>CAWUFW010012713.1:222500-523683 GCA_963921515.1 Calotriton arnoldi
GGTAACAAAGTTCAAAATTCACAAATGTTATTCATACCGGCACACGTACATATTAGAATTACGTGGCCACCCCGTGACTCCCTCTTACGGGGATACCGGCTGGCCGCTCCTGCTCACATGTGTGCACCACACGAAATTCACTTAGTTGATTGGTGAACGTTTGAGGGGGGAGGGGGGCAAGCAGGATTTTGGGATTCTCTCCGATACAATTGAGGTACAGGAGTGGGTGGGGGGAGGTGGCGGGGAAAGGGGAAAATCATGGTCAATGGCACAAACACAGGCGGTACAATCGCTGGTATACTTATTTATTTTTATTTTTATTTATTTTAAAAGTTTTATATAGCGCTGGCTAGACCCAGAGGTATCAGAGCGCTTTACATGAGAAGATAATATAAAGCAAACATGGCATACAAGTAGATAAAAAGATAATGAAACAACGTATGAAATATACAAAACAAAATAAATATACAGGTGCAAGAGCTATACACTTCAAGTAACTAGGTACATGATGTTCGCGAAATGGACAGATAATACTGGACAAAATGTAAACATGGTGATTGGAGATCAGGTGCAGGTCACAGGTTAGGACCCCCAATAATAATTGAGTCAAACATGGCGTATAAGTAGATAAAAGATAATGACAACAATATGTGAAATATACAAATCAAATAGATAAACAAATCAAACAAATAGATAAACAAATCAAATAGATAAACAGGGGCAGGAGCTATACATATCAAGTAATTAGGCCGATGATGTTCATGAAATGGACAAGTATTACTGGACTAATATAACATGGTGAAATTGGAGATCGAGTGCAGGTCACAGGTTAGGATCCCCAATAATAATTGAGGAGGTGGATTTTGAGGTCTTTTTTGAAGCTGAAATAGGAGGGGTTGCAGCGCAGGTTTTTGGGGAGGGCATTCCAGATGATAGGGGCATTACCAGAGAAGGAGCGTGATTGTGTGGCTTTCTTTTTATGCAGTGGTGGTACAAGGAGGAGGGAGTTGGTGCTTCTCAGGGGTCGTGTGGTGCCCGCAATGAGGAGTTTCTTGGAGAGGTACTGCAGAGTGTTTTGGTGGAGGACTTTATGAGTGATGCAGGCAGTTTTGTAGGCAGATCTGCCTTCAATAGGGAGCCATTTAAGAGATTTGAGAACCGGGGATATGTGATCGAAGCGTTTGCAGTCTGTAATGAGCCTGGCTGCAAGGTTGAGCACTGCTTTGATTGGAGCAAGGTGGACCTTGGGGATTCCGTTGAGGATGGCGTTACCATAATCAATGCGTGAAAGAACAAGTGACTGAACTACAAGTTTAAAATCATCGGTGGGTATAAAGGGTTTGATTTTCTTGAGGTGACGGAGAGTGAAGAGGGCTCCTTTAGCAGAGTTTTTGATGTGGACGTTAAGGGTCAGGGTGTTGTCGATAGAAATACCAAGAGATTTGACGGAGTTGGACAGGGTGAGTGAGCAGTTGAGTGCGTTAAGGTCAGAGATCCATGATTGAACGGGGAGAGGGTTGTTTTTAGAAGAGAAGAGAATGATTTCAGTTTTATTAGGGTTAAGTTTGAGATGATTGGAGTGGAACCAGGTTTGGATCTTGGTGAGGGTGTTGTTCAGGTGTAAGATGTCGGCATGAGTTTTAATCTTGTAATAGATTTGGGTGTCATCGGCGTAGAGGTGGTAGTTGATGCCTGCTTGTTTAAGAATGAGGGTGAGGGGTTCCATAAAGAGGTTAAAGAGGGAGGGAGAGAGAATAGACCCTTGGGGGACTCCAAGGGAGACAGGAGTGGGTTTAGAAAGACAGTTTTGAATTTTGATTTGCTGAGTTCGGTGTTGTAGGTAGGAGACGAACCATTTGTAGGCAGTATCATTGAGGCCGAAACGGGTCCTAAGCACATTAAGTAGGGCTGAATGGTTGACTGTATCGAACGCTGCGGAGAGATCAAGGAGGATAAGAAGGCAGGTCTCGCCATTATCAAGTGAGTGGTGGATGTCATCGACGACATTGAGCATTGCCGTTTCGGTGCTGCAGCCTTTCCTGAAGCCTGATTGAAAGGGATCAAGTAGGTTGAAGTTTTCGATGTGTTTGTCTAGTTGTAGTAGGACACATTTTTCAAGGACCTTTGAGAGAAGGGGAGGTTAGTGATGGGGCGGAGATTGTTTAGGTCATTGGGGTCAGCATTGGGGTTTTTGATTATGGGAGAGATTTGTCCAAGTTGAAGGGAGGTGGGGACACAGCCAGTGGAGAGAGAGGTGTTGATGATTGTGGTCCAGTATGGGGTGATGATGTGCTTAAGGGCAGGGACAAGGTTAGAGGGTAAGGGGTCTTTTGTGTGGGAGGACGGTTTAAGATTACCAATTATTTTAAGGACTTCTAGCTCAGTCACGGGGAGGAAGTTGAGCAAGGAGGCATTGTTCTTTAATTGTGAGTTAGGGTAGTTGGTTTCCGGAGAGGTAGCAGGGTCAGCTGGTCGAGGGGATGTGGAGTAGGCATTTGAGGTGAGGACGGGTTTGCATTGGGAGTTGGAGGGGAGCTGTGTGGAACGGAAGGATTGATCAATTTTGGCTATTTTTTCCGAGAAGAAGTGGGAAATTTCTTCACATCTGGCTGAGGAGGCGATCAGATTTGGAGGTGCAGGGGAAGTTTGGTTACGAATGATTTTGAAGAGTTCCCTAGGTCTGTTTTTGGCACGATCAAGTTGAGTGCGGAAGAAGGATGCCTTTTCCTTGAAGATGTGTTTTTTGTACATGGATCTAGCGTGTCTGAGGAGTGCAAGATGGGAGGGAGAGGGATGGTGTCTCCAGGTTCTTTCCGACAGTCTGAGTGACCGTCTTTCGTTGTTAAGCTCGGTATTAAACCAAGAGTTGGAGGGGGTCATTCTTTGGTTTTTGAGTTTCGGCTGGGCTAATTGGTCAAGAATACCAGTGACAGTATTGTTAAAGTGTTCAGTGAGCTCATTAGCATTTTGTGAGGGGGAATGAGAAGAAGTTGAGCTTGGAGTTTAGACTCAAGAGCACCCGGGGGATATGTTTTAGATTTCTGGTCAGTTTCTTTGGTCTGTTAATTTTGGAGGTGGGGAGATTTGCATTGGTAGCAATGGTGAACAGTATAAGGTGATGGTCAGACCAGTCAATGGGGACGATATTGGTCACGGAGGCCAGATCTTCGTTGGAAAGAATGGCGTCAAGGATGGCTCCTTTGGTGTGTGTCGGGGACAGGCATAGTTGTTTGAGTTCATTGATCTCAAGTAGATTAGTGAGGAGGGAGATAGTGGGATCATCGGTATCGTTCCAATGGAGGTTAAGATCCCCAAGAAAGAGATTTTTGAGTTGGATAGTGAGGATTGTGTCAGGAGCTCAGATAAGTCCTCGATGAAGGGCTGGGGGGGCCCGGAGGGTGATAGATGTTGTGTAGACGAATTGGGTGGGAATTTTGGGTTGTCAGTTCAGCTTCCAGGTATTCGCAGGAGGAGTAGCCAGAATTATTGACAAGGGATAGCTGAAGTTCATTTTTAAAGATAATGGCTAGACCACCCCCAACTCTGTCAGGTCTATCTTTTCTAAGAATAGAGTATCCCGGGGGGAGAGTAGGTCAAGTATGCTCGTTGAGTGGTCTTTGAGCCAGGTTTCTGTGAGGAATGCAATGTCAATGGATTCACTCAGGATAGTTTCTGAAATTTCCGTGGCATGTTGGACTGCGGAGCGACAGTTGACCAGCATACATGTAAGTGGTGTGGGGTTGCATAAGGTGGGTGGGCAAGTGTGGATCGACGTGAGTTGGGGCAGTGGTCTGGGGGAAGCGGGGAGGAGGGGATTCTATTAGTCCCTAAGATAACAGGGATGTGGGAGTAGGGGAGTGGAGAGTTGGTGGTTGGTAAGCTAGGAAGGTAAGAGTTGCATAGGTCGGAGAGGTCGGACGGGGAGAGATGGTTCGAGGTGCGGTGAGGTCTATGTATACGGCAGCGGAGAGGAGTCGATCTCCAATGATTGTGTTTGGTGTTAGGGATTTTCGGGGGAATTTTTGGGGGATTTCTGGGGGATTTTTGGGTGGGGCTGGGTGGGGATTTTATGGTGAGGGAGGGATTTGGAGCTGTGGAAGATAAAATCTTTCCTGAATTGAGAGAGTTTAGTAATCAAATTAGATAGGTCAAGTTCGATGTTGTGTAGGCTCTGGGCAATTAAGGTGAGGGGAGGTACCGAGGGGGGTGGTCTGGGTTAGTTACGGAGGGTGGACTGATGTGTGAGGGGGAGATAGGGAAGTGGGTGTGGAATGAGGGGTGACGGGGCTGTTAGGTGTGAGGGGTTCGGTAATCAAATTGGATAGGTCAAGTTCAGTGTTATGTAGGCTCGTGTCAATTGGGGTTGAGGGGGTACTGAAAGGGCGTGGGCGGGGGGTAGGGAAGGATATGGGTTAGTTGCAGAGGGTGGACTGATGTGTGAGGGGGAGATAGGGTGGTGGGAGTGGAGTGAGGGGTGACGGGGCTGTTATATGGGAGGGGTTCAGTGATCAAATTAGATAGGTCGAGTTCACTGTTGTGTAGGTTCGGGGCAATTAGGGTAAGGGGAGGTACTGAGGGGGTGGGGGAAGGGAATGATCTGGTGGTAGGGAGTGGTCTGGGTTAGTTGCGGAGGGTGGACTGAGGTGTGAGGGGGAGATAGGGTAGTGGGTGTGGAGTGAGGGGTGTCGGTGTTGTAAGGTGTGAGGGGTTGGGCTAGGTTAGACATGAGGTTAAGAACTTCAGGAGATGTGGTCAGAGAGGATAAAAGGGCATAGAGTGAGTGGAGAGCAGATATATTAGGGTGGAGGGGTTGTGTATTTATCGGGGGTTGGGATAAAGGATTGGGAGGCGGAGTTAGGAGGGCCTGAAGGGGCAGGATAGGGGGGATGGGGAGGAGAAGAGGGTGTACGGGATGGGTAGGAGGAGGGGGTGAGGAGTTGTGTTAGGGGATTGAAGGGCAAGGACGGTGGAGTACGTGAGTAGTTGGGTAGGGGGAGAGAGGTTGTGGGGTCAGGCAGAGGCGGGGTTATGGGAGGGGAATGATAAGTAGATGGCAGGGATTGGGGGCAACCGTTTTTGTGGAGGGGTCCGAGGAGTGTGAGTTCCGGGTGTTAAGTGGAGAGAGGGAAATTAGAGGGGGATGAGAAGTAGATAACGGTGGTTGGGGGATGTTATTTGCTGTAGAGAGGTCCAGGGAGGGTGATGGTGAAGTCGATTGTTGGAGGATGGTGTTTGCTGGATGGTTGAGGGTGGAGGTGGAGTGAGGGGGAAAGGGGGAGGGAGAGATTGGAGGGGCGTTATTCAGTAGGGGAGAAGGAGTGTTAGGCGCAGAGTGGTCGAGGAGGAGAGACATAATGCTGAAGTGGTGTTCGAAGATGGAAAGGTGGGATACCGTGGCTTGTATGAGGATGTTACCTGTTTTGAAGATGGAGATATCAATATCACCAAGAAAGGCTGGGGAGGGAGTGGTGGATATTTTGAATCCATATGGTATTTTGGTTGATTTAGAGATTGGGAGGTGTTGTAGGAAGATGCTTTTCCATTTGGAAGGACGTATGGAGTAAAAGATGTAGTTGGTTATAATGGGGGAGGTGAGGCTGAGGTAGTTATCAACAATGAGTGTTTCAGGGTTACGGATAAGGAGTTTATGTTTGAAGTTTTTCTTGGCATGTTTGGAGAGATTGGGGGTAGAGAATGGTCCATGAGTTGGGGCCATGTTTGGAGAGAGTAGGGTCCTGGGGGTGATGGTCAATGCTGTGGGGGGGCATGTTGGGTAGACGTGAGAGGAAGAGAGAGTGGAGAGAGGGAAGTTAAGGAAAATGGGGGGTAGAACAGGAGATGAGGATTGGGAACAAAGGGGGGCACTGGGAGAGTGGGGGGTAGAAATATGGGGGCTAGACAAGGAATAGGGTGGACAGGCGAGGAATTATGAATCAGCAAAAAGGAGCAGATCAAATAGATAAACAAATGATATCGACAACATGGAGCAAATCTAATATATAAGCAGTCGGCACAAATGGAGCAGATCAGTATACCAGCAGCAGGTTTGCAAATAAATAGATAAACAATCGGCAAGTACGCGCAGATCAGTAGAAGACAGCAACAATGCTTGCGAGGGCGTGGAATGTCTAAATTAGAGAGGGAATGCCGTAAGAGAGAGTAATACAAGAGTAAAAATATAGACAGAGTTAGAGGGACATATGGATAAATCAATGAGCCAAGGAAATGCTAAGCAGTAAAAAAGTTAGAGTAAGAAGAGTAGAGTCAATAATCAATAGAAACAATTAGAAAGGGAATACCTGAAGCAAAGCAAAATAATAAGCGGTAAGAAATTAGAGTAAGAGGATAGAGTTGACAATCAATAGAAACAACAACAATACTTGCAAGGGCGAGGAAGTTCAGAGTTGAGGGATAACATAGTGCGGGGTCGGAGGCATCTCCATTTTGTAGAGTTTGAAGAGATGTAGTGACTGTCTTGTGACAGGAGGTAGGTTAGGGAGATATATTGAACTTGTTTCCCAAGTTCAATATATTTTTATCACTTTTTATTTAGCGCGGACTTTACCCGAAGGTGTCAGTGCGCTTCCCAGTAGGAACGGTAACATTACATGAGGAGAAAATTACAAGTGAGCTTAATACAAAAGCAAGCGTTTTCATTACATGAGGAAAAAGTGACAATTGTGCAACTAACAAAAACAAACAAAATGCAAAAAGAGGTAGCAAATGATACGTTACAAAAGGAAAGATGTCTGGGGCAGTAAATCAGGTCAAATTCCCAAGTGCATCTCCGCAGCTTTTTCGGTCTGTTGCTTTGTCTGTAGTGGCCCAGGTTTCTGTGAGGTGAGTAAGGGGGGGGGGCAATTCCCCTTATGTTCTGGAGTCCTGTGCCTTACTTCCCAGCCCCAACACTCAATCTTTACGAAGCGTGCCCCCACTGGTATCCTCCTAGAATGCTCTCTGAAGCCCCAGGGAAGGCGATGCCTTGTGTCTGCGGGGTAGAGAAGTGCTCAGTAGTAATACCCAGCTGGCAGTGTTGACAGATGCAGCTAATCGGGCTCAATATCTCACCCGCCCCAGTAGACGTGCTATCTGGGGACAGTGGGCTTTAGCTGCTACAGGTTGGTGTTGCAGCTTGGCAGCACGTATAATAGCTGTGGTGGGGGGGGGTTCAAGGAGCCGATCCTTCACCTCGTTATCTTTGCCCAAATCCCATGCTACGCACACTGGGACCGCTTTCCGATTATCGGCGATCGCGGGAGTAGGTGCACACAAAGACTCCGCGCATCCCCTCCGGCGCTGTGGTGGTGCCTCTTTTTCCCCAACGCAGCGAGCGCAGTGACACAGGTGTGTCAGGTGTTAGGGCAACATGGTCAAAGAATGAACGCATCGTGCCCATAGAAGCTGGATTGTGTCATGACACATATAGTTAGATCTTTAACACTGCTGACATGGATCATTCGGGGACTAAACAATCCGCAGAAGACAAGAAGGATGCTTGCCTACCTCAACCGGCATGGGGTGGAGGTAGCCTGCGTCCAGGAAACACACCTTACCAACTCCTCAGAACTAAGAGTGGGCGCCCGCTGGGCGTCCACACGAATAGTATCCTCCTACTCCACGTATGCCCGTGGAGTGCTACTATTAGTCAAGCGAGGCATTCCATTCACATTACTGCATACACTCAAGGATACCCAGGGCCGTTACATTATAGTCCAAGGAAATTTTGAAGGCACTATATTAACTTTTGTTAATAGTTGCGGACCGAACATTGATGACCCAGCTTTGTTTGTGCAAATATGGGCGCAGCTACAGACTCTAGAGACAGCAGAAATAGTCTGGAGAGGAGACTTCAATACGTGCTTAGACCCGGCAATGGATAGGTCCACGGGTAATGACAAATATGGTAGACAAGCAGCTAAAATGCTCAGGGTTGGTATGGAGGAGTGGGGGATGATAGATCTATGGCGACGACGGAATCTGGGGCACAGAGAGGGAACCTGCACTTCCACAACCTATAATACATGGTCTAGAATAGACTACTGGATAGCAACGCATGCAGCCAGCAAGTGGATAAGCTCAATAGACCATATGCTCAAGGCACTATCTGATCACGCACCCATCCGACTGGTGCTGGCACTCCTCACACATACTCCCAGGCAGTTTATGTGGCGCTTCCAGACATCTGCAATGTTAGACCAAGTATTTAAAACAGATTTGAGACAAGCAATAATAGATTACTTCGTACATAACAGAGGGACAGTCACTAGTGCCCAAACACTCTGGCAGGCCTTCAAGGTGACCATTCGGGGAATCTGCATAGGCAAGCACGCGGGGATACTAAGGGACAACGACAGCAGCTGAACAGAGTAGAAAAGGATATTAAGGCACTAGAAAATGAATATGCACAAACTCTGAACCCTACACTACTCGCAGAGATCAGAAACAAAATGAACATATAACAGGAGTTCGCAGACAGTGAGGTGAAATTCCTATAGCATAGACATTCGGGGTGGAAATACGGGGAGGGAGGCCGCTCGGGTTGCACACTTGCTGGTAGGATTCAAGCATCACGCTCTTCCTCACATATTATACAGATTACGGATGCACAGGGTACACCACATTACAACACGCCTTCTATTATAGACAGATTCTCGGACTATTATGCGCAATTATATTCCACACAACTGTCTGCCTCAGATGATGATATAAATGAATATCTGGATGACATAGCTTTAGCCTGGCTCTCTGATGAACATAGGGAATATTTCAGCCATCCAATAACTGAAGATGAGATAAAAGAGGCCATCAAGTCTCTCCCCAACTATAAAACCCCAAGAACAGATGGACTTCCGGGTGAATTCAATAAAGAATTCAGTGACTTGTTCACCCCCTGTGGGGGGGGATGTTGGTTTTTCTTTTGGGGTGGTAGAAGACACCAGAGGAGACAGAGGTATTGACGAGTCTTTCAGTTTTTAAAAAAAGTTTTTTTTTCCGGTGTAAACAGGGAAGAAAAGAAAAACAACTGGGGAATAGTTTCTTTGGGCTCCTTTCTTTTTCCTCGATGGTATGCCCAGAGACATCCACCAGGTTGCTTCTACGTCTTGTGGGTCCAGGGAGAGGCAGCACGTCACTCAGGCCACAAAGCCTGAGTGACGCCACAAAGGTTAGAAAAACAAACAAACAAAGGTTTGTTTTAATATAGGGACCTAGACCACATATCCACAGTGCTACCTCCACCAATTTCAGAGTGTGAGGGAGGGGGAAGGGTGAGGATTCAGTCCGCAGTGAAAGAAATAAACGTTCCTGTCAGAGGAGCATGTGCTCTAGTCTACACCCTTGTGCCTCCCCACCACCCCCACCCAAATGATCCCCTCGAAGGCCCTTACCTTGAGCCACGACCCATGTCCAGGGCCATGGCGTCAGGACTCGGGGCGTCCACTTCACTCTGTTGGCCACCGGGCTTAGTCAGCGTGTACACGCGGCTCTGTTCACCGGCTCCTTTTCCGTCACGCTCAGCACTTACTTCCAACTCCAGGGAAATCCTCTCGCTCTCTGTCTTGTTCCTCCCGTAGCTTGCTTTCATCCCTTCTTCCGCCTCCTCTGGCCGGCCCCTGGCGTTGACGTCACGGTTAACCCTGGGCATAGTTCGCGTAGTCGCGCTACTCGTAGCTACGCGAAGTGTACTTTGCACTACGCGCGCTACGCGTAGCTACGTGAACTGCGTAGTGCGGTAGGGAAATGCTGTTTGCAAGGATTGCACAGTGCCGGATGCTTGTCCGCAGTGTGCAATCATTGCGAACGGCATCATGCACAGTGCAAGCGGTCGTTTTCTGCCGCTCGAGTAGATTTGTACTCGAGCGGCAGCTTTCTCAACGCGGACTGGTAGTTTCTCATCGCGAGCGGTCGCGAGTATACGCGACCACTCGCAATGAGAAACCTGACCTCCCCGCGTTGAGAATCTCGCCGGGAGGTTTATTTTCCACGCTCGCGATCGGCAACTTGATGTTGCTGATCGCGAATGAGGAAAAAGTCTCGCCGGGATGTTGATTTTGCTCGCTTGCGGTCGCCAACTTGACGTTGAGGACCGCGAGCGAGCAAAAAATGCTCGCTACGCGTTTTTGCACTGTGCTACGTGCGATTCGCATAGCGAGTAGTTGTGCAAACTACGCACAGTCCGCGGTAGCGTAGTTTTCCGCCCAGGCCTAGTCACGGTGTCTCCTTCATTTTCCCCTGGTAGGACTAGACCGCTGGGTTTTTCTAGTCCGGGCGGTGTATCAGCCTCATCCTCATTATTCTTCCTATTCACCTCGTCCTTCTCACAGCCCCTACCTGCTGGCTATGTACTCGGAGGCATATGAAAACGGGATTCTCCCCCCGTCTTTAAGAGAAGCATTACTAATTACATTACTCAAACCGGAGAAGAACTTGACTCATTGCGATTCTTAACGACCCCTGTCCCTTATAAATTCAGACGCCAAAATTCTAGCTAAAATAATAGCCCTGCGATTACAACCTGTAATGCAGAAGTTAGTTCTACCAGACCAATCTGGATTCATTCCAAAACGTTCCACGTCACACAATTTACGTACATATTTGCGCTATTCCACCAACTGCAACCAGACCTGTCCGCAGCTGCTGCCCTTCTAGAGGCAGCCAAAGCATTTGACTCAGTGGAATGGCTGTTTACATTCTCTGTCCTCCGACGCATGGGATTCCCACATCCGTTCCTGCACTGAATTAAACTGTTATACTCAGACCCATGTGCAAGGCTCAGGACCAACGGCATCACAGCCGACCCCCTGCGCATCCACAGGGGAACATGGCAAGGGTGTCCATTATCGCCACTATTATTCACTTTGGCACTTGAACCACTGGCATGCAAAATTAGGCTAAAACATGCAAACTCAGCACTGCAGTTCCGCTTATGGCCCATTAGCACATCACTGTATGCAGATGATATGGTTTTAAACACTTACCACCCGGAAGATAATTTAAATCCACTAATACAAGAATATACACGATTCGAACACTACTCAGGACTTAGTGTAAATTGGACTAAGTCAGTGGTAATTCGCTGACATCGGCCACAAAACATTTCCCACTAGACTTGCTTCTGCAGTGGGAACAGAGCCGGTCAAATACCTAGGTGTTTGGATACACGGCAACCCCAAATTGGTAATACGTGAAAACAATAGTACTGCCCTCACGAAATTGGAAAGTCAGGTGGCCCGATGGATCCGATTACCATTCTCACTAGCAGACCGAATTGCAATCCAGAAAATGGTGGTGTTGTCCTCTTTCTTTATCTATTCACAAACATACCTAATGCACTCACACAACAGTTTTTCACAAGACTGCGCTCCTGTATGACCACACTTACATGGGCAGGCAAACAACCCAGGGTAGGGTGGAAGGAGCTCACTCGGCCATATACACAGGTCGGATTCGGGGCCCCAGACTTGCAGCTATATTATCTTTGTGCCCAAGCACAATGCATGCATTATTGGATACACCCACATGCCTATCTCCCGCATGTGACTGTGGAGAATGATAGTGTTCATCCAACACCTTTAGCTGCCCTTATATCGCAGCCGAAACAGCACAATCCACACTCCGAAATTAACCCGGTGCCCAGCACAATCACAGCATGGCATGCACTGACAAGAAGGGTTAATAAACTCCCGGCATATGCCCCGGACATGCAACTATGACACCATCCTCAGATAACAGTGATGCAGGAGCACAAAATGCAAAAACGCCTGGGTGAAATGGGACTGCACACAATGAGTGATATATTTCCCAATGGGCAATTCGTAACACAATCAGATGTTCTGCCAGATGCTAACCATACGCCGGTTATGCTATTTGCATATTTTAGACTACGAGCTGCAGTAAGAGATATTTATCCCACATTCCCTCAAGAACCTCCTACGCACAACACCCTACAAGTACTGCTCACATCCCCCACACGTCAGCGCCTCATAACTAAGCTCTACAATGCAGCTTAAGGAGAACAATATCGGGAAAATGAACGGGCTCTAGAAAAATGGAACAATATGTTATACACTCCGTTATCCATAAAAAAACTGGGAATATTGCTGTGCACTTACGCAGACACTAACATCCAACTGTAACCTTAGGCTCATCCATTTTAAATTCCTTCAGCAGATATACTACACACCAGCACAATTACACAAATATGGCCTCCGAGAGGATGATAGATGCCTACACTGCAATGCCACACAAGCAGATTTCTTGCACGTTGCTTGGGCATGCCCCCAAATGCAAAGATATTGGCAGGAAGTGACAAAAGTTTTGGGAGTAATGCTGGCAGAACCAATATCTAACACACCACAGGTCTGCCTTTTAGGCCTATATAAAATAAAACAGCCCCTTAGTCGTAAATTATTAGCCGTAACTATACTGCTGGCCAAAAGGTGGGTTGCTATGAGGTGGGGAAGCAAACATGTGCCACAACTAAAAAACTGGATAGCAGACATGACATACTGTAGGGAACAGCTTGAAGTCTACACAGAGGAGCTACCAAAAGCTTCCCGCCCAAGGGAGTTTTGGGATCCGTTCATACAATACTTGAGGTCCGAACAAACAGTGTGATTGACACCTAATGCAGGATAAAGTGGACCGGAAGTTTACAATTTTTTATACAATATTGTAACTGCATTAACTATAATGCATTATCAACTCTGATGTGTTCAAATGTATACCGGTATAATAGCATTACCTAAAGATACCTGTCAGAAAGACTGTGTTGTTCTATGAACTAGAAACAAGTTGTATTAGCCTCCTACATTATGTATCCGAATTGTGATATAACTGGTGAATTCTGTTATGTGCCTGACCATCAATAAATAAAAAATATATATTAAAAAACAAACATTATGAAGTGTCCAGTCAATTCTAGGATTATGGTATTGCAGCCACACTACCCATAAAATGGCCCCAAAAGTCAAGAGGTCTATTAGATCAAATTATGAGGGGTTCTGTCTGAAATCTGATTAGTTCTGATGATGATAACTCAGACCCATCCACAGCTCTTACTGGTTCCAGTACATCCTTGAAATCTCGTTAGATCCCTAATTTGGCTAAAAAACTAGTGGTTGCTCCAGAATCTATTAGCATCTGTAGTACCTTCCTTTGTTAAGGGGAGATAATCAAGGCCACTGTAATGATTAAATGACACAGAATTCAACAGTAAAGTTTGCCAGGTATTGTGAAATCATATAATTATTTTTTATGAAAAAGTCTACCTCTTCACATGCCAAGAGTTTCTGTTTCCCAGCTGTCTGTCTTCACCTTCAATGGCAGTCACCGCTTTTTTGGGATTCCAATGTCTAGTGAAGCAGTCACTAACAAAATGCCCTGCTTTGCCACAATAGAGGCAAAGTTTGTGCTTTCACCTATGATCTTTTTTTTCAGTAGTTTATGGGGCTCAAACTCTCCTGATTTGCATCGGCTCCACATCCTGCCCCTTATTTTCTTGCTGTCTTTTGTCAGTTTGCATCTTCTCTCATCCTGCTTACCTTCCTTTCTCCAAGCTGGTGATCTGATTTAACTACCAGGTCAATGAAGTCAAAGTAATCCTGTGGCAAATCCACTATGTGAGATAAGGAGTCATTAGGTCATCTCTCAGACAGCTATAGAAAAGAGAGGTTCTCTTTTCTTCCAGCCATTGTGTTTCTGCTGCCAGTTTGCTAAAGGTTGCAATATAGGCCAATACATTCTTTTACTCTTGCCATAAGTATAATAACTCATTGTCACTAGGTTGAACAAATATGTATTTGGCACATCATTTTTTCATAGCCTTTTTGAATTTTTTGAAGACATACAATTACTGAATGGACCAATTAGCAGGACTCTACCCAAGAAGAGAGATAACAAAAACAACTCTGTCTGCATTGTTTGGGAAGGCATTTTGCCTTCAAAGAAACACTAGTTGGCAGTGACACATAAAACTTCACTAGTGCAACCATATAAACAGGAGTATGTGTATTATATTTAATGGTTGGGTACCAGTAGAACTCCGGGTCACAACTTGCTTAAAAAATATTTCTCCAAATGTTGGTGGTTGCAGAAAGGGGCAACTTTCTTTGGTTCTTTGGTTATATCGGGGTTTATACCTTTGCAACTCATTCCATAATTCTGCATTTTCTTCTCTTTGGTTTCCTCAGCTACATTTTGGGCCAGGTCAACCAGCATCAAGCAGGTGGGGTTCTCCATTCTGCCAAGGCAGAACTAAATTATTATGGCTTGACTTTCTATCATGGTCATCACTCACCTGAACCTCCAGGGGTTCCACAGAGGTGATGATGGCACTCCCTCTTCACCCAAGAACAGATTTAACTGAGGGAATTAACACCATAAGCTAGCAGATGTTACTGAGGAGAAGGGGGCAGGCCTGAGAAAATAGGAGAGAGAATCTGTGTGGTCGTCTGTTATATGGCTCTCTTTGTATTCCCTCTCTCTCTCTCAATCTCTCAGGCCATCTAGAACTAGTACAATCTCAATCTCTCTGTTCAGTTAGATTCCAACCTTTCTTTGACTTATCTGAGAATTACAATCAACACATTATTAGGAACCTTCCCATCAACTCAAACAGCAATTTCTCTTAAGACATGATATTTACTAATACTTTCCATTTCCTTTTATACTTTAGATTTTATAATCCCTAATACAGATGTATTCCGAGGCTCAAATAATTGTCTCCTTAATATTCCCTAAAGGATTATTCAGGCCTTATCCTGTCTTTCAAGTCTTTACAATGTCTCAAATTCCCCAAACTTCTCTCAGGGCTTTTAGGATTTATTAGTTATGAAAGACATATTTCCAGAAGAACTCAGTCTTTAAATGTTCCACAAGGTAATGAAAAGAGTCCTGATGTTTTGCCTCGGGAAACAAATATTAGTGCACTAACCTAATTACTTTGCAGCACTTTGCGTTAGCCACGTTGATTGGAAATTGCCTTTCTTGATGCTTTCTTGTCTTTTATTTTCTTACAGGGTCCTTTGTGGGAGTTCCCCTTGGGCAAGAGCCAGTGCTCCCTCAAAGGTAAGACAATCTTTTCAGAAGGCTCGGGGTGGAAAGTCCACCAGAGAGAAGGGATTAGAAACAAAAGGAGTGGGGGTGACGTACCCTGCCCTACAGCCATCCCCCAACCCAAAGGGAGCAATACAGTCTCTCCCCTCATAGAAGGCAGATTGGGGGACTATCCCCCAATCTGCCCAGGGAGTAGAAAGCCCACTAGACTACAGCAAAATAGTTTTTATAAAAAAGAGAATGGGGTTGAGGAAGCCTACCTTGGTATAGGGGTATGACCCTGTGTTAGGGTAGGCCGTCCTCAACCAAAGGGGGCAATGCAGTCTTTCTGCCGTCCATGGGAGGCAGATTACTGGTTGCCCAAATCAGCCCCTCTTGGTTAGAAAACCCACTAGACAAGTTGGATTTTTAGGAAAAAAGTTTTGAAAGGTATGTGGGTGACTACCCTGGCATAGGCCCTGCTCACACCACAATAAGAGAAAGTCTTGTTATCAGAAATGTCTGGGTTTGGTAGGGTGTGTTGCAGTGGAGTCTAGACCCACATTCTGAGCTACCCACTTCAACAAACCTGGTGGTTTTGCTCTCTGATTATTTATGCCTCTACATAGAGTTTTGAGGTGTTTTGCGTTATGGGTGCTAGGCCCAGCTACACGAGTGGGGTAACAAGTGTTAGATAAAATGTGTGCTTTTAACTAGTGTTTTAGGTTTGCAAGGCCTTATGGGTAGGAAAACTTCATATGATCCACCATAAGTAACACTACTCTGAACTCTCCTGGGTATTTAGTTTTCAGAAATGTCAGGGTTTGGTCAGTTTCTCTAGATGGCAGCTGAGCTAGGGCCCCAATTCTGCAGCTGCCAACTGTAGGAAGCTGGCTCTGTATATACTATACCAAAGTAAGGTATAGTGTGCACAGAGTCCAGTGGAACCCAAGAGGTATAGCAGAGGATAAAGTAGATAATACATTACTCTCTTTTGTGGTTGTGTGGTTGAGCAGTCAGGCTTATCAGAGGGTAGT
Organism: Calotriton arnoldi; assembly: GCA_963921515.1. Taxonomy (NCBI): domain Eukaryota; kingdom Metazoa; phylum Chordata; class Amphibia; order Caudata; family Salamandridae; genus Calotriton; species Calotriton arnoldi. The sequence continues at coordinate 238,571 of CAWUFW010012713.1, forward strand.
GTTAAACATTTGTTGTACACACTCAGGCAACAAATGATGTCACACACTCAATGACTGAATCCAGACCAATTGTTTGTATAAAAAGTTGTTACTTTGTTATTTTTATTACTAGAACCAAGATTTACTGAGTAGCAGGTAATACTTTTCATACAATGCTACTTTTCAAAATTCAGTGTACGCTGGTTTTGTAGGTATATACAAATTACTTTTGCAGTCGAGAAAATGGGTTGTAAGCTCTTCAGAAAACTTGAAATTACTTTAGATTACTTTTTAGTTACTTTTCAGTTACTTCTTCACTTTTGCACGAAACACACTAATCACGCAGTCTAAGCATCACAGAACATCAGTAAGCAGGTTAACGTATTTGAAGGCACTATGTTACTTTTGTTGCAGTACTAGACAAGTTCAACTGAAGATTTTTCAGAGAAAACCCACCATACAGTCCAATGGAGAAAAATGAAGTATTAGGTTTTCAGGTAAGTAAACGGTTTTTGTAACTGAGTTTTGGGGGTAGAACCAAGGTTCCCCAAGGTTCAGGTTGGCACTCAAGGCGCCCCACCAGCGGCACTAGGGTGGCTGGGTGCAGAGTGAAGGTCGCCAATGTTAGCCAATAGGGCTAGGGGCACCTCAGTTGGGGGCAGGCCACTCAGTCTTGGGAGGTAATCTCCTGGGGTTAAGGTAAAGGCAAAGGGAGTCCCAGGTTAGCACCAAGTCCACACCATCAGCGGCTCAGGGGCAGCCAGGTGCAGGGTGCTTAGGAGGTGTCGGGAGCCCAACGCAATCCCATGGAAGTTGCCAGTTTTGGATTTCGGCTGCAGGCTCGGTCCAGGAAGTCTTCAGGAAGGAACCAGCAGCTGGGCAGTTAAGTAGAGATGCCCCTCGATGTGAGGACACTTCGGTATCTGGTCACCAAGATGCATGGATGGAGACTGCAGGGGTGCCTTTTGATGTCGGGAATCTGCATACCGGTCCTGTTGCGATGGAGGAAGGGTCATCGTAAAGAGGCTGCAGGTGTTGTCACGGAACATTTGAGGTGACACCCCACGATGGTTTGGAGGTCTAAACTGCTGGTAGACCACTTCAGGATGGATGGACCCTCAGGACACGGGTCGTGGATGACGGGTGCAGAGGTACGTCCAGGAGCTGGGTTTCCTGGTCCCGCTGGGGCTGATCTATTTCTGTGGACAGGGCCGCTGTCCTCGGCAGTCACAAGTCTTTGTTGAAGGGGGAATCAGTCCACACCAAATCTGGCGGTCGCTGATCCTTTTTAGAGGCGTCATTTCCTTCGGAGCTGCAGGCAGGCCGGTAGGGCTGGGTCCAAGTCAGTTGGGCCTAGAGTCTTTACTGTTGCAACGTCTTTAGGATTCCAATCTTCTTAGGCCACCAAAAACTAACTTCTGGGTTCAGGGCTGCCCCCTAATTACTGTATTTACAGTGAATTTTAGGGGTCTTGACGTAGTAGCCAATGGGCTATTGACCTTAGAGTGACTACACCCTCATTGTGCTCACCCTACATGGGGGAGTGGGCACAATCCCTGATCCTGATTGGGGGGTACTGAAGAGTGGGTCTCACCTCGCCTCCCCCACCAGTCATCTTTTTTCAGATTTGTGCTTTTTTAATCTTTTTTGTATCACACTGTATAGCTGAATTTGGGTTAAGGCTATATTATAGCTTGATCATTTATCAATGAGCATAAAAATATACTCATATATAATCAATGTTAGAAGCAATATTCATAGAAACATATTTGCTTGAGTTGCTTCCCTATCAATCCTGCGCCTTGCCTTATTTCAGCTTTTCAGCCCGCTTAAAGCATACATTCATTTATTTATGTTCTTATTATCATTTATATACATATTTACAATTCAATATGTTTTTATCATTTCATTTACAGTATAACGATATTTTCTTATAGGTTTATAATGTATCACTAAGTTCATATGGCATATATTAATATATTTTGATATTTACACAAAAATAAAGTAGTCCTAGGCAAATGTGCAAGGGAGTTCACATGTTTCTGTTCACACCTTACATCACAAATCACGAGGCTTATTTTCCCTCATAATAATGTTAAGAAATAGTATATAAAGTGTAAGCAAGAGCCTCCCAAGGACTGTGAAGCTTCAGTCATTCCAGAAGGAGCATCTGTGCCATAACAGTCTGCATCCAGGTCCCAATCTGACCCTTGTTGGTGCTAGCTATTTGCTTCTCGAAAGAGCAGTGAATGAAGGTTGGCCTTGCTTCTCTGAATTTATGAGCAGGTATATATACTGCGGGCTATTTAGGATACTCATATTTTCGGCAGGATGTTGGTGCTCTTGTCGACAAAGATAGGGCTAGAGGGAAATGGATTCCATCCAAAGATTGCCATCTATTATACTGAAATGCTAACAGTTTTCATTGTGCTGACAGGTGTGGAACAGGAATATCGTAGATAGAATATCGAATGGTCACAATTTCGTGACTAAAATATTGAGAGACAAAATGTCGACAAAAGGTTTGTACAGATTTTTTTGCCTAACATTATACATATCTCTTCAAGGTAAAAAAGATGTGTAGTTAAGAAGAGGACATCCATACCTCTCTCTTTTCGACTCACCTCTTTAACATTTGGTCCCTAGATATTTTGGTCATGATATTTTGACCCTTAGATATTCTGCCTTTGATATCCCCTACCACAATCGTATTATCATGGAATTGCTGTTACACTTATTCATATACACTCCACTAAAAGCAGCCACTAAAAGCAGCCTTTAACATAATAATTAAGACTTTGAACATACCTATGGATTTCGTGTATGTGTGCAATTCCTTGGGAGAGAGTATTTGGGTAATCCACCTCAAAATAAAATATATTCCGGTTAGTCTCTGGCAGACAAGATTGTTACCCAATATGCTTTGTTTTGAGGTAACTGACAGGAGATGCATTGGTCATAGCCTATCTGTTTCTCCCCTCAAGCTGCTAAGCTAGTTCAAACGTGTGCCTGCCTAAGGGCCAAGTTGAATCTATTGGGCTTTAATTCCATGTGAACCTCTAAAAACATATTAGTTGAGCCTGCCATTTATTGCCTAACTGCGCTCTGAACCCTAAAAGCCTTTTAGAGTTTTTGAAAGCTAGAGGAGTGGCCAAGAAAATGTTCTTCATCATCTCTAATGGTTGGGGTATTTTTTTCCAATCTTCAGAAGACCAGGAAAAAGTGTGAAAGCTCCCCAAAACACATTCAGCATTGGCGGTCAAGATCTATTGTTTTTTTCAACTCTGATCTATAAGGAGGTAGCTCGCCTGCTGGGGACCACTGCCATCATGTTGCCAGCCTCATGTACCCCCGAATGCTACAGAATTATGCTTTCCCTCACTAAAGGATTTTGAGCTTTGTAGGAAGGTAGGATCCTTCTGCATGTGTACGCCCACTTTTTGCCTGGTACTAAGCTGGTTTTTGACAAGTCTGACTGGGATTCTGCTAATCAGGACCCCAGTCTATCTGCTTTCTCCCTAAACTGCTCTGTTATGTACTTAGGTACACTCCAGATTGGATACTGGGGTACACCTTGTCAGTCCATAGTATATAGTACCCATCTACCCAGGGCATAGGTACCCAAGAGGCCTCCCTTGGGCTGAAGCTTGTATTATGCCACCCATGAGAGGCCAGGCAAAATGGAAACTTCAGGCCTGCCATTGCAGCCTGTGTAAGTTGGTGCATGTACCACTTACTTAAGATATAGATTTACTATATCTAAGGGTCACTGCACTTAAAACCTATAAGTCATCCCTCTAGCAGGCCTTTACAATCGTGAGGGCAGGGTGCTTGGTTCTAAGTGAGAGGGTGCCACTGCATGAGCAGCACACCTCTGAGCTGACAGAGTCTATTCTCCTGGATTGTCAGTGAGGCAGCCATTTACGACATATAGAGTGGCATTATGCAACCGTGTGATGACCAACTCTAAAACAGCTGAAACTAACGCTATCGTGTTTGGTGTCAAACATGTTGCAATCATACCCCCACACCGGTAACCGGTGTGGGAGGTATGATTCCACCCATCAGAAGCAAGCTTCGTGGGGTCCCTGGTGTTCCCGGGACCAGCCTTCTAGTCCCGGGCAGCACAAAATGGTTGCTGCCTACCAGAGACACATTTCTGCCCTCCTGCTGCTGAACCAAGCTCGAGCAGGGGAAGGCAGAACAATAGGCATCGTGTAACAGGGAGATGTGACCACCTCCCAGACAGGATTTAGTGTATTAGGGCTGGGTGGGTGCACTTGCAAGCGACTGAAAGTCTGCATGAGGGGCACATTTGGTGTCCCTGTGCATAGTCCAGTTCAAACCAGCCCTGGAAGCCATTGGCTCCCGCTCTGGCGCTAAACTGGACAAAGGGCATGGGGGTAACCTCCCCACTGTCCATACCCTCCCCTGGGAGGGTCCCCTGAATCTTGCCAATCCTCTTTCATGGGTACATAAGGGCTTACCTGGCTGTAGGACCTTAGATTCGACGTGGACAAGATTCTGAACCAGAAACCACTGAACTTCGACCATCTGGACAATTTGGACTTTGCTGGACTTTGTTTGGGCCCGATTTTGTCTCCCTCTCAGTCTGAAGCATCGTCTGTGCCCGTGCACCATACAGGATCTGTGCAGGACTTGTGGAGCATCAAGAACAACCAAGGATATCTCCCTTGAAGGGAAGGAGTCACTCCCCTGCATTCACAGGCACCGCAACACTGCTGTCAGGTCTGCTGACCCTGAGCTCCTACAGACTCCGAAGGCTTCAGAAACACAGGAGGTGGGTTTCTACATCCCACAAGGTCTGACCTGCCCTCTCACCAAGTTTGAGGTCAGAATCCCTTGTTGGGGCTGCAATACCTGAACCCCAGTGCACTGCGTACATTTGCAAGTGCATATGCTTGTTGGCATTTCCCGAACAAGTGCATTGGGCTCCGAGTAGCCCCAACCTCTGGCATTTCCTACCAAGAACTCCCGCCTCCTTGCACTGAGTGCTCCGTGGGCTGCTGTTTGGTGAAATTGCTTGAGGTCCTCTTGCGACTCCTGTGCCTCTGGCCTGTGGGTCCACTTGAGGGTCAACTTTGCTTTTCTTGGGCTCCCCTGGTGGCTTCAGGCCTGCCCTAACTCCCCTTGCTGTGGTGAGTCTCCTGGACCTTGCTGGTCCGAACCGTACACATCCTTGAATTTCTGCATAGGTTGCCGTTGTCAAGGCTTGTTGGTGCTCTCACCAGACATCAACCCCTGAGTACTTGACATCCTTTGTGGGACAGCTTGTATCCAGCTCCTGGTTGTCCTTGACATCTCTTGGTCCCCGTAGCTGCAGAGTCAAGAACTCCATCAACGCACCTGAAGTACCCGACATCGGTGGGCATTCGTCTACCGAGCCCCTGATCACGCCTGAGTGACCCAGATTCTGTCCCCTCTCCTTTCAGGTACTCTTCGACAAGAATCCACCTTTGGATTACAACTGACACTTTTCTTCCTTCCAGCAGCGGCCCTTCTTCCAAGTCCTCCATTGGGTTCGACGGCCGTTTCCGACGCCAATTCAGACCTATGCACCCAGCTTCCCTGGGATAGGTAACTTGGGTACCTCATTATCCATGGGTGGGGTGGCTCTCCAACCTCCTATCTTCCACTGGGTTTCTTCGAAGTCCACTAGGAAAGGTCCTTAAACACTTAAACTTCAACCGCGCCTTTCCCATAGAATTGTACAGAGCACGCGGTCGTGTTCCCACACTGCACCCGCCCTCCGTGGGGTCCCTACTTACTCACCTTGGATGGTTCCTTGGGGTCCCAGCTATTCTACGTCCTCTTGACACTGTCTTGACTCAAGTCGTGGTTCTTATACCACTTTCTTAGTATTTGGTTTGGTCCCCCCCGGGCCCACTGTGTATTAGTGCTATTTACTGTCATTTTGGTGCTTTTGTTTTGTCTGCTTTGTGACTTTCTCCGTGTAGGAGATACTGTGTCGTACTAAATAGTGTTATATTAATAAATACATATTTTTATAACTATTGTGTGGTTCTCCTTTCATTTAACCAATACTATACAGTTGCATTCTGGTAAATCAAGCTGCTTAACATTCCTTCAAGACTAAGCCTGAAGGCTGCTCTCCACAGCTACCACTTGGATAGATTTCTAAGGTTATCTTTGACCTCTTATATCACCATAAGGGTTGTTTGGACTGGGGCAAGGTGCCCACTTTAATTAGTGGGCAGCATATACCAGGCCAACTTCTCACAAGCTTCATAAAATTCTGTAGGTAAAAAGTGGAAGTTGAAAAATTTTGCTTTGTGGTCCTTGTGAGGTGAGCACTTAATCAGCTTCATTTGTCAAGGTTATCCTGTTTGGAACTTTTAATGCCAGAACTCAACGTTACACTGGGATTCTGTGAAATAAGCATCCAACTTCAATGGCTACAGTGCCCTTCCTTGCCGTAGAAGAGATATCTGACTTCCAAAAATAGACTAAGATGCTGATCAAAGTTTGGTCTGTCGGCCCACCGTGTCTGCAGAGGCCTTCACATTTGCCTGCCATGTCTAAAGATCTGCAAATGCCTTTCTATAATGTCTGTGCCAATGTACATCCACTGGTGGACTGAATGAACTATAAGCAGAGATGAAGGTCTAGTGGATGTCTTTTTTTGGGTTGTTCAGTATTTTTTCCTGCTTTTCTCGAGCAACCTCTCAAAGAGGTAGTTTTTTGGAGAAAATCAAAAACTCAAGGACACTGAGTGAGGCTGCTGCTTGTGTATCAGCCATTGGTTGTTTTCGGAAGCCCAGGTCCACCAAGCTTCTCATAAAGGATCTAGCAGGGAAAATCAGTGGCAGTTACCCCGTCCCAACTAGAGTGAGGCCATCACCACTATGGACTGCCAGCTGTTTGACTGAAGGGCGCCAGGTCACCGTCTTCCATATGCAAACCAGGCAGTTTCTCCAACTCTAATACAATACAAGTGAGACGATAATTACCAATAGGTTTGGTAAGCATAAAATCCTCATTTATACTTAATTTCATGGGCAAAACTAGGAATAGGTGATAATTATTGCTTCTGATAAACAACTTTGGGGTATATATACAATGAAAAGTCGAAGCACGGAGCAGTACCAAATTTGGCAGCACCGTGCTCTGACATTTCCAAAACGCAGGGATGCGCCGTATTTACAACGATGCGGTGCATCCCTGTGTTTTCCCTAGCACTGGCGCCTAAATTAACTGCTTAGTGCCAAGGCACCCTTTCACCATAGTGCAAGGGGGCCTGTGTTGCAGGGAATTATTGTTTATGTGCAGGAAGGTGTCCCTTCCTGCACATAAGCAATCAATAATGGCGATTTGTTACTTCTATGTGTGCTGCAGAATGCAGCACACACAGAAGTATCAAATCATCATTATTTAATGATTGTTTATGCGCAGGAAGGGACATCTTCCTGTACATAAACAATCGTTCATGGCATGTTGCTCTTTCTATGTGTGCTGCAGAATGCCTGCATGGCATTAGTTTTTGGAGCAGCCACAGATTTACAGGTTCTTGTAAGTCTAGGGCAGCATCAAAAAGCAAAGGGTGTTGCGGTGGAATGCCAACAGCATCACCCATTGCACACCCCTTTCACGCAGATTGCGTGAAAGGGTACCATATTTACAAAGCGGTGTTAAGCCACAAAAAGTGGCCTAATGCCACTTTGTAAATATGGAGCAGGGCATTGCGCCACAGGAACGTTGCTAAAAGTGACGTGGAGCAATGCCCTTGTAAATATGCCCCTTGGATTTCAAATTTTATCAAAGCGATAATTATTGCATCAAATACTGAGACGCTCATAATGAGAGCCTTAGTGGAATGGTGACCCGGCAAGATGGAGTCCTGCGAATTTATCAGCCTACAAGTCCCAAGGTAAAATGTTTGATGTGTGAAACCCACTAGACTTACCCAAACCCCTCTCCATCGCAGTTGGCCAGACATCCAGCTTTGGTTTTGATGCCACTTTTTAACCCTTAAGAAATTAATCCATTTGGTTTCCTTTATCCCAAGTGGACCTTTTTATTTCATTTTCTTCATTTTATTTGTCTCGTTTTTAGTTCATTATATGTCTGACGTCACTGAGTAGAATTTTTTTTTCTCCAAGGAGAGACAAAAGATTGTATCAGGGCCGGCTATAGGGCGGTGCGACTGGTGCCCCCCCCCCCGCACCGGGTGCTGACTCTTCCAGGGGGCGCCGCGTTTGGAAGTATTTTATGGCTGTAAAACACCTCCTGCTGCATTGCTGGCCTCCGCAATTTTCATACAAGAGTAAAAATGTCAAGATAACACGGTGATTAATGTTCTTCCTGGAGAGAGAAGGAGTTTTGTCAAGTGGAAGTTTTAACTCATTTTATGGTAGCACAGAGAGTTAATGTGCCTGCTGCAAAGAATGTGCACCATGCAGATCACAAAGTGCATATAGTTTAAATAGGTCAGTGCTTTTGTCACATAAATCCTTTTCTTACTAGCAGTGCAGATGTTAAAATCCTAACATGGAACAGTGAACTAATAACTGTCATCAAAGAGCTGCATGCAAACTGTATGGTATAGATTGGAGCATTGTGATGTTTTCCTCCGTCTTTCATTATTCTAATGTTTCAAAAAGGGTTCATTTCGGAGAAAAAAAATCCTTGTTATTAAATGTCACCCCCAACCATGGGGTTACGTTTTAAATTCTGAGTCTGTACTTCTCCAGACTAAGCTCTCTTAAGCTATACTGTCTACCAGTATGGATGACATGTGACTCACCTTGTAGTCTTCTGGCTTATGTAACATTTGCTATACACTAATTTACACACATATGATTGATTGTCTCTGTGTAATGTGTGTTTGATGTAAAGTGCTTTGACACCCTACACTGGTAGAGGTGTCACTATATAACTAATTAAATACATCTGAGAGAGAGTGGTTATGGAAACTTGAGGGGGCACTGATAAAGGGTGGTAATGAGGGAGTCTGTGGGGGGTGCCCGTTGGGGGCGCCAACAAACATTGTCGCACAGGGTGCCACCAGCGCTAAAGCCGGCAGTCCACAACTTTATCCATCTCAACCATAACTTTCTCGCTGAAGTGGTAAATATCAAGCAAACGTGGCACCCGATTATCCCCGCAACAACTAAGCTTAACCTTCTGTTATCCCGCTGAGCGTGCTCCGATAAAAGCAAGGTCACCTTGACACAGCCACAGCATTGGCACAGCCATTTAAAGGACGTGTTCCTCATTTCCCAAAGTAAAATCATTTATTTCACAAAGCATGTCATGGAAGTATTAGCATGTCCGATCCCAACTTAATTAGTAGTAAAAGCTTTTGAAAGCGAAAAGGAAATAGTTTCTTTGTTAAAAATGTCGAGGTGATGTGTGTAGCATTCATGTGCAAATGAGCCCCTCGGAGCAGTGAGGTTGATGTATCTCTGGTACATGTATCTCCTAATTAACTTTTCCATAATGCATTACGTTTACACTCCTAGCAGCACTGAACATATGCACGGCAACATTTTGATTGAACAATTGCCTCATGCCGTTAAGTGTAGGAACAGCTCTCTATATATTTCCCCCGTCTCTTTTAACAGTGCTGTAGAGTACTGCAGAGAAAGAAGTACCCTAATTTCTACTAAAAACTAGCATTTCTCACGCAATGCGCGTAAAATTATCTTTATCTTTGGACTACTTTCATTTATACGTTTAATTGCAAAAACTTTTCACCACAGTAAAGATTAACGTGCTTTAAAATTAAACCTGTCAGGTTCTCTGAAAAATGCAAAAGGAAATAATGCCCTATACCAGCAGTGTCCAAGGCAGGCTCAGGAGAGCAAAGTCCATGGAAGATTCTCAGGCTACTCTCATTATTTAAATGGAAATCATTTACGTAATCTAAGGATATCATATCGTACAAATCTTGTATGAAGTCAGCCCTCTTGGTCAACGTTGAACACACATGTACTACGCTGTGAGTCAGAAAATAAATATTCCCTCTCATCAAAGGGGCATCTTTCACATACAATATGGGTTCTTACTGAAGCTGACACAGATTGAGGCAGGAAGAAAAAACAAAGGTCAACAGGACGCACACAGTTTTGTCATCAATGATGTCATTTCAGATGTTGCTGTGATGTTATCAATAATGTCATAGAACATTTATTGAGTGGTGTAATATGTGAGGGAATTAGCAGGGCAGGGCGAGGGTGTGGGTTATAGTTAATTTAGGGCACAAATTATTGTTACTTGAGATAAATATAACTGGCGAATTTCAGTGGTTTTGTTAGTTTAAGACGGTATGTTTTAACTAACATTTTGACTTAAATATAACATCCCTTTAAACTTTGTTTTTTTTCCACAGAATTTTTAAGTTTCTGAGTTTATTTTCGATTAGTAGTAAGATATTATTACACCTCTTGACCATAACGCTACTTTAATCTTTGGTTTCTTCAGTTAAATTTGATGGTTTTTTTAAACTTAAAGTAAGATGTCCATCTCTGTGCACAGTGTGGGGTTGGGCTCAGGGGCTGGCCTGCAACCAGGCCCTGTACCGACCCCTCCGTGAGCTCCAATCCCCAGCATGGGACGGCCTTCATCCACACTCCTCCCTCCCAATTTAACGAACATCAGCCAAAGGGATGATGTCCCAGGGGCCTAAAAAAGGCTCAGGAAGGGGGGCTGTGTCTCCCTCTCATCATTTAATGAAAAGTGACCCCAGGGGATTAGGTCCCTGGGGCCTAAAATAGGCTCTAAGAGGTGGCATTTTGCCCCCTCCTCTAACAAAATGTAAGCGGCGATCCCACACCCCTAAGCCACGGGCTATGGCCTAATTTTAGAAAAGGGCAGAAGCCAGCCCTTTTTCTTTTGGTCAGGTCTGCAGACCTGATTAAAAAAATGTTTTTGGTCTCAGGGGTTTTGCCCACTATGGGCCTCATTTACGAAGTTTTGGCGCAGGGCAGTGCCGCAAGGAATCTTGCTGTGCTGCCCTGTGTCAAAAGAAAAGGTCAGGAATGCACTGTATCTATGAGATACAGCGCATTCCTGTACTTTTCCCCTGTGCTGGCACACAATGAGCTGCCATGCGCCAACACATGCACACCATGGTGCAAGGGTGTCTGCAATGTAGGGGTAATTGTTTTTGTGCAGGAAGGTGTCCCTTTCTTCACACAAACAATCACAAGAGGTGCTTTCCTCTTTCTATGTGTGCTGAAACGAGGAGAAATAAGGATATTTCTTCTTGTTGCTCCTCCGCAACACCACCCCTGTAGTGGCATTAGAATCTGATGCATTCCCGGGTTTACGTCTCCTCTTAAATCTGGAAATGCTTCAGATTCCATGAGTGTTGCCTGGAAACACCCACATGCCTTGAAAAGTCACACAAAGTGGCTTTGCGTGGCCTTGTAAATATGCTGCAGCACATTGCGCCACCGGAGCGTCATAAAAGTGACACTCCGGCGGGGCAAGAGTGCTGCTAGGGGCCTCGTAAATGAGGCCCAATATGTCTTTTTAAACCTTTTTCAAAAACAGGGAAAGAGTTCCAGAGTCCTAAAATGGCTTCCACCACATCTTTGTTGATGTGGTGGCAGCCAATTGGATTTTAGCTTTTGATCTGTCAGGTCTGCGGATCCTTAGCATCCTGCTATTTACATACATTTTAAACCTTAAGCATTTTTGTGTTTGCTTATAACTTTGGAGCCGTTTAGATAACAGAGTGCTTTACAAGAAAAGACTGAGTCAAGCATGAGAATATTAAATACATTATTACAGGAAACTATAATTACTGGATACACTACATGATTCTTGTTAGAACACGGGAAAATAATTGACTGACACAGATGGGATAAGAGACATGCATAACTACTACATGTGAGAAATCTGGATAAGAACGTTCCAGGGCAGTCAGAGATACTGGGACCCAATTGCAACCGAGGTCTTTCACTAGTGGCATCCTCTGGTCCCCCTATTGTGGACCATCAAACCCAGGGACAAGTAATCATTTTAGTACTTGACTCTCAGGTTAGCGAGGTAGAGCAGGACACATCTTACTAAAGGAGGTGCTGTGGGCTAGAAACTCAGAACTCAGCAATACAACAAATAACACTCAAGAAATTAGTGTCCAGTCAGTGTGTTTTCTTTAACAAGGAAAGGTACTTTAATACATGGAAAAATAAATACTACACACAAAGTGAAAGATATGGAAACATGCTCTAGAATGCCTCACAAACTAAAGGGGGTGCACACTGAACAAAGTTCAGAGAAGTCAACTAACCCCCTAAAGGTAGACTAGGACCGCAGCTCTGATGCACCTTTAACAATTGCATGCCAGCAGATCCTACCCCCTAAAACCACAATACAGGCATATAAGCTGGTTCTGGGTGGTGAACTCCGCTCCTTTCACAGAGTTTGCAGAGTTATTCACACCCGCGCTCCGCGGAGCTAGCAGAGTTCTGAAAAACTACACTCCTCATAGCGGAGCAGAGATTTTTCCACGGTAAGTTGGCGAGCACGAGCGAGGAAAATCCAACGCTAGACCGCTTCCAGCGAGATTCCTCAATGCGGGCAGTCGTGGATGGTCTTTACCGTTCGCGTTGAGAAACCTTCTGTTCATGTTGGGGAAGCTGCTGCTAGAATAGAACTTCTACTTGAGCGGCAGAAAGAAGCAGCACCCTCTTGAGCTGTTCATGATGCCGTTTGCATTTTACAGCGCGGGACGAACACCTGGTGCTAAAAATCAGTGCGAAAGGAGCGAGGTAATGCACCCCCCGCTTGCGGAACTCCACGTAGCTTGGCAGAGTTTTTTATCACTTCGCGGAGTTTCGCGAACTCGCCCAGGCCTAAATAAGACTATTGTGAATTGCGGACCTGACAGCTATAAAAAGTCCTATTTACTGAGTTTGTCATAGAGTACTTACAAAATATTCATAATGAAATATGAACATTTCAGTATAGCTGTTTCAATTCCAATAAATAATCATTTCAAAATGGTCCCATAAAGAAAAGCATGGTTTGCCTATGGAAAATCCTACCTGTTGGCTTTGATTCACTTACAATAATAATCATTGCACATTATAAACATTTACAACCCAATTTCTACTATTAAACCATGTTGCAGCACAATCTCCAATGACACAAAACTTAATGGGTCCAATGCATTCCCCAGGAGCACAACAGTGTCAGCCCTGAACTGAACCAAAGATTCTCCCCAGGTCACTAATGTAGCCTCCAAGAGACTCTGGGTGCCACTATTTTTTTTCAAACACTTGGGGTATTATGGTAGTCTGTGCTGCTTCAGGCATCACCACACCTCCCCCAGGACCAGAAAAAAATCTGTCTGTGGTGCTCATTGTCTTTTGAGAATTTGTAAAGTAAATATGCAAATTTTAAAACTTCACCAGCGGCTTATGAAACATTCTTCTATCCAATGGATTTCTTGCCTCCTTTGGCATTTATTTATCCAATTTGTATTTCACACAGCTTCCCCTAGAGGTTCCCCAGTGCATTGTGGCAGAAAAAGAGAAGTTATGGCTTCATCGGCCTAGAAAATTCAGGTCTTCAAGCCCCTGAGGAAAGCAAGTAGAGACGTACAGACTCTTAGGTGCTCTGTAAGAGAATTCCACAATTTCGGACGAAGATAGGAGAAGAAGCGCTCTTTTAAGCGGGATAAGCAAAATCTAGACATGGCAAACAGAGCACGATTTGAAGATCTCAAACTGCGAGTGGGCTATTACGGCACCACCAGCTTGTTGATGTAGCAGGCTCCTAAACCAGCCTTAGCCTTAAACATGTAGCACATGGCTTTAAAAATAATACGTTTGGGAACTGTAAAAAACTGAAAGAAAATGGGAAACTGAGGCAACACGACTGCCCATCTGGCCAGTTAATAGTTAATTTTTGTCTCTTTTGTTTTTTACAACATTGTTGTACACAACTCGGTGTCACTAGCTGGTGGAATCTCATGTAGGTGTATCTTCCATCCTGGGCACCCACGCACTACTCAGTAGCATGACTATGCAGCAGGCTCCTGAGCCAGGCATTCTGTATTCTTTCACCAGCTGGCCTGGTACCTTACTCGGTGGCTTGCAGTAAAGCTGCAGTTTTCCTGCTGCCTCTCTTGTGATAGCTGTGGACATCCGGGGGTGGGGGGGGGGGGGTTATTTAGTCTGTCTTCATAGGCCCTTTGGTTTCAGGCCTCAGAGACCCCTATGCATAGTAATTATTTTCATGCTTCTCTACCTCGAATAGAGAGGCAAATCTTGTGCACATGTTGCAGCCGTTTTTTCTGCTGGTAGACAGTTCCAGTCTGTCTGGGTTATAATATGCTGGTCATGGTTAGTATTTTCTTGGCTCAGAGGTCTCTGCAGGGGCCGTTTCCCTCATTTGCATGTGGGTGTGACCCATGCAAATGAGGGAATCCCTTTGCATCTGCTCCCGCGCCGTATTACAGGCACTATTACAGGCACGGGCGCAGAGGCAAAGAAGCCCTCAGGAGGCGCACTGAGAGCGCACCATCTGAAAGGTGGTGCACTGTCAGTGCACCCTCTGGTGCAGCCCTCTGGAGAGGGGAAAGGGAGTCCAATGGACCCCTCAGACATCCCCTTGCAGGCAGGTGCAGTCACTGACAGCACCTGCCTGCAAGGGGATCTCAAATCCTCCTTCAAAGTGCAGGCCGGTTGCCTCCTGCACTGTGAAAATACAGAGCAGCTGTAAAGCAGGAAGCGCTGACCCCCAGGGCAGCACGAATCCGCGGCTGCTTGGGGGGGCAGCGCATTCATGATAATAGGGCGCATTTTCACTGTTTGCACCCGGTGCACCTTTTTGAAGGTGCGCCCGGCACAAACAATGAAAATGATCATTTACCGTAATAAGGCCCGCTGGAGTGCTCCAGTGAGGCATCTTGGCTCCCAGATGTTCAGTGGTTGCTTCTTGATTCCTTTTCAAAGCCCCTTGGAACTGTTGCTTCTTTTTTCTTAGTGGAAGCGGCTGTAAGAGAGTGTATCTGAACCGCATTCAGTTTTGATAGTCTCATCGTGACAAAATATCCTTTTTCGTGGTCACCCCCATTTTGTGTTGGATTTTATTACTGGTATTTAAACTCTGCACACTGAGGATCTGCTATCCAGTGCCCAGTGCATGTGTTTTGACTGCCAAACATGTCAGAATTGGCATATTTAACTTTGTTATAAGACTGTAGTACATGATGCCCGAAATACACCCATTGGATGGAAAGCTAAATCTCACCTACGGAATACAGCACTACTGTGCCAACCACTAGTGTGACCAGGCAAAAATGACACCAGTGCTGCCACTGAATCCTGTCAGCTGAGGTTTAAACCTGCAGCCCGACCCATCAAACTAATCCTTATCTTGGCAATAGAAAACTTTAAAAACAATAATAAGCCACCCCTACGTAAGTCTTTCATTTAAAGTTACAATGTCCTTACAGTAACTGGCAACGAAAAGCTATTTTCAAAGAAGCAAGGCTTGCTGCCCTATGTAGAAACACTGGGAAGCAATACTAAGTATTACTACTCCTATCCTAAATTGGGACTAGCTAGAAATATTATTAAACCACTATTTTTTATATTTATGAAAAGCCCAACCCAATGGTGGAGTTGGGCTTTTAATGTACATTAAGAAAAATGAACTTTTAGGAAATTACCTATTCCCTGCCAGAAGTATCTGGAGAGTAATTTCATTAGCTCTCTAGCAGTGGCTCTCTGAGTGTTTAGCCCTGATGAGGTGTGAAAACTGCTCCCAGAGTACAGACAATAGTCTTGTTGTGTCAAAGTGTTTTGTTCCACTGCCAAGAAAACCAATTGGTAGGTGCCCAGGACCTTAGTTTACTTCAAATGGGCCTCCCCATCACAAGCAGGTATCAGATGACACCTGAACAGGTCCCTTGCTTTTTTCAGGCAGGCAAGCACCAAATCCAGTGGGGGGAAAGCTGCCCCCATAACTGGTATGGAGTGACCACAGAGTTGGGGCTGCTCATTACCATGACCTTAGCTCTGGATGGCACTCAGGATCTACACTATGGGAGAAGGGGTTCTCCAACTTAGATTGTGAAAGTGAGGGGCACCTTGGTGTTGGTTGCAGTTGAGCACAAAGGAACTGCTGTAAAAGTGGGTAGCATTACCCTTGGGAACATTTACCTTATTGGTTGGGGAGCAGCCAGGATTGAATCTCACTCACAAGCTAGAGTCAGGCATAAAGATGGTACCACAACACACCTTCTTCAGAACATTGTTGGGCCAGAGGAAAAACAGAAGAGGACTAGACCTGCTGTTTGTGACCTGAAATGAGCCTAGAGGGACTGGACCTTATTACACTTGTATCCAGGACAAAGAACTGAACTACAAGGGTCAGCTGGCTAGCTTCCTCTTTGGCTACTGGGATACAAAAAGCTAACAGAGGCCTTTTCCTGAAAATCTCCAATCACATGTACCAACTGGACCTGACCTCAACCCTGCCGGTGGCCTCTCCTGGAGTGAGTCTTCTTGATCCCCAAATGCTGTTCCTGAGTTCCTGGGAGCCTTGGCGGTGTCTAACTGGAAATCTCAGAAAACCTGGAACTTAGAAATGTTTTAGACTTCTAGACCTCCAGAGGACCAGGACAAACCTTCCAGCTGATCTGCAGGTTTCCCCCGCTAGAAGCTTCTCAACAGCAGTTAGTCCAGTTCATCAGGACCTCTATGAGAAGGTACCCAGCATCTTGGAGCCCTCGTTGGATACAGCCTGCAGACGTACCCCACTGGAGGATTCCAACCACTGAAAAAGAAATCTTGACTGGGTGAAGAGCCAAAAGTACCTGGCCAGCAAGAGGGTTTGCCTGAATATGAAATTACAATTTTCATACCCTGAGCTTTTCTCAGCAAAACCAATGCTTATCAAACAATTCTCTATTTTTATAAATTGGAGTGGGATTTTTATTGTGTTGTGTTTTGACTTTTTAATTGTTTTGGTACTTCAAAATGTTTTACACATTCTCTCTAAATTAAGCCTTTCTGCTCTGTGCCATAGCTGCCTGGGGCTGAGCTCAGGTCTCAATTACTGCAACTTATTACTGGAGCTAAAAAGTTAGTGACTTTATTACTTGCAGTGGAGAGGCTTGGACGGCTTCCATACTGCCTGTACTTTTGTGTGAATTGGTCTTCTACCGGGCAGGCAGCAGATTCTTCACAGTGGAAAAAAAAATCTTAAATGTTGAAATGTTTTGTAAAGCAGATTTACTGATTAAACACTGCAAAATACATGTCCTGGCCTTAGCACTGGATGCTTTCAAATTATGAAGCAGCAGCATTCTCTTGATCATAATGCCTTGAGAAAGATCAATATTTTTTATCTTGGTAAGCATTGTTCAGCTGATTGACTCATTATGCTGTTATCTGCCATGTGCTCAATACAAGTGGCCCGGTAATTGGTGGTGTTCATCTCATCTGAAAAAATTTGACTCAGCTGTTGGAATTAATTAGGTGCGATAAACACCACCCAAATATGTCTTTTTGGGGAAATAACATGGATGCTGGTACTTATAGCAAAAAATGTGCATGATCCATTAAATACCAGACACTTGACCTTGATCAGCATAAAAAAATCCTTGAATGAGCCACGGTCGATGATTATTTTAGAATGTTTTTTGAACTTTTGTCAAATGACGACAGAGTTACTAGTGCAAGAAATGCTCTTCCTATGAAAACTCTGAGCTAATGTATTATATTTAGGACCATGTTGTAATGTATTATATTTAGGACCATGTTTCCATGGGAAAAGCGTTTTTGACTTGCTTGTATTTTTGGTGCTGTTGGACGAACCTTCACGAAATGTTCCCCAAAAAGTGTCTTGTGCATGGAAAGTTTCGGGGTGATCTGTTAAGTAGGGCCGAGAAAAAGGGGGGGGGGGCAAAAAAAGTGTGCTTTCCATGTGAATTCCCATAGGGGCTTTGAACACGACTACAGCCCAAACCGCTGGACAGAATTACCTCAAATTTGGCATCAAGCTAGCTTTTGGTCCGCAGATTGTACTTTTTGTTATTTGGTGTAAATCCATTCAGAAGTTTACAAGATATTAAAGGAAATTCAACTTTCTATATTTATGATCATGGATAATTTGCGATGAATCGCAAATGTGTGTGCCAACTGGAGTGTCATGATTGTCTGGCTGCAACCTGAGCAGAGAGTTGCGGCCACCGGTTTAGTTTATTTGGATAGTCATTGGGGAAGAAATGAAACAGCAGAACTTGACATAAGAGGTGAGATTGGATATGTCCTGACCGCATGGGAGAAATATAAGGATCTTTTAGGCACTCCACATGTGTGCAATATGTCGCTAAACAGGTTTTATTTCCACTTGCGATATTCGTGAATTCATTGTGAATGTCAGCACGGCCACCCATGTAACGTCACGGTGAATTCACGAATATCGGTGAAAAAAATAAAAAAAATCAGAGACCCAATCAGACAATGAAGCACCCACCCACAGACCCACTGATACACTCACATACCTACTCACAGACCCACTCAGGATTTCATCCACCCACTTACAGACCCACTCATAGGCTCATGCCCCCACTCACAGACCTACTCAGACACTCACACATCCACTCACAGATGCAGTCAGAGACTCATGCACCCACTCAGACACATTTAGAGACTCATGCACCCACTCACAGACCCACTCAGAGACTCATACACCTACTCACAGATCTACTCTGAGACTTATCTACCCACTCACAGACCCATTCAGACTTATGCCCCCACTCACAGACCCAGAGAGACTCATGCACTAACTCAGAGACTCACTCACCCACTCACAGATGTACTCAGAGACTCATGCATCCACTCACAGATGCACTTAAAGACTCATGCACCTACTCACAGACCCACTCAGAGACTCACACATCCACTCAGAGACCCTCACATAGACTCATGCACCCACTAACAGACTCAATGATACACTTATGCACCCACTCACAGACTCACTCAGAAATACATTCACCCAGTCGCAGGCATACTCAGCTATTCATGCACCCACTCACAGACCCACTCAAACACTCATGCACCTGCTCACAGATGCACTTAGAGACTCATGCTCCCTCTCACAGCCCAACTCAGAGACTCATGCACCTACTCACATACCCACTCAGAGACTCATGCACTTACTCATAGACCCATTCAGAGATTTATGCACCCACTCCCAGATCCACAGAAAAACTCATGCACTCGCTCAGTGATTTACAGATACACTTATGCACCCACTCACAGACTCTTTCAGAAATTCATCCACCCAGTCACTGACCTACTAAGCTACTCATGCACCTAATCACAAACACACTCAGAGACTCATGCACCCACTCACAGATGCACTCAGAGACTGATGTACCTACTCACAGACCCACTCAGAGACTCATGCACCCACTCACAGACCCACACACAGGTTCAAGCACCCACTTACAGACCCACTAAACCACTAAGTACCCACTCACAGACTCACTCATGCATCCACTCACAGACCCACTTAGAGACTCACATACCCACTCACAGACCCACTCAGGATTTCATACACCCACTTACAGACCCACTCATAGGCTCATGCCCCCACTCACAGACCTACTCGGACACTCACACATCCACTCACAGATGCAGTCAGAGACTCATGCACCCACTCACAGACACATTTAGAGACTCATGCACCCACTCACAGACCCACTCAGAGACTCGTACACCTACTCACAGATCCACTCTGAGACTCATCCACCCACTCACAGACCCATTCAGACTTAGGCACCCACTGACAGACCCAGAGAGACTCATGCACTAACTCAGAGATCCACTCAGAGACTGTGAATACCGAAAATCATAAAGATAGGATTTTGTCTCAGATTACTTTTGTGAATCGGGCCCAAAGTACCCACTCACAGACTCACTCATGCATCCACTCACAGACCCACTTAGAGACTCACATGCCCACTCACCGACTGACTCAGGAATTCATACACCCACTCGTAGATCCACTCAGAGACTTATGCACCCACTCACAGACCCACAAAGAGACTTATGCACCCACTCAGAGATTAACTCAGGTACTCATGCACCTACTCACAGACCCACTCAGAGACTCATGCACTCATTCACAGACCCAATCAGACACTCTTACACCTGCTCACAGACCCACTCAGACACTCACTGAAACACTCACATACCCACTCACAGATCCACTTAGAGACTCATGCACCCACTCACAGACTGACTCAGTGACCCATGTGCCCACTCACAGACCCATGCACCCACTCTCAGACCCACTGATACACTTATGCACTCTCAAAAAGAAACACTCAGGAATTCATCCATCCACTCACAACCCACTCATAGACTTATGCACCCACTCACACTCCCACAGAGATACTAATGCACCCACTCAGAGATCCACTCAGACACTCATGCACCCACTCACAGACCCACTCACAGACATTAATGCACCCACTCACAGACCCACTCAGACACTCACTGAGCAACTCACGCACCCACTCATAGACCCACTCACAGACTGATGCAGCCACTGACAGACCCACTCAGACAGTCATGCACCCACTCACAGACCCAGTCAGACACTCATGCACCGACTCATTGATCCACTCAGACATTCATACACCCATTCACAGACCCACTCAGACCCTCACGCACCCACTCACAGACCCACTAAGACACTCACGTACCCAGTCAGAGACCCACTCAGACAGTCAGACACACACTAACAGACCCATTCAGACACTCATGCACCCGCTCACAGATCCACAAAGACACTCATGCACTCACTCAGAGACCCTCTGATATTCTCATGCACTCACTCGAAAGACCCAAACAGACACTCACGCACCCATTGATATTCTGACACAGTCAGTCACAGACCGACTCAGACACTCTGTAGGAGGTTGGCTGTCTATATAGTGTACAAAAATGAAGTACACTTTACAGAGAGTCCAGTGGATCCCTTACTGGTGCAGAGGCAAAAGTAGATAATACTAACACTCTTTTTGTCGTAGTGTGGGTGAGCAGTTAGGCTTATCAGAGGGTTGTGATAAGCATTTGCTGCACTCACAGAGACAATAAATGAGACACACACTCAAGAATAAATCTGAGACCAATTTATAAAAATAACATCGGGCCCAATTCACAAGAGTAATCTGAGACAAAATCCTAACTTTACGACTTTCTGTATTCACAAAGGGCATTTAGAAGTAATAAAGTTAGAATTTTGTCTCAGTTAAACTTAAGTTTTGGTCTTAAGTTAAACTGAGACAAAATCCTAACTTTACTACTCCTAAATGCCCTTTGTGAATACCGAAAGTCGTAAAGTTAGGATTTTGTCTCAGATTACTTTTGTGAATCAGGCCCATCGATTTTTATATTATTGTTGAGACCAAGTACTTCGTTCTAAGGTAAGTACTTTTTAAATTATGATTGTTCAAAGTTCTTAAAATAAATCACTGTTGTATGCAATTATGCACAATAGAAGTAAATGGGAGAAAATAGGAAAAACAAAGAAAATCACATAGTGGGTTCTCGAGGTTCACCTTCTGGATTTAGGTAAGTAAAAGGGCCAGGTCCAATGTTTCAGCATTGGAAGATCGGGAGATTCCAGGATTCGGCTGGGAGCAGGGTGCTGAGGTCATTGGTAGCTGGCACGCTACGAAGAAGGGGGCTACCTGAAAATACACTGCACAGAGGGACTTAAAGGTAAGTCCTGGAGGATCCTACTCAAGAAAGCAGGTTGTAAGGGTCTCAGGACCATGGGAGCACAGCTAGTTCACCGTTATCTAGGCCGGGCGGGCTTGGTGCAGAGCAGATAGGGCAGTCAAGCGTTGTATTGAGGTGGTCCTCGAAGTCAGGGGCAGGCAAGTTGTAGAGACAATTCCTGGACAGGTGGGCCACTCACGGAGTGGGTTTCCGGGGTCTTGAATCCCGTGACAGGTGTCTGCATCCTGGGTAGTTGGGGTTTGGATAGGACTCTTTCTTCTCATTTTTTTCGTTGTAGGGAGTCCGGTAACCTGGGTATTGGCACGCCTCCGGTAGGTCCTGGTGTCCTCTGACTTGGTGGGGGGACAGATATGACCCCCCAGAGCTGATGTACCTCTTCTGGCTTGGGTGCTGCATCGGAGTTGCCGGGGAGCAGCAGATTGGTAAACCAGACTTTGCGGTTTGGTGCCTGCAGGCTGCAGGGTAGTAGCTCCTCTACTCAATTGGAGGTTCTTGGCAAATGGTCAAAGGCTGGAGGTGCTCCATGGTTCTTAGAGGTCTCACAGTGCAGGATGAGACAGAACACCATGATTGTTGAGTTGTTGAAGCAGCCAGCAGGGTTTGGTGCCAATTTTCTGCAGCAGGTCTTTGGTCCTCGGGTCAGCAGCTTTTTTTTGTCTGTTATTCTTCTTAGGTCCATCGAATCTAAGTTCAGGGTCTGGGGATGCCACCTAAAAACTAAATTTAGGGGCGTTAAAGTGGGGATAGGTAGTAGCCAAAATACTGCCTACCTATGGGGGATCTACACCCTCTAAGTGACTACTTCCTGTGGGAAGGGGCACAACCCTAGCCCTGATAGGTTGATTTCCTACCATTTCAAGATGGAGGAATGGGAAAAGTCGTGCCCACATCACCTGCCTCACCACAGGGGTGGTGCTGCCTGAATGTGGGCACACCTCCTAATCGAACTTATTTTCCCACGTGTCCTCCCACCAAAAAGGGAGCAGGAAAGGGGAGTTTGCATCCTCCACTATCTGGAGATGCCTGACTGAATTTTAAAGGTGACATTGCCTCCCGCCCTGACAGGCCATCCTGGCCTGGGGGGAGAAGTGAAGCACCTCTGCACTGAGCAGGCTTTGTTCCTGGCCTCTGAGAACACTGGCTCTCACCCCATGAGGTCAGAAACTTGTCTGGTGGTGGTAGGCTGGCTTAGACTAGTCAGACACCACACCAGGGCTTGGTAGGTTTTATGGGGACCCTATAAAAGGGTCTCCTGTGCATCAATTAAGAAATCCAACACTGGCATCAGTGAGGATTTATTAAGATGAGATGCTTGGTACTGAACACCTTAGGGTACAGTGAGGCCATTATGAAGCTAGGAACTTGTAATGACAAGTATCCAGCCCATGTACTCTCTATGGCTTCCCTGTGCAATTACAGTATCTAAGAATGGAATTATATATTGTAGTGTCATATCTGCTCATGCAGATATGTCCACATATGGGATATAATGCACCCTACCTTAGGGCTGTAAGGCCTGCAGTGGGGTTGACTTATCTATATCTCATGCAATGTATGTGGACATGGCACACAGGAATGCCATGTCAACTCTGTAGTTTTCTCTGCACCAAGACATGCATCCTGCAATGGCAGTGTGCATGACCTGGGTGAGGGGTCCCTAGGGTGGCTCTGTACTGCAGCCCTTGTGGACCTTTCAGTCCCATTGCCGTAGGAACCATGTGTACCATTTACATGGGGCTTACAGGGGTTGCTAAGGTTGTGCCAATTGTGGCACAGTTTTTAAGGAAAGAACACTGGTGCTGGGAACCTGGTTAGCGGGGACCCAGTACACCTCAGTCAAGGTGTGTAGGGGTACTGCAACAAAAACCCAGCTTCCAACACACTTGTACACCCACTCAGAGACCTACTCAGAGACTCATGCGTGCACTCACAGACCTTGTCAGAGACTCAGACACCCACTCACAGACCCACTCAGACACTGACTCACCCACTCACAGCCCTAGTCAGAGACTCATGCACCCACCTACGGACCCACTCAGACACTCATACACCCACTCACAAATCCCACTCAGACACTCATGTACCCACCCACAGACCCACTTAGAGACTGAAATACCCATTCACAGACCCACTCAGATACCTATGCACCTACTCACAGATCTACTCACCCACCAACTCACAGACCCATTCAGACACTCATACACCCACTTACAGACCCAATGACACACTCACAGACCCAGTCACAGATCTCACTCAAACACTCATACATGCTGTCACAGACACATTGAGAGACTCATAAATGTTTTTATAGTTATTTAGATGGTAATGTATCTAGTGTGATGGTTAGAATCAATTGTATAGTTATAAATTTTGAATGGCTAGTGGCTATTGAATGTCTGCTTTTGTTTTGTGATTTTCCAATGTATTTGCGAGTATCGCGGCATCGTCACAAATATTACAAAAAAATGAAGAAAAAATATATTCATAATGAAAATTAACAATATTTTGGGCGCCAGGTTGGCTCTGAGAGAGCCTTTCTTTTGATTGTGTGTATATGACAGCTACACATAAGACTGGCTGCAGAATATGAGGCTGCTGAGAAACACCCTGCTGCCTTCATCCGTGAAGTGAACTCCATCACTGCTATAGATTCCATGCATGTCAGAATGCAGGCTGTTGTTGTAGATAGAGCCCATGTTACGGTCTCTAAGGAATGTAGAAACAGTTTTTATTAACATGTTTCCTGGCTTTGTCAAACTGTGGACAGGATTGATTAGACCACTTCCATTTCTGCCTTTGGCATATGTTGGAGTGCAGTGTGAGGGGAAAGTGTCATTAATTGTGCAAACTATCTTCATTAGGTTTTGCAGTCCTACCCCAGTCAGTGTGCCTCGGCCATTGCCACCACAGTGCACAATCATGAGGTCAGGGGGTTGGGAATCCACAATGCTTTTAACCAAAGGCAGCAATTGATGCCACTTCAATCCCCTTCAAGTTCCTGTCAATACCACATTGGGGAGATGATGTAGCCTTACGGCTAGAGCGCTCGACCTCGGACCTGAGGAACTGGGTTCGAGTCTTGGCAACGACGCTCAACATCCTGTGATTCTGGGAAGATCACTTAATCTCCCTGTGCCTAACAAAAATGAATGTGTTCATCTGTAATAAACTGGTGCTCATGTAAAGCGCTCTGATACCCGATGTCTCGGGTCTAGTTCGGGCTATATAAAACTTGGAAAACAAATAAAAATACCACTTTTTCTAGCAGACTCCATGGGCTGAAAAAAACATAGCTGTGGTCCACAATCCACACTCTAACTATTTTGAAGTGAAGCAGCAGCACTAGACAGGAGAAGGCTGGAGCTAAATGAGACAGTTTTCAAAATGAAAGGTAGTTAACATGAAGGGGTGCTCCTGGTTTAAAAAAAAACATACTTGATTGTATTCTGTGAATATGGACGTGAATAAAATTAAAATGTGTCTTGAAAGTATAAGTAACTAGATGTAGGATTGGCTGCAGGAAAAATAAAAAAGTGTATTGCAGACTAGGATCTGCTTTTAATTCTGTAGTGTAAAACTCAACAGCTGCAGCTCATTTTGTAACTAGTATAGCTCTTCTAAAATGTACTGCGAACTTGTGACCTACTGGTTCTAGTGGGTTGCTATGGAGACTGTACAAAGTGTGTATTGGGGAAAGGGTGTTAAAGAGAGAGTTGTCTTTTTAGGAAATTAAACGTCTTTAGACTGAGGGGCTGATTACAATGTCGGTCGGAAAGCCTCCGGTCGATATGCTATCCGAAAGCCCGATTACGATGTCGGTGGTCGGAATGTAAATCGGCCCGTCATTCCGACTCGATTCTGACTGGCTCTGCGTGTCTTACTGCTGGGCGGTACCGCTCCGTAATCCTCAATGGATGGCGTTTCCACCATCGGGATTATGACATCGGTTTTTCACAGCCTTTCAGTGCCTGCCTGTCTGACACAAAAAGGCTGTAGGAAAGTGACTTTGGGGGGCCCTAGCAGGGCACCCTTGCCTCCGCAGCCTATGGTTTTTGGCCGAGGGGGAACCTAGGGTGCCCCCCTGTAAATCCATGCACTGTGTGGCAGGCACCATGGGGTGCAGGGTTTTGCACACACACCCATTTCTTCATGGGAGCCTGTATTACGGCCGGTTTATGTAATATAAGCTCCCATAGAGAAATAGGAGTATTCGACCGAACAGTGGGGCTGATTACGATGGCGGTCATAGGCACCTCCGCAGTGCTGGCGGTGGCGGAAAATGTCGATTTATTTACTCCGGAAGCAATCATCGCGACCGCCATATTACAATGGGCAAAGATAGCCCTTTTCCTGTCCATCAAGGTTTTTTCAGGTCCGCCTGATATTTTGTTACGCAACGGTGCTAGAGGTTAGCCAATAGAGGAAGGCAGCCATGCGGAATGACATTCCGACCGCCCACCAGATCCGATGCATCAATCAGGCCATCGGAACGCGGTGGTAAAAACAGCTCATCCTAGATGGCGGAAGCACAACTACGGAGAGAGAAACTCGAGTAAGAGTTACCTCTCCACTTTCCTGCACTTCATGGATCCTGCTCTACAAGCCCTGCCGCTACTCTACCTGATCCACTACCAGCAGATAAGTTGCCGTCGCTGTCAACAGCAGAGGGAAGTCCAAAACATCTCCCCGTATGCAGCCCCTTGATAACAACAATACACAGCAATTGCGCAGGTATAATTTACCTGTCAACATCGGACACCCTGATGGACGCAGGAACATATACCACAGTTAAAGTACCCATTTTTTCCACAAAGGTACATTGTCACCTCAGCATCGGGGGCACTCATCTCGCCAGAAATTATGCCATCTAGCCTGTCCGTGGTGGTCATGTCACAGCAGCGGTGAAGCGGTGGCCAAACTTTCCCATATGGATGTAGAAGTCCAGCACATGGTCCCAGGCTATCAATATCCTAATACCATCCTCCAGGTCACACCCAATCCAAATGAGCCTGAAATTACTACAACATAGCTGCTGCAACAAGTGTAGTGGAGGCACAGTGTTGATAGTGACACCTCAGTACGACCATATCAAAATGTTTAGCACCATGAGTGACGAATGAGGCAAGAGTCACCTGAAATGGATAATAGTGATCAGTGCAGTCAAATAAGGGTCAGACAAGATCCAAGGTGGACTAGAGGAGGCCAGAGCAACCAGGATGTGTATGGAGACTCCACAGTAGTACAACAAGGTGTTGGATGAGTCAGAGAGCAAAGGCAGATGACAAATTAAGAGAGCCACCACTGCCACATAATCACAGTTCAGCGCACACCCTAAGTAGACATTGCCAGGCTCATCACATACAATGGCAGAACATACCACATAATGACAGGCCATACCATGCAACACTGTAGAAATCATCTGACTCAAACTGCAAACTCAAAGTAAACACCAGTGTATTTGTCTCGTGTGTACTGCTGCACTAAATGACCCCCATGTGAGTATGTCCTGTACATCAACAACACTGACTACTCTGCCACTTCATTGAACACCTCCAAACCAACACTCCACCACTCCAAATGTATCAACAACTAGAACATATTGAATGAATGCCAAAGTGTCAGGAAGAGGCCATCCTGATAGCAGCAAACTCTTCCTAAGACTGATGACATACCTCCTCTTCCTCACACGTGCCTACCACTCAATTGAATAAATGTGAGTAATTGAATTAATAAAGAGTCATTGTGCAGATTACAAACCTTGTAAGTGGTCAGTCTGCATCTTAAATCCTTGATACAGCTCACAAACTCTTACTTGCCTCCTACACAAAGGTTAAGTCACCATCACCGTATGAGAACAAGTGACCTATTCAAAAGTGGAGGGAACAGTGCAGGAAATGTATGGAGAAATGAGTGGTACCAAATGTTAATGTAATGTAAGAGGTCCCACATATGACACTACACTCAGCAGATCAAGTAATCCATGTGTGGCACAGAGATTCTAATCAAATTAAAGTAATCATCAGTGCACTATCACTGTGATCCAGCAATGCATGTAAGGCATTGGACCACAATGAGATGACCTGTCATTAGACATACAGTGACCAGCACCTAATTTGTCTGAACTAATATGTCATGTGTATGCCACTGGCACAACACTCATGCCTCACGGTGATATTCCCTGACTGGTAAACTAAATACTAACCTTCACACTTACCCCTCACCTAACCATCTACCACCTTCCCTGCCCTACACCTGGGACAATTTCTGAAAAAGCTGCTAATCTTCTCCTATGAGTTCCCTGCTACACAATCTACACACTGGTGTGTATCTCAAAATCACAGAGCTCAACTCAAGGATTTCTGATCTAATGCTGAACTCAAAGCAATTACTGAATACATGTATCACAGACCACACCAACAATCTTGGACATGTGCAGCAAAGTAGTAGATAGCCAATCTGATCCCAGTCCTCCCTGGAACAGATACAACTTTTGCTATGGCTAACTGCACAGACTGCATAATCCATCTAAAGAAAAATCTCCATAAACAAATGACACATCTAACCCCAAAGTGTGTGCATCCAGACAAATCTGCCAAGACAGCCATAGACACTCCACCGGTTACAAAGTGACCATGGTGTTAGTGTGCCGGACAAGCATTCCCAGGCACAATCCTGACAAGTGACTGTTCAAAGATAGGGGGACATAGCACAAATCTGCCCAAAAAACCCGCAAATAAACAAGACTACACATTGCATTATGTGACATACACACAAGAAATGCACAGTACCAAATACACACCCATCTGAATTCATTCAAATACACACACTCCTTACACACAATGCCCTGCAAAAACAACATAACACACACATGGACTTGTCAGTAGAAAGAGCCAATACAGGCCAAAGACTGCAACTCTCCCCAACAACACCATAACATATGCACATCCTAAAACATCCCATAGCAATCTAAGCTGGACATCAGGGGGACTCACACCTGTCAAGAACAATGCATCATCCACTGACAGCAGTGCATGCACAGTAAGCAGTGTGTGAACACCACTAAATCCAGTAACAGACATATCTGAATTCACCACCATGAACAAGAACATCACAAATCATCACAGCACACAAATCACTCCACACACAAGATGGGTAGCAGTGCCTCAGCAAACACCTATACACTTTTGCTATCACATACTGCTACACAACTCAGGCAAACACATATGCATGGAGCAAGACTAGAGGACTGTGCTGTAAATAACCCTGGGCATCCAATTCCGCTCCGCTCCCGGAATTTGCGGAATTTAGGCAATTTCGCGTTCTGCGGAGAACACGGAATTGCCAACAATTCCGCGATCCGCGGCGTAGCAGAATTATTTTCTTGTTTGCGCTTTAAAATGCATTCTAGCGTGCGCGATAGCGACTTACCGGGATTCCTGCGTTCGTCGACGGGTTTTCCTATCCGTTCGTGTGTGCCACGAGATTTCAGTAGCCGGCCGCATTATCCCGCGAGAGTTTGCGATCGCGAACACGTCATTCGCCGCGCCATCGTGCACCGCGAGAGAGATTGCGATCGCGAACACGTCATTCGGGCGCGCCATCGGACATCTGGCGGAATGATGGTCAAGCTCGCGATCCCGAACATGCAAAACTTTCAATCTGGAGAACAATAACATCGCAAGCAGCATAAAACCTTCTATAAATTGATGATTTGGATGAAAAAAACCTCAGATTGATGTTTGGCTGTCCTTTTTGTCAAATTTTTTGGGGGAGAGGGAGGAAGTGCCACAGAGTCTCCTACTTCCTGTTCCTGTCTAGCAGGCTCCTCCCAGTGCTTTGTCCATCTCCTGTTCATTTTTCACTTGGATTTGAGCTGGAAGGATCACTCTTTGTGTCTGCTGCCTCATTATCATTGGATTTGAGGATTTTGGGATTTGAGAATTTACAAGTAAGTTGGTGTTGTTTGATTGGGGCATTGCAGTTGCTGCAACTACAATTTTTGTACTTTTCATCATTTTTAAAAATAAATAGTTGTGGGTAGCCAGTAGGCCCAGAGCTAGTCATGGGTGGGTGCATGATGAAACATGATGAGACAATTGTTCCTTTGTTGTGTGATGTATTTATTAATTTCAAACATCATTTAGGGGGCATGGATGGCATTGGATTGAATTGCAAAATGTGTTTTTTTGGGTGTATTTCAGTTTTTTGGGCTGTGTGTTAAATACATGCCTTAGTTGTGTGTGGTGTGCTGCAGGCCTTGTTTAGCCCTGTGGATTTTCGTTTTTGCATTTTATTGCACTACAGGCAAAGCAGTGTGGTTTACCATGCAGCCTTTGCCTGGCTATTATAGGCCTGTTTTCAGTACATTGTTTTCCAGGCCTCCTGCTTGTTGCTTGTGATTTGTGAGTGTCCATGTGGCTGGTAGCCTTTTCTGGTGGGAGTTATAAGTGTGCTGCTTTTGCCATATACTAAGGCCTGCATGTGTTTCCTTTGTGGCCTAGGCTTCTTGTTGTGGTCCTGGCCATGAGGCTGGCGGACATTTTGAAGCCAGGCAGTGTGCTTTTTGCCATAGGCCTGCATTGTCTGTCTTCAGTTTCTTGTTGTTGTGGGCCTGGCCATGAGGCTGGCGGCCATTTTGAAGCCAGGCAGTGTGCTTTTTGCCATAGGCCTGCATTGTCTGTCTTCAGTTTCTTGTTGTTGTGGGCCTGGCCATGAGGCCTGTGGCCATTTTGAAGCCAGGTAGTGTGCTTTTTGCCATATGCCTGCATTGTCTGTCTTCAGTTTCTTGTTGTTGTGGGCCTGGCCATGAGGCTGGCGGCCATTTTGAAGCCAGGCAGTGTGCTTTTTGCCATAGGCCTGCATTGTCTGTCTTCAGTTTCTTGTTGTTGTGGGCCTGGCCATGAGGCTGGCGGCCATTTTGAAGCCAGGCAGTGTGCTTTTTGCCATAGGCCTGCATTGTCTGTCTTCAGTTTCTTGTTGTTGTGGGCCTGGCCATGAGGCTGGCGGCCATTTTAAAGCCAGGCAGTGTGCTTTTTGCCATAGGCTTGCATTGTCTGTCTTCAGCTTTTTGTTGTTGTGGGCCTGGCCATGAGGCTGGCGGCCATTTTGAAGCCAGGCAGTGTGCTTTTTGCCGTAGGCCTGCAATGTCTGTCTTCAGTTTCTTGTTGTTGTGGGCCTGGCCATGAGGCTGGCGGCCATTTTGAAGCCAGGCAGTGTGCTTTTTGCCATAGGCCTGCATTGTCTGTCTTCAGTTTTTTTGTTGTTGTGGGCCTGGCCATGAGGCTGGCGGCCATTTTGAAGCCAGGCAGTGTGCTTTTTGCCATAGGCCTGCATTGTCTGTCTTCAGTTTCTTGTTGTGGGCCTGGCCATTGTGAAGCCCGGTAATGTGCTTTTATCCATAGTCCTGCAAGCTTGTGGCCTAGTCTGCCAACAGGCCTTTCATCCAGTAGGCGCAGAGGTAGTCAGGGGTGCATGAAACAACTGTTTCTGTGTGTTCTGTTGAATTTTTAAACATCATTGAGGGCACATGGATGGCATTGGATTGAATTGCAAAATTTGTATTTTTGGTTGTATTTCACTTTTTTGGGCTGTGTGTTAAATACATGCCTTAGTTGTGTGTGGTGTGCTGCAGGCCTTGTTTAGCCCTGTGGATTTTCGTTTTTGCATTTTATTGCATTACAGGCAAAGCAGTGTGGTTTAGCATGCAGCCTTTGCCTGGCTATCGTAGGCCTGTTTTCAGTACATTGTTTTCCAGGCCTCATGCTTGTTGCTTGTGATTTGTTAGTGTCCATGTGGCTGGTGGCCATTTCTGGTGGGAGTTATAAGTGTGCTGCTTTTGCCATTTAGGCCTGCATGGTTTTCCTCTTGGCTTACTGCTTGCATCCATCCCCTTTGCCAGCTGCAGCTCCCTGAATGATGTGATGAGCAAATAATTTAATGCCAAACAGGGTCCACTTCTATTACATTTGTATTTTTGTTGTTGTTCCTCTTCTTTCCTATCCTTCCTGACAGTGTACACAGTATACCATGAAAGCCCTTGTTGACAGTCTCACAAATGGCTACACTAATTTATATCTTTTATTTCTTTGTTTGTACTACTAGTAATTGAACCACAACAACAAATGCAACATTTCACTGATGTTCTTCTCCTGGCTTCTTTGCTTTTAGGTGCACAAAAAGACAGAGGAGGAGGTGTCATCATCATCACCCGTTGTACTGTCAGGCAGAAGTCCTGCTGCACGTCACGTCCACGTGTGACCACAGACATCTCTGCAACTTGTGCACCTGCGTCCTGCTGACATCTGAAGAAGATGGCCCCAAAGAAAGGTACCAGGTCCTCCAGTACCAAGAAAGTTGACAGTGAGAAGAAGAAGGAACAGAAGAAGGAAGTGGCACTTGCCAAGACTGGTGTGCCGGCCGATGTGTTTTTTGGTAAAAAAAAACTTACGCCTGCAGCAGCGGTGTCCGGCGGGGACCAAGCTGGGAGCAGCACCTCCGCATCAGCGGGCCCACCCCAGCAACCTAGGCCCAAGCCCATGACTGTGGGAGGGTTAGCCAGTCTACTAACGACCAGTGATGTTGAAATGTCATTATCGCAAAGTAGTACCCAATCCACGCACTCGCAGGCGGAAACTCAGCAGATAAGTGGGCAACCACAGCCGCAACCCCAGCCGCAACCCCAGCCGCAACCGCAACCCCAGCCGCAACCCCAGCCGCAATCCCAGCCGCAGCCGCAACCCCAGCCGCAGCCGCAACCCCAGCCGCAGCCGCAACCCCAGCCGCAGCCGCAACCCCAGCCGCAGCCGGAACCACAGCCGCAACCCCAGCCGCAGCCGGAACCACAGCCGAAACCACAGCCGCAGCTGGAACCACAGCCCACAATAGTAGTTGTTCCACCTGAAGTAGGGGCAGTTCAGGAAATCGAGCTTTTTGCAGACGAAGAGGAGCAAGCCACTGTTCCAGAAGATCCATTGTCTTCCAGACCCCCAGCAAGGAAAAGGAGGGTTAGTCCATCAACTTCTTCTTCAAGCCCTGCTTCTGATGATCTAGATGCCACTTGGAAGCCACCAGCTCAGCCTGAGAGTGATGCACGCCACAAGACAAGGCTAGTCAAAAGGAAGGTTCCAGAAAGCCTTAGAGTTATGGAGGTAGATGTAGACGAGGGGGGTGATGATGATGATGATGAAGAGCCAGTCATCATGAACATCACTCCTGGGCCTGCGGAGATGGAGACCAACATTAATAGACTATCCAAAATCGCTGCGAGGGATGTAGCACGGATACCACCAACACAGGTAACGCCAACACGACCTCCAGCTTCCATATTTGCCTTTGCAAAGGCCCGGCAGGGACCTACATCCAGCTCAACCACCACCTCAGTAGGTGGTGGTAATGTAAGTGCACAGAGTCAAATTTCAGGCACACCCTCCAGTTCATCTGGTATTGAAAGTGGCACCTCCAGCAGCGCCAGAAAGTTCTCCTCCCCAGTTTGAGACTTCTTTTCGGTTAGCAGTAAGGAGGAGAACCTTGCTATATGCTCAATTTGTCGGCAGGCTGTTAGGCGGGGTAAGCTTGGTACAAACTATGGTACTGGAGGACAAACAAGTCATCTCAAAAAACACCACAGTATCAAGTGGGAGGCTCACCTACTTAACTTAGAAAAAAGTAAAACTGGACCCATTGCTGTTGTTGGGGATGAAGAAGTAGGGGAAGATATGATCGCGGTGGAAGGTCAACAAGAGGGAGACATTTCAAGCCCTACCCCCAGCAGTGTAGTGGGAACGCCCACATCCTCAGCAACATCTGAGTGGCACCGTACTAAGAGTCAGCCTGAGACACCAAGGCAACCAGCACTGCAATGAGCAAAAGTGCAGCGTCGTTGAGCCTAACTGGGTTCAAGAAGAAGGGTGCACCACAAAGGAAAATATTCCAGCCTACCATTGACAGCATACTTAGGTCGGAGGGGCAGTACCAACGCAACCACCCAACGGCACGGTTGTACAATGCGAAGCTGGCTAAAATGTTAGCGCTGGACCTTCTCCCTTTTTCATTTGTGGAAGGGGTGGGTTTCCTTGAATTTGTGTCAGCCATCTGCCCTAAAAGGAAGGTTCCCAGCCGCTCCTATTTTGCCCGAGTTGCTGTTCCAGCACTACATCACGATGTGCTGAAATTGGTTGGACAAGCTTTGCAGCAGAGTGCTGTTCACAAAATCCACCTGACAACAGACATGTGGACCAGTTGCCAAGCCACTGATTACATGTGCATCACTGCACACTGGGTCTCTTTTGAGGGGGTTAGAGAAAAGCTATCTGAAGTAGGTGCTGTTGACACAGCTGAGATTTTTAATGCTTCTCGGAAACATGCAACTGTAGCCATGTTCGCCATGGAGAAATCTCATACTGCTGCAAACATTTTGGAAGAGTTTAACAGCAAGGTCTTTGAATGGCTGCGCCCAGAGGGCTTCACATTGGTTTTGTTGCCACGGATAATGGCAGTAATATACTTAAGGCCATGGCGCTTGGTGCCTATTTCAGGGTCCCGTGTTTGGCGCACTGCATTAACATTATAGTTCAAGACTTTCTGAAAAAGAACCCATAGTCAGCAACTTACTGACCACCTGCCGCAGAATATGCACGCATTTCAGCCATTCTTTTAAAGCCCGGAAGCAGCTGAGGATCATTCAACGTGACTATAGAATGCCAGTCAAAGCACTCATCCAGGAGGTGGTAACACGTTGGAACTCAACGTATTACATGCTTGACCGTCTGTTTGAGCAGTACAGACCAATCAATGAATATGTCATGCGAAGGGCGGATGCTACTGTGAAAGGCATGACCCTTCAGATGGACCAATGGTGCCTAGTTAAATCTCTTACAGAGATGCTTCTTCCTTTCGAGGTCTTCACACGTGAAGTCAGCAAGGAGGACTGTACTATGGGCCAAGCTATCCCATTGTTGCACATGCTAGAGCAACAGCTGAAGGAGGTGTCTGAAGCGTACATAGGTGTGGAGGAAAAAAAGAAGCATATGAGTTGGTGGAGAGCTTATCATGTCGCTTAAGAGAAAATGCAAGGGTGCAAAATAAGATTCTGTCACAAGAACATTACATTTGTGCCACAATTCTGGATCCACGGTACAAATCGGCACTGCACAGTAAGACATTACTCCCTTTTTCAGAAGTGGATGTTGCCCGGTACAAAACTTGGATAGCTGAGGCAGCCAGTACATTGGAAAATGAACGGCTGGTAATTAAAGGCCTCAAACCCACGTCAAGTATTGCAGCAGGGCATCCGGTGTCAAGTTCAACTTCAGAGCCTGTGGGCAGTGCATTTGGTTCACAGCTGTCACCAACACTATCGACAACAGCAAGAACCGGATCATCAGCCCCAGTACAAACGGCACAGGATTGGTATTTACAGACAGGACTTGCTAGGTCCAGTGCTGATGCAAAGACAAAAGAGGCCGAACAAAGTGTAGCACCCCTGAACATTGACCGAATGGTCCAGGCCTACCTGGATGACCCAACAGAGGTCTACATTGATCAAAACCCATTGCGGTATTGGTATGGCAAAAGGGGCCAATGGCCAGTGCTCAGCAGGCTGGCGATAAACTATCTGGCTTGCCCTATCACAAGTGTCTCTTCTGAACGTGTTTTCAGTGCTGCTGGTTCCATTGTAACAGTGAAAAGGACCAGTCTCTCACCCAAAAACGTGGAGAGGTTAACCATGATCAAAATGAATCAGCAATTTATACCACCGAATTACACAATACATGAATCAACGCAGGAAGATGAGGACAGCGGCTCAGGTGATGGAAGTAGCGTGTTGGATGCTGATTACCTACTTCTGGTTGAACCCCCAGAGTTTGAGGACGAGCTATACTTCCCTGACAACTAGGCTTCCACTTCTTACTGTGGTTCTCCCTTATTTACTTCTATTTGTGTGTCTGTCTTTCTGTTTGGAAACTTCAAATCACAACAAATCCATCACCACCGTCTTCGTATTTTATTGCCTTATATGAGTTTCAGCTGTCTGCATTTCAGTCCACTCCTCCGAGTCCTGCTCCTCCATCCTCCTGAATCGACCTAAATCTATTGCCCTCAAGCCAGATGATGATTGGATGTAGCATAATCGAAGAAAAACTAAAATCTTGCCTCGTTGAGTCTCTCCAAAAGAAGTGGAACATGATGATGACTACTATAGCTATCCTCCTTTCCGAGCCGATACAGACTGCCCATTAACTGAAGATGAGAAGGAACACGTAATGAATGATGACATGCATTGGACGCTGACTGAGTGATTTGTGTTGTTGTTGTTTGTAGTGCATGAAGGTAATTCAATGTGTACTATTATCTAATCTACACACTAAAAGTAACTCA
The DNA here is from genome assembly GCA_963921515.1 of Calotriton arnoldi. Classification (NCBI taxonomy): domain Eukaryota; kingdom Metazoa; phylum Chordata; class Amphibia; order Caudata; family Salamandridae; genus Calotriton; species Calotriton arnoldi. The sequence continues at coordinate 274,690 of CAWUFW010012713.1, forward strand.
ATGCAATGTTTGTTTCCATTCTTGTTTTTTAATAACAATTTTCTACTTCTACTGCAGGCCGATCCATTGCATTTTGAATATTAAAAGGGGACTCAATCTGTACACTACTGCACACTGAGTTTGACAACACACCATGATGACCACAGTGACATAATATCTTCGCAGTCACTCAGTACGATCCGAGATGATTGATGGAATAACTCAGGGCGTTTCATGAGTGCATTAAAAGGTAACCAAGTCAACAACAACCACTGCAGACCTACATGTCTGTGTAGTGGTGGAGTCGAGTGTGGTGGTATGACTGACAGCGGGGCATTGATTTAGTCACTTAATTTGTAAAATGCTATGTTGCTGTATATCTGCTTTGTCTGCCTCTGTCAAAAAAGGTACGCTAAATGGAGGATGGGTCACGGGTGCCGTGGGCCTGCTCTGTCCTGTTGTTGTTGGAGGTTAATGCTGGAAACAGACTAGAGTAGACATGATGTATCCAAATCCATGCCACCTCTGAAAGTGTTCTTGTTGCACTCCACCGTAACTTAGGCATTTTTTTCTACTTGATTTTTCAATATCCCTTTTGTTGTCCCATCTGCAATTACAGGCCGGCCCTTACCCTGTGCTACACTGGGAAAAACTACTCTCACTTACCTTACCAATGAATCTACATCTGCCAGGCAGGCAGTGGCGTCACCCAAGATTGATGGCCGGAGCGTCCATGGAAGGGAGGACCAAGACGAATGCCGAGATGCAACTCCCCATTTTGACCAGGATAACATACAGTAACAGTATCAACTTTCATCATCTTTTAAATTTGATTCATTTTTTGTCTTCAATCATTACTACTGTGTGTTGTTGTTGTTGTTATGTTTGCTCTCTGCTTATAGTTCAATTCATCCCTACAGCTATTTTTGACTTTTCTTTGCTATCTTTAAGCCCAGGCTGGTACAACAGAACAGAAACTGTATGTAATTCGGGTCTCTCTGAGGGCAGACAGGCAAGGCAAAGTGCATAATATACTGCTGCCCTGTACTGTCTAATTGTCTAGTAGTAGTAGTTAGTAAGTACTATCATTAACCATCAAGTTATCATCATTATGCATGCATTTCCTTTTTCTCCCTTAACAGATTTATGGATATGGTTGTCTGCCAAGATTGTGTTTTGTTGTTGTCCATGCGTACTGTTTTTCTTTGTCAAACCTTTCCCAAAACCCCCCTTCCCAACCATTCATCAAACCCTAACCCTCTTCCCCCGGGCTGTGTGACTTATTGAGGTGTGACTAAATTAAATGTACACCAATAATTTATCACATGCTTGCTGGGGCGAATGTGGCTAAAGCAACAAAAATTCATTTTCAAGGCAGGGCGAGGATCTTCTTCTGCTTGCCCACCTATGAGCAGTATATTTGCGAGATAATTTTTTTACCAAAGGAACCTATTCCATCAGCTTTAATTGCCGGCATAGATTGGATTTGTTGTCATCCTCCGAAACAGCACTAACGGTTACGCTTGTGTCGAGTGTACTGTAGGCATAGTCGAGTGACTCGACACAGCTAGAGTTTGTAACTCTATGTACTAGGCTATCCCCGCCACCATTATGTTTCCTTGTATTTTGGCATATTATTGTTTGGCAGTAAGTTCCGTACTGTACTTCGTTCTACAACTCCTCCCACAGTCTCTCTCAGGCGACTGACTGTCTCATTTTCTTTTTTTGCAAATGCGACTGCCAGGGTCTACTACTACTACCACCACAACCATGGCATGTTGGGAAAGAAAACCATCATCACCATGCAGCCATCGCCGTGCCCAAGTTAAACATCAAGCACAGGTAAGAGAAGAAGTTTGGGGGAGGCATAATTAATAACGGAATTTTTTTCATTAATTCTATTTCACACACCCCTTTGAGTCCAGTTGCAGAATGCATAGATTAGGAGGAGAGACTGACAGTACTAGTAGGACAAGTCCCTCAGTGAGGGTTACCGCATCTGTCTGTTTGTGTCTTAGTAACTCAGCCAATTATTTAAATCAAACACTGGCTGTGGCACTGCACCAGCAAGGAAACAGTGTGACGTAAAACAGTAACCACACCCACAAAACATTAACAACATCGTATATAAAGTCTAAATATGTAATTTAATACCCTAACAAAAATAAACTATGTAAAAAAATCCCACAACACCTGACCCACCCCTTTCCCTAACCCCAACCAATGTCCATGTCCCGGAACGAAAAAGTCCAACAAATGTCCAATAGTCCAAAACCCAACGCCCGATTCCCACCCACCAAAATAAGCTATAAAAAAGGGGCAATAAATAAACGGGGTCTCAGCGGGCTCGCCTCTCCAGGACACGGATGCGCTCCTCTAGGCGGGCCACGCGGCGCTTCAGCACGCGGCAGTTACATCCACAGGGGAGGGGGGCAGCAGTGCTTCTTGCAGTGTGGCGGCGGGCGGCTGCCAGGCGGTGGTGCCGTAACACTGGAGGGGGGTGGCTGGGGCCCGGGGCATTGGAGGAGGCTGCAGCTGCTGCCACCTCCTCCTCCTCCTCCTCCTCCTCCTCTAGAACCACCAGCCGCTGGTATTCAGCCTGTATGGCCTCCAGCTTCCGGCGCCGGGCCTTGGCTGCCAACTCCTTCCTGTCGACTTTACCTTTGGAAGGAGTAGCTATATCAAGAAGAAAAAACAAGACTATTGTAAAATATACTCTTAGCAAAGCAGTCAAACAAATTCATTCTACACATAGTGGCACAGTAGCACAAGCAAGCACAGTACGTAACATTTGTGGTATGTATCTATCCTCCCACTACCTCGGCCTCGAACATTTGTGGGAGTTTCAGGCATTCCACCACCCATGCATCTGATTCCTATCAGACACCTATGCATGCATCCCACGTATCCTTCTCTGCCAGTCATAAATATAAAATCTCGCCCGTCCTTCCTCCTTCCACCCTTCTTTCCCTTTTCGTTCAACCCATCCATCAAGGTCATCTGATCTGACTTTTAGTCCTCTCCATAAAACTTTCACAGCTGAGTTGAAGTCCGATAGAAGAGGCCATTGGTTACTCAGTACACTCCCGTCGCTAATGCTATTGCTAATGCTAAGTAAAGGGTGTCTTCTTCAACCGTTCACAACAACTTCTTACTTAAGTCTCAACAGTACACCCTTGCAGCGAGTGTAATGTCAATAAGTAAGGATTAGGAATATAACTTACCACCGCCCGCCACTGCTGCTGGCTCACCCCCTGCAGCTCCTCCTACAACTGCCGCATCGCCTGCACCCTCAGCGGCCGCGTCACCTTCGCCGCTGGCCCCGGTACTGGTGGTCGGTAGTACGCCTAGAAAAACATTACACATTTTTCAGATGCCATATACACCTCCCCTATTTTTCACTAGCAAGATTGAAAAAAAGTTAATACATACATAATACATATACAACATACATCACTAGTACAAATCAGGTAGTAGAGTAGACACTAGTAGTGTTATATGGTCCCTAGGGTCATTCTAGTCTTTGCTAAGTTACCCCGAGCCATGCAACCATTTTAGCTTTGTGTCTTTTATTTTTGCGCAAGTTACCTCGCAGCTTGTTGTGAAAAACGCCTTTGAGCCCACATGACCTCATACTGCTACTGTCTGAGCGCTGCGTACAAGGTCGAAAAACAAGCCACTTTGTTATGGAGTTCTGGTGTTAGTCCATATTGCTTATCCATAAAAATACTACACTTTTTGGCACGACTGAGAAATGCTTGCACTATACTAACGCGCACCATTTTTCTCATAACAGACGGAAGATTCCCTTATACGAAGAACCAGAGCTTTGCAGAGCTTATGATGTAACCAGTACTAGGTTCTTCGAAGGCGAGGGGTCCCCAGAATTCTCACATCTCCATTTATAATTTTATATAAACTAGATTCCTACCAAGGGGAGGGTGGTTCTTCCACCACTGTTCAGTTATCATGATCTCGCCTTTTGGCTTCTATGGACTTGTAGTTGTAAGTGTAACAATGTTTATTGTTTTAATCTTATGCATTTTGCTGTTGCTGCTGCATTATAGAACAACGTACAGAGCTTGTCAGCTGGAAATAAACCTTTTGAACTTACATAGACTCGGTGGTATTTGGTGTGGACTTACACGAGAAAGTGAGCGAAAGGGTGTGCATTGCTTCCGCGACAGAGGTCGGGAGTGTTATGTTCTGGGTTGTCTACTCATTGGGTATTTTGGGGGTGGGGGGTTTCCGGAGACCTAATGAGACACTATAACTAGTCGGTCAGGGGATTGTGGTGGCTTCTGATTGAGGTGTGAGGAAGGTCCAACCTCCCATCACCAACGTCCTATTTTCTTGTGCAAAGTTCTGTATGTGCAGAATCCCTACAACAGTAGTAGTATGTCCTATCCTATCAAAAATTGTAAAATGTGGTTGGGCATTTTCTTGGTGGGAATTGTCGAAAAGCCTCAAGATTAAGAAGACTAGAAGTAGTAGAAGAGGACAACCCAAAGGACTGGACTCAATGGCTAGAGCTATTGGTGAATCTGAGTTTTATTTAAAATATTTTAAATAAAGAGTGGCCAACTGGGCAAGCTTAGCTACAGACAGACTAATAGTAGTAGTACAGAGAGTCATAGCAGACGCAGTTAGAGGCAGGGATAAGAAGAATTTAGAAACAGATAGTATAGATCAAAGAAGAATTTGTAAAAATTAGAATTAGGATACCGAAATAATAGTTCGGAAAAAATAAGGTGCAGGAAAAGTTTGGGAAATATAATTATTAATATTAACCACTGGAGGACTTACTGGGGCCAGCAGCAGAGCCCTCGATAGAGGGGCGGTCCTGTCCCTGGGAGGCATCTTGGAGATCTTCTTGGCCCGCCGCCTGTGACCCCGTCTTCTTGCCCCTGGGTGCTGATCATGTAAGATTTCATAAAGAAAGAGACAAAAATTAAAGTTTGGTGTGAAATAAATAAAATATTTTCAAATACGCACCAAAAACATTTTTGGTAACAACAATTGCAATAAAATTGACCTATCTAATCTGATCAACTGGTAGTATTGCGAGATTCACGGACCGTCTAGCAAGCCTAACTACCACCAGACCTAGCCCACCTATTCCAATCCAGACGTGCCAATTGTTCAGTAAGTCTGCATTTCCATTTATTTTAGTCCTCAAAAATGCATAGATGGAGGACACATGCATACATTTTTGCATACACCAAATTGTTGGCTGGTTGCTGCTGATGTTTTGCTAGTGATGATATAAGCCTATTAACATTAACACTCAGTAAACAAACTACAAAAGCTTCTACTAAGGACTGGGGTAAGCAGCACTCAGCAGCACGTGACGTGACAGAGGATGCGTCACGCACACCACTTAAAAATTACCAACTAATAAGTAACTAAACCTATCAATCCACCACTATCCCTTCTTAGTGGCAGGAGGACAAAGGAAGGACAACTCTCTCTAGCATTACGTCACTTAAGTTCTGTAAAATAAACTCTTACATAATCATCAGGCCAAGCGAGCGCAAAGTTGCAAACAAGTAAGATTAGTAGCGCCGAGCGCCTGTGTCATAACAATCACAGATTTTTAAACGTAATTTACCTGCAATGTAAGCAGCAGCATTCTTGCTGGTCGTAAAAAAAAAATATTCGCAATATATAACACAGAGCAGAAGAACACAAAGTAGTAATATTAAATAGCTACTCACCAAGCCCCGGGACCTCCACTCCTAGCAGGTCCAGCAGGTCCTGCTCCCGGTCCAGAATATCGGACCACCGGTGCATCAGCTGATTATTGGTGCGCCGGACACCAGAGCAGCGAAACACTGTCCGACGCACCTTGCCCCACCGCTGCCGACGCTCCCGGAGCCTGTACCCGGACCCAGGCCTGCCGCCTGCTGCCAGGGTTAAGGGGAGGTAGCGCTAAACAAAAAAAACCAGTGCGGCCACCTCCGCCTCACTGAATAAGGCCCGTGCCTGCACCCCTCTTTGGCGCCACCTTCCGCAAGGAAGGCGGTCGCGGCTCTGGCTACGACTCCGAGCCCTGTGGCTGTGGCCCTTTGCCATGGTTCTGGGTAGGCAGGGGGCGGAAAAGAAAAGGTAGGAATTAAAAAAAGTAAGTAAAAGAAATTAAAAAGCAGGTAATAGAAAAAGTAGTTAAAAACACACAAAAAGTAGAAAAAAACTCAAAATATAGAATCAGGAAAATAGAGAGATAGATAATAAATAAAAAAGACCAAAAAAAAGTTTACAGAAACAAAGGATTGAAAAGATAGAGAGAGGATTCAAAAGCAGGCCCAGAACCATAGCAATAGAGTGAAAAACAACATGGCCGCGCCCATTGCGACCGCATGGGCAAGTTCGCGCGATATTTCCCCCCCGAGCACGCAAAAAGCGTCGCGAACACGTAATGCGCGTTCATGAACAGGAAATACTTATCGCGAACGGGCGGGAGCATGCAATACGCGACCCGGAACTGGAAATAACCATCGCGAGCGGGCGGGACAAGTGAAAAACAAGATGGCCGCGCCCATTAGCGACCGCATGGGCAAGTTAGCGATATATTTCCCCGCGAGCACGCAAAAACACATCGCGAACGGGCGGGACCAGCAATTCCGCGACTTCGCGGAATTTCTACGTGCTCGCGGAGATTTTTAAAAATTTTGCGGAGATTTGCGTAACGCGACTACGCAAATTCCGCCCACCCTTAGCTGTAAACTCATCTGTACTATACAGGATTACCCATGACTGCAATTAAGTAGACTCAAAGAGCACATATCAAATAGTGAAATAGTGCTGAGGGGCACAATGGTTTTGGACACAAATCATACACCCACAGTGTAGTGTCACACTATGGCGTGGCGGGGAGGGTCAGACACTGGCATGGCATGCAGTGGAATAGTGTTGAGTGAAGTGGTGTATACAGGAGTATTGTACAGGTGAGGAGGGGACAGAGCAAAAAGACATAGTGGAGTATCTCACATTGTGTAGGCCTCAAATGGTCTCATTGTGACAGCACCATCATACAGTGGCCACAGGTACACTGTCACAATACACAGTGGAGTAACAGAGATTGGATTTGTGTACAGCACTGGTATGTTTTTGAATACCACATAGTGGAGTAGATAAAGTGTAATGTGACATCAGTGTATGGCAAATGTCACATATAATGTATGTGTGCCATAGTCAGTCAGCACAGTGAGAACAAAGGTAAGCAAGAGCGATGCCTGATCCCAAAACTCACATTACACACATTGCAGTGACACACTCTGCATACTCACAAATGTTGTGGACAACAAGTATGTGTACCCTAGGACTGCGAGGTCACACTGACACACTGCACATTGCTCCGGCAACAACTTCAACATGTGCACACAACCTCCTGCTGGTGTCTCATCATGTAAACAAACAGGCACTCATAAACTGCATCATACATGTGTTAAGGGGTCACGCTCAAGGGCACATACACATTCATACATCAGCTAATGATTTGAAAATCACACTGCATGAGTACTCCAGTGCACACATGTAAATGTACCCATGTGACTATGAAGCCATACCTATCCAAGATGACTACACACCTACACTGGTGTGTACACATCAAGATACATCCCCCCACATATGATGTACCCTGTCCACCCCTCAAGTCATCATGTTAAAAAAAATAGCTGTTGTTGATTTAGAGGATCCAAATATGACATGTATACAAAAGTAGAGCACAGACAAATTAATGTAGAGGGCAAGAGTAGACCAGCACAGACAAGCATCATGGTCCCATTAACCCTGTGAGTCAATAAGCACATCACTTGCTGCAACCTCTGGGAACACCTGCAATAGCAAATCAAGACCAGTCCAATGTGAATGTTGCATTCAGAACATGGAACAGATGAACATATACACATACATTGTACTGCATCATTAGCAAGGCCAGCAACAAAGCTCAGAAGATAAATATACATTTTAATACATAAACTTTGTAACTTCAATGAAAGTGCAAAACATACAGGCCAACGGCCAGTCCAAAATAGAATCTGCACTTGTGTGCATGTAAACTTGCACTACAAACTTGCAACACAGTCCACTGCCATGGAAATCTCCCCAGGATTGGGGCATCAAATAGGCTGTACAGGCACCTCTCAGGGAAGAATGGTGTGGGAAGGGGGACTCTGGTTTAAAATTGGGGAGACCTGGAACTGGGAGGGGGATGACTGTCCGGGGTAATCGGAGGACTGGACCTGGGAGGGGGAGAACTGGCTGAGTTAGAGGGATCCTTTTATGTGGGAGCCTGAGGGCTGGCTGGACGTAGTGGAGTTGTGGCACAGGGAGGCGGAGAAATGCTGGGGGGGAGGCTCAGTGGAAGATGTTGCCTGTGGAGGGCTGGGTCTCACTTGTTTTGGGATACGATATACACTAAGCGTCTTGGGCCAAGGGAGAAGTGAAGTGGACACAACAGCCTCTTTCTTGCCAGAAAGTGGAGCAGGTGATGGTGCCTCTTTCCGGTGGCATTCACCAGATCTGGTGGTAAGCTCTGGGGGGGGTGGCGTTTTCCCATGCCTCCCCTCTTGCGGAGGTACTTTTGCCTCTTTGGCCTTGTGTCCATGCTTCACAGGGGTGTGAGTGGGAGTGGAAGTTTTGGGCAAACCAGCCCTCTGAATGGGGGGGCAGTTGTGGCGGGGACCAGGTCCACGGCAGCCAGGACAAATGTTTGGGTGGCTTTGGGAATAGGTGTGGGGATGGGAGGGCTTTGGAGGGGGAGGAATCGGAGGTATGCAATGTGGATGCATGTTTTTTGTCCTTATGTTTCTGATTGTCCTCTGATGGTCTTGTTGTTGTGCTGTCATGTGTGCTTTTTGTCTGCTTTGGGGATGGTGTATGGTGTCTGTGTCGTTTTGATTGGTGTTGTTGTGTGCTGCCTGTGGATGATTGGGTACCTGAGTGCTCTGGTGTGTGTGTGCTCTGGTCAGGTGGGGGCACTGGGAGGGTGGTTGCATAAGGGCCAGGAGCTGGCTGGAAGCTTGGGACTGCAGAATGGCTGCCATCAGTGTGGAGGTCAAAGACTGCACAGTTCTGTGCAGGCCACCCACGTCCAAATGAATGCCCTCCAGGAATGCAAGAACCTGTGACAACTTGTTGTCATGATCCTGGAGGGCATTCAGGAGCACAGTTTGACCCAGAGACAGCTGCTGCAAAATGTCTATGGCCTCCACACTGAGGGCAGCAGGGGAGACAGGGGCAGGGGTAGCGGTGCCTGGGGGGAAGGAGACTCTGCCCTTCTTAGGGCCGTCGGACCGGATGCTAGTTTGGGGAGCAGCAAGGAGGGTGGACACAGGACGGGGTGTGGCAGACGAAGAAGCAGAAGTCGAACTTCCTTTGTCCGCCAACACCGATGAGTCACCGCTGGAGTGCGAAGATGTAGAGGTAGGTGTTTCTGGCCTGGACTCCTCCAGGGCACTCCTGTCCCCCTCCGAGGCGCTGGCCCCCTCAGTGTCGCTGAACTCCTGTGGACCAGTAATGCCAGCTGCTTCCCCAACAGTGTTGGGCCCCTCTCCTTCCCTGCCCTCGGTAGATGCTGTAAGAGACATAGGTTCAGTGAAGTGCCCTGCTCACAAAGATGACTTGCAATACAAACATAATTCATTTGACTTAAGGCCCACATTTAACTCGTACTTGAACTGGCTGCATAAGCCCTATTTCATGCCAGATCACCTGATGCATTGACACAGGTTTAGTGGACGTTCATGCTCCACTATGCGTTGACACAGCCAAATTGCTATGCATGTGTCTACATCTCAACATCACATCCTATTGTCTGTAGATACACCTACATGCCTTTAGTCAAGAGAGCTACACATCCAACTCTGTTGTGTTACTCCCACTTGAAGTATGAGTTCACTGAACCCCACAGATACAAAGTGAACCATGACTATTATTAAGTGACATTACATCCTTCCATCCAATTATGTTGGTCCTGCAGCACAACTAATGCTGAACATTGTTTACCAATTTGTAGAGTCATGAATGACATGGAAGTGCACACCACAAATATCTCAAGGCACCACAGCATGATGCTCACTGCTGTTCGCTGCCAGTTGATGTCTCTGAGGCTTACACCTCTGCCTATGTTACATAGACACATTTTTATGGATGAAGTGCCAGGAAGCACCATGTACTAATGATTTCAAGAAGACAATGCACAATAGCATGACTAGGGAAATGTGACGCAAGGGCCTTGTGTGTTGTGACATGTCACAAATCAACACCATTACAATTTCTGGCCAAGCCATCAATGATCCAAGGCATGAGAGTGCCATGTGTAGTTGAAGCTCTGAGTGGCCTCCATAAGGACAGGCAATGTGTGCTAATAGCTAGGGTCTGGCATCTGACATCCCTACGTTGTACTGAATGCTGACATCCAGGACACATCAATGCCACAAGACATCACACACAGATGTAAATCAGTAGCCACAACTTGACCATGCACTGATGCATATGGACACCCCTCCGCAATGCACACATAGTAGGTACTGCCACTCAGAGTGACATTGGCTTTTTGCATCAAAGGTTACAGTACAACACCTCACCTACATCACAATTTGCCTGATCACATCCAACCTCTTAAGCCCTAGGGCCAACTCAATCTCCCAATAGGCACGTTTAGCTCCATAGCTTCTACCTTCCACTGTCTAACCATCACAAAGACATGTTGCCATGTGCCCAATGAGCAAATGCAGATCATCCAATGCATCACTGCAATCAACACCATCAGCGCCTGTGTGCAGTTGCTGTCACTGTGGCAGGGAATGACTTCATGTGATGCCATGCTGATATTTGTCTAAAGGTGTCACTGTAATGCTGTCATCTGTATCATTTTGCTGTACTCCACACATGGAACAGGTGTAACCTGTGCTAACTCACTGCACCCTGAGTTCACATTTGAGCATGTCTCTATCCACTTGCACTTCATCACATGAGTCACAATATTGAGGTAGCCACCCAGCACACACAAGACTGATAAGTGTACTGTGCTAGACACTTCACAAAACTTATTTTCCTGTGTATGAATGGCTCAGTTCAGACAAGATTTTCAAGATGGTAGATGAAAACATGTAAAGATGATTTGCAATGACACTGTTCATGTATTCCCTACATGACAATACAAATGTTATACACATGCAGAACCTCTGCCCTTGCCACTGAGGCTACTTAGAAGCAATTGCATCACACTAGAGACATCTCAGAGGTTCCTGTTTGCTCATGTTTGGGATTAATGCTGTCAGTCATGCACCAAGTCACACTTAGCCCAATATTCACCCCAACTTGCTGCTGTTGGGCCCTCAAGCGTCCATCCAGCTCTGGCTGTGTCATTGCCAGGATGCGGGCCAATAGTGGGGTCATGCTCCGGCGCACCAACCTGCCACCTCTAGGGACAGCCCCAGCATAATTTCTGCAACATTTTTGCTGAGGCAGCAGATGTCATCCCACCTCTTGTGGCAGTGAGTATGTCGCTGGTTTGAGAACCCCAGGGCCTGCACCTTGCGTGCGATGGCCCTCCATATTGCATTTCGCTGATGGATCTTGAGCTGTAGGCATGGGAGTCAAGATGAGAACTTTTTAAACAGTGTGTTGTGGACCATTGTGTGCCATTTATAGACATACCACACACATAGATCAATGGACAGCAGAGTCCATAGTCCACGTCACATACTACACTCTGACCAAGCTTGCTGAGTCCAATGTTCACAGCTATGAGGATGGACCAAATACCTGCACATATCATTTATATGCAGAGGGCGTCCACTGAAAGCAAGGTGAAACAGGGCATCATCTGTGGTGCGTGATGTGAGTGAGCCTGACAGACAATACATTGTAATTGATACCTATTGGTCATACTCACTGTGTCTAGCAGTACACACCCCTTAATGTCCAGGACCATTGCATAGCTACGCGTGTCATGGATGTCACAATAAGGTACCTGACACTAACCCTGGGCGGCAAATTCCGTTCCGCTCGCGGAACTTGCGAAATTTCGGCATTTCCGCGTTCCGCGCGGAACGTGGAAATGTCGAAACTTCGCAAGTTCCGCGAGCGGAACGGAATTCGGGTATAAATAAAGCAGGTGCCCGAGTTGAAGCTCAAATTCTGTGAGCGAGGTTGTGGCTAAGCAGATGTGCCTTCTCTCCATTTCCACCCTGTAAAGTTAGCTGTAATCCTTGATGGAGGTCTTTGCATCCTTGATTTTCTCGAGCGCAATCCTCGTGTAGTTCCTGTGACCAGGAGGTTCCTTCTCCTCGTCTGCCGCTGAGATCCTGCTCTGACCCTTTATAAACAAGAGGCATGTGAACGGGCCTAGAAGCCCCGCCCGATTGGCCTCGCCCCACATACACTAGTGGTATGCACTGTCTTCCCGCCCTTTCCCCACTATGATGGACAGCTTAATCAAAGGACCCCGGTGCTTTCGGCGCGGTGGCAAAGTTACAGACACACAGGTCACTGGGGAAAATTCTTCAGGTCCTTTACGCAGCTGTAGTGTAGTGTAGGAAAGGCACTATACATTTACCCAACGAGGTAGCACTTACTTATTAGCCAGTAGAAAGTACTCCAGCTGAGTAGAGGTATTGCACAAAACGGAGGCATCTTCTTGGATAAATATGCAGGGTAGGTGTGCAGAATTCGTGAGCGTGGTTAAGCAGATGTGCCTTCTCTCCATTTCCAACGTGAAAAGTTAGCTGTAATCCTTGATGGAGGTCTTTGCATCCTTGATTTTCTCGAGCGCAATCCTCGTGTAGAATTCGTGAGCGTGGTTAAGCAGATGTGCCTTCTCTCCATTTCCACCCTGTAAAGTTAGCTGTAATCCTTGATGGAGGTCTTTGCATCCTTGATTTTCTCGAGCGCAATCCTCGTGTAGTTCCTGTGACCAGGAGGTTCCTTCTCCTCGTCTGCCGCTGAGATCCTGCTCTGACCCTTTATAAACAAGAGGCATGTGAACGGGCCTAGAAGCCCCGCCCGTTTGGCCTCGCGCCACATACACTAGTGGTATGCACCATCTTCCCGCCCTTTCCCCACTATGATGGACAGCTTAATCAAAGGACCCCGGTGCTTTCGGCGCGGTGGCAAAGTTACAGACACACAGGTCACTGGGGAAAATTCTTCAGGTCCTTTACGCAGCTGTAGTGTAGGAAAGGCACTATACATTTACCCAACGACGTAGCACTTACTGATTAGCCAGTAGAAAGTACTCCAGCTGAGTAGAGGTATTGCACAAAACGGAGGCATCTTCTTGGATAAATATGCAGGGTAGGTATGCAGAATTCGTGAGCGTGGTTAAGCAGATGTGCCTTCTCTCCATTTCCAACGTGAAAAGTTAGCTGTAATCTTTGATGGAGGTCTTTGCATCCTTGATTTTCTCGAGCGCAATTCTCGTGTAGAATTCGTGAGCGTGATTAAGCAGATGTGCCTTCTCTCCATTGCCACCCTGAAAAGTTAGCTGTAATCCTTGATGGAGGTCTTTGCAACCTTGATTTTCTCGAGCGCAATCCTCGTGTAGAATTCGTGAGCGTGGTTAAGCAGATGTGCCTTCTCTCCATTGCCACCCTGAAAAGTTAGCTGTAATCCTTGATGGAGGTCTTTGCATCCTTGATTTTCTCGAGCGCAATCCTTGTGTAGTTCCTGTTACCAGGACGTTCCTTCGCCTCGTCTGCCGCTGAGATCCTGCTCTGACCCTTTATAAACAAGAGGCATGTGAACGGGCCTAGAAGCCCCGCCCGTTTGGCCTCGCCCCACATACACTAGTGGTATGCACCGTCTTCCCGCCCTTTCCCCACTATGATGGACAGCTTAATCAAAGGACCCCGGTGCTTTCGGCGCGGTGGCAAAGTTACAGACACACAGTTCACTGGGGAAAATTCTTCAGGTCCTTTACGCAGCTGTAGTGTAGTGTAGGAAAGGCACTATACATTTACCCAACGAGGTAGCACTTACTGATTAGCCAGTAGAAAGTACTCCAGCTGAGTAGAGGTATTGCACAAAACGGACTCATCTTCTTGGATAAATATGCAGGGCAGGATTCATTCTGGGCTGGCACGATGCTCCTGTCACAAAAATTAAACCTCAACAGGAAGCACTTACAGATATAAAGGGGCGCAGCAAAATCTCCGCGAGCACGCGAAATTCCGCGTGCTCGCGGAGATTTTTTGCCGTTTCGCGGAATTTCGCGGAACGCAATTCCGCAAATTCCGCCCACCCTTACCTGACACTACATTCTCTCACTCATGTGACAAGGTGTAGGCCTGTGTTGTGTACTCCTCATACCTCTATATGCTGCTTCATATATATAGGAGGGTGGACTGCTCATATCTCTTGCAAAGTCCTTTTTGTGATGTGGGCAGATACATTGTGCATTCACAGTACAGGCCTTAGGGGTTTTATTAGACACAAAATGTGGGCCATCACAAGTTTAGCATGCATGTAGAATGAGAATGATGACCCAGTACATACATATGTGAGCCTCTACACATAATGGCACCAAATATAAGGATGACATGTCCACTGTACATTTAGCAGATGTGTGAGAGGTGAGTTGCCACTAATCTAGACAGCTACAGGCCTTGAACTCTTGTGCTGACTGGACTCAACTCCATAGTGTAACTGGCAAATCTTTACACCAACCAATTTGAATCCTCTGCCCAATCGACAGGTACCATCTCACTAATAATTATAGTTAAACTTACTGAGGTTGTAGATGACATTTGACATTGAATCTGTGTTCAAAGTGAGAATTGCTCCAGTCATCACTGTTACTTTACTACTGCTATAAACCGGTATGTACAAATCATCATTGCATGAAGTCTGGGATCAAGGGGAATAAGGCTCTACACACCAAAGGCGTGAAGTCATTCTGCTACACAGCGGCTCACACATTTTCCTTACCCCTTCAGAGAAAGATATGTGTGATTCAAAAGTTTAAGGGAGCTGCACCAGTGACAATGGTGCCATCCTCCCCACATACTCAAGTGCAACAACTTGTATATCATGTATGGGCCATGCAGATGTCAAAATCGGAATGCATGAACATTGGCTTGCACTCTGAGGCACAGAGTAGTGTACAGTCACATAGGTTGAGCATTATAATCACTCAAAAGAAGTTACACATTCACTTACCAGTACCTCTGGAGCACTATGTAGCTGCCCGTACTGGCCAAGGACCTCGTCAACCAGGACCTCCATCTCATCTGTGGTTAAGGGACGGGCCCTGATGTTCTCAGTACGAGCCATTACTGGTTCCAGAGATGATGTACAGCAGCAGTTGGTGGGGAGGAATGACAGGCAGCAGTGTCTGTAGGCAAATGACAAGTGTGGCCATTTCACACACATATATAGGCCCCTGGGGTTGTTTCTGTGTTACTCTGCTAATGCCATTGGTCCGCCTCTTCCGCATTATTCAATTGGGGCCAATGCCTGTGCCCGCAGTGGCGTTTCACGCCTACCGCAACGTTCAAAAACTGGAAGGCACTACCGCGATGGCGGTTCCCATTGGCTGCAATGTTGTTTGCATAGGCGGTGTCTCACCGCGGGGGTCAGGATGTCTGCACCGCTACCTGGCATTATTCAATTGGGGCCAATGCCTGTGCCTGCAGTGGCAGAGCACTACCGCAACATTCAAAAACTGGAAGGCACTACCGCGATGGCGGTTCCCATTGGCTGCAATGTTGTTCGCATAGGCGGTGTCTCATCGCGGGGGTCAGGATGTCTCTACCGCTACCCGGCATTATTAAATTGGGACCAATGCCTGTGCTCGCAGTGGCAGAGCACGCATACCGCGATGTTTAAATATGTAAGGCACTACCGCGATGGCGGTTCCCATTGGCTGCAATGTTGTTCGCATAGGCGGTGTCACACCGCGGGGGTCAGGATGTCTCCACCGCTATCCGACATTATGCAATTGGGGCCAATGCCTGTGCCCACAGTGGCTGACAGCTACCGCGCCTGTAAACACATTGAGCATTTCCATTATCGATTTGCAACTTGCATCACTGATCCCAACACAATCATCCAAAAATAACTGCACCTTGTAAATTTAACTTTAGTCTTCCCACACATGTAATGGAAGTACACATGGGACAAAATGCATTGGTGTGTCCGTCATCACATGTCATTTTCATCCATGTGTGCATGTACATACATTTCATGTGGAGTTGTGTTTTATTGTTGGGGACATCGCAGTGTGTGTAATGCTAACTCCTAACACAGTCAGGCTCGACTGCCCACGTAACATGCATATATTTCTGTACACAGTGTTGTATATGTATGGATTATTGTCCATCTTACACTCACTGGCAGCAATTTGCCATCATGTTGTGTTTTGTGGGAATCAAGGTGGATTTTGTTCATTGACAGCAGCTACATTCAAGTCTGCATTGATGCTGTTTGCCACATGTGCTGTGTCATCGACCAACAGGGCTGGGTACACATGATTTAGAAGTGTAACATATGCCTTACACATAGTCTAATTGTGATTTGACTTGAGTTAGTATGTACATCCTGGCTACCTATTTGACTACAAGGGATCAAGGTGTCTATGCATGTCACTTGTGCCTTAAATGGATTCAACAGTCCTGTCTATGTTGTGGTTTCATGAGTCCTTCTGTAAGCTGTTACCCACATCTCATCTTTGACTCTTTTTACACGTGTCCACTGCCATTTTACGTAGGAGAAGACCACCTGTGTATCGGCGTATACCAGACCTGTTGGCAATGGAGGATACAGACATCATAAAGAAATTCTGTCTCAATCGCCTTACCCTTCAAGAGCTATGTGCTCAGTTGGAACCCCATTTGATGCCTCACAGAACCTACCCTACAGCTTTGACAGCAAAAGTGAAGGTGATGGCTGCCCTGAATTACTTTGCCACCGGTTCATTTCAGTACACGATGGCCATCGCAGGTGGGATGTCTCAGCCTATGTTCAGCATGGTGTTGCGTGATGTCCTGTCTGCATTGTTGACATACAAGGACAGCTACATCCACTTTCCGAAGAGACATGAAATGGCAGATGTGAAGGGTGAATTTTATGACCTTGGTCACACCCAAAATGTTGTTGGTGCCATTGACGGCACACACATTGGCCTTGTTCCACCACAGGCACGGGAGCACATCTACCGAAACAGGAAGCATTACCATTCAATAAATGTGCAAGTGGTATGCCAAGCCGATCTGATAATATCCCACGTGTGTGCCAAATTTCCTGGATATGCACATGACTCCTACATAATGCAGAACAGCATCATCCCACAAATGAAGGCAAATCTTCATCCAGGGAGGGCCTGGCTTGTTGGTGAGTGAGCTGTGTCAATAATTGTGGTGTATGTGTGACATGCTGGTCTTCTCAAATACTTGAATTACATTGTTGGTCTGTGTTTCTCAAAACTAGGTGATTCAGTGCATCCCAACCGGCCTTGGTTGCTAACCCCACTGAGGAATCCAAGGACGCCAGGGGAAGTCTACTTCAATGATGCCCATGGGAGGACACGTCGTGTTGTGGAGCGAGCTTTTGGACTTTTGAAGGCTAGATTTAGGTGTCTGGACAAGAGTGGTGGTGCACTACTCTACTCTCCACAGAAGGTGTGTCAGATCACTGTTGCCTGATGCATGCTCCACAACCTGGCCTTGCGCAAAGAGATCCCCTTGATTCAGGACGATGATGAGCAGCAGGAGCCCCCCGCAGCAAATCCACACATGCCCAGTGACAATGATAGTGGTGACGAGGAAGGTCTTGACATGCGTCAACAGCTCATCAAAAACTACTTCCGTTGATTGTAAGTTAGCATTTATCAGCTATGACTGTGTCAGTTTGCTTTGCTGTTAGGGCAGAAGCATTGATGATGTTTTGGGATGATGGCTGTTGTTGGGCCACTGCTGTGGGGTACTTTGTTCATCGCTGTGTTTGTATTTCCAATTACCTGATTTCTATGTTAATGGTGTTGGGCAGTGTTATCTGGAATGAATCTTGCACAGTATTGACCAGTAGTGTATTGTTGCTGTTTGCCATCATATGACAACTCAGTGTTATCGTCTTGTGTCGTTCTAGGTCCCTCCGCACTATCAATGGATTGTCACAATCAAATCTTGTAGTACATTGAAATCTGAGTTTACATTGTACTTAATCTGCTAAATATAGCACTCACACAAAGGCATATGGGTGTTAATTGTGTTTATTTTCTATCACATGGTGTTTGTATTAAAGTGAGTGAGATATTAATTGTGCATACAGAGTGTTTCAGTTGTC
Organism: Calotriton arnoldi; assembly: GCA_963921515.1. NCBI lineage: Eukaryota > Metazoa > Chordata > Amphibia > Caudata > Salamandridae > Calotriton > Calotriton arnoldi. The sequence continues at coordinate 292,957 of CAWUFW010012713.1, forward strand.
AGTGATGGTAACAGAGACAAATAGAGTAGTCACCACATTAGTGGAATACCACAGTCCAACAGACTCCTGCCATCAACATGTCAATGTGGGACAGGATGGTGAACAAAGTCTGAGGAGTCATCGGCTTGCAGTTTATCCCTCCCTGTGTCCGCTGCTGAGGTGGTGGGAGTATCAGCATGCTGGCCACTGAAGGGTGGGGAAGGTGTTATTTGAGCTGCATGTATGTCCCTCAGTACACCCACAAGCTGGTCCATGAGATCTACCAGTTGTCCCATATGGGTGTCCATGGACCTCTGCAGCAGGCGGAGCTCATGCAGTTCTTCTACAACCTGGCCCATCTGTCTCTGGTTATGTTGGTATGCCCCAAGGACTCTAGCGATGGTGGCCAGGGCTTCAGTCTCAGTGTCCTCCTGTGCTTGGCAACCAGCTGCCCTCCTACCTGCCCTGCTCACACGGACCTGTGGCCTTGGCTGTACACGCACCCGCACACTGTCCCCAGCATCCTCGGCTTGGGTGGTGGTGTTGGTAACCACTGAGACAGGGACAGTGTTGCAGGAAGTGGTGGCGATGGTGGAGGTGGTTGCTACATTGGTAGTTGTTGCAGGGCTCTGCGTTGTTGTTGTTGCAGTTGTGTTGAGAGTGGTGGAGGTGGTGGCAATGAGGCCCTGAGACTCAGTACGCCCTGGCAGGCCTGAAGGGGCAGGTTGTTGCTCCTCATCCTAGAAATGGAGAGTATCTGCATCTGAGAGTTCATGCTCTGAGGGGGAGACTGGATCTGCTGGTTGGTGGTGGTCTCGCCAGTTGCTGACTACGATTCACCTGTTGAACAGAGGTTACATTGTCAGCATGTTAAGTACACTCCACAACTTTGGTGACACTGTCATTGATGTTTTAGTGGAGAAGAGCACTCTTTTAACATTGAAAAATACTAGTCATTTGTAACAGTTCATCTGCTGTATGACATGATGTTGAGGTACATTCATTACTTGTTAGCGATGTGACATGGCAAAACCAAACATTTCACATGTACAGATAGGGTGTTTCAAAGGACCTGTCATCATCTACCAACTTGGTGCCCATCTACTTAAGTTTAGGCAGGGCTATTGTAGACTTTGCTATTAATATGTTTAAACTATGCAGACACTTCCTAATTTCTGTATGTCATTTTGCATTGGCATCATGTGTGTTGTGTCCTTTGTATGAGTGTCCATGCATATATTTTGTGCATATGAGCCTTCATGGTTTCCAAAACTGGGACTTACAAATATTATTATGTGCATATCGTGCTTGTGCTCTGCTTTTCTTAACATGGGACTTTGTGATTCAAAGTGTGATTCATGTGCCATATACGTGAGCTTAGCTGTGTGCGCACTGGATGTGAAATATGAAGCATTGTAGATTTGGCTAACAAGTGAGGGATGTGTTGGTCATATTGCTCCATCCTGTTTGGGAGTGAGACCAGGGGGCATGAGCATGCTACCTACCTGTGAGGAGGTACTGTGGAGGGAGATGGCTGCCACATGGCCCTGGGGCGGGGGGAGTGTTCCATGCAGTTTGGGAGGGAAGCCAGAGGGCCTTGTGGGAGTTGTGGTGTTGATCTCATATCCCAACAACCCCCTCGCTACTAAGATGGCTACCTACCTGTAAGGTGAATCAGAGATGGGAGATGGCTGCAACATGACTCTGGGATGGGGGAGTGTTCCATGCTGTTTGGGAGGGAGGCCAGAGGGTCTTGTGGGAGTTGTGGTGTTGATCTCATATCCCAACACCCCCCTTCTACTAACATGGCTACCTACCTGTAAGGTGAAGCAGAGATGGCTGCCACATGACTCTGGAATGGGGGGAGTGTTCCATGCTGTTTGTGAAGGAAGCCAGAGAGCATGAGCTGGCTACCTACCTGTGAGGAGGTACTGTGGAGGGAGATGGCTGCCACATGGCTCTGGGGTGGGGGGAGTGTTCCATGCAGTTTGGGAGGGAGGCCAGAGGGCCTTGTGGGAGTTGTGGTGTTGATCTCATATCCCAACAACCCCCTCTCTACTAAGATGGCTACCTACCTGTAAGGTGAAGCAAAGGAAGGAAATGCTATCCATGTGAAACATGTTTTTGAAAGATTGCATTGTACATGAGTTAATTTTTGTCTTGGAATTGTAGCTCAATGGTTGTGCATGACAGTACATGACAGTGTGATGTGATAAATGTGTTGGTACTTACCAGTCTCCACTTCCCCAGCTACTCCTGTGAGACTCGCTGGATGCAGGATGGCAAGCATTTTCTCCTCCCATTCAGTGAATGTTAGTGGTGGAATGGGAGGGCCACCACCAGTTCTCTGAGCCGTCTCATGGTTCCTGTTGGCATGGTATTTCACCCTGGTCTTGAGGTTATGCCACCTCTTCTTGATGTCACGCAGTATGCGCAGGGTGGTACCTACTGCATTGACTTTGTTGACAATCCTTTCCCACATTTGATTTTTTCTAACATGGCTCCAAACAAATGTGGTTCTACTCTCATTATCTCATTTACCATCACTGACAACTCATTGACAGTGAATTTGGGCATTTTTTTCTGTGACATGGTGTATGCAGTGCAAATATGAGACAAGTGCAGGAAGTGAGGTGGTGGTGGAGGTGTGTAAGGTGTGTCAGGTGTGTGTGTGAAAAGTCTTGGGGTGTGTGGATAGGTGGGTGTGTTGGTGTGCTGTGTGATAAGTTGCCTCTCCTAACATCTGTGGTGTCTGGCCTTTCAATGCTGTTTTTTTGCAAAGGATGATGGTCAGGGAAGGGGTTGGCTTTATACTCTGCAATGTGGGTGTGTCCACATGAGGAATGACCATCAGGTGTATTTTTTGATTATGGCCAGGGCTTTCAGTGCTTTGAAAAAACTGGGGGGTCTATCATTGGGGCGTGTCAGATGTAATTGAGGGCACCGGAGAGAACCAGCCCACTTGAAGGTCTGGTTATGACGTTTCATTCGACTGCCATTCGTGTAGCGGTAGCGTGACCACGGCGGTCATAACGCAATGATCGTTATGACAGCTCCGCCATCTCATCCTGAGTTGCTGTGCGGTCATACCCCTGGTGAAGCATGACACAGCTTTTCCATCCGCCGCGATAGGATTTTCTGATTTCCCGACCGTGGCGGACGGTGTTTTGTGAAATCCTTCCGCCGCGGTTGGAATTTACATGCATTGCATCGTAATTTGACCGACGGAGTTGCCGCGGAACATGCAGGCGTTTTATGCATGGCGGTAGGAGGGCTTTTCCGTCTGCCATCGTAATGAGCCCCAGTGTTTGATTGCATCGTAATCAGGCGGTCGGAACTCCAACCGACATCGTAATAAGCCCCTGATTATTGTGTAACAAGGATTACAGTTCCTAGTGAGGGCTTGCTAATACAGTGTACTTTACTATTAAAGTCATAAAAGTACCAAGCTAAATATGTTTTAGGACTCCCATTTTTTTTTTGCAAATGCGTCACAATGATCACAAATAATTTGGGATTATGCACAAAAAAACTGCCATATTGGGCATATTACAAAATAGAAAAATGAAAGATATGTTTTTATTTGATGCCTTCCACACTATCAGAGAGTGCAAAGTTGAAAAGATTGCCATTAATGGTTGCTTTGTATGAGAGTGGTGTGCCATTCTTATGCTTAGTTTGTACATTTCCTAAGAGTATTGTATCTAACTGATAAGTGCAAAAAAAAATTGATCAACAAACTCAATTTTCAGGTAAGTGAATTACATTTAATTTGGAGAAAAAATATGAATGAAAAGGTATATGCGTATGTGAGAATGTTAAAAAAAGACAGTATGAAATATTTTTTTTAAAAATATGATCTATGAATGGTAGAGTGAGTGGTTTTGTATATTTATTAACAGGTGAGTAAGACGCTTTATGAGTGTATGAGACTGTAACTGTGTATCTGATGTGCAGACTAGGGGGCCGATTCCGATCTCGGTCGGAGGCGCACCCAATACCATTCGGTCGGGAAAAAAGCCATGCGAAAGCCTGTTTCCCGACCGAACCGTACGCTGGTCCGGCCGAGCGAGTACGATGCGAGTCGCCGACCGACTCGTCCGGGCGTCCCGACAGCTCCGACCGACTCGCTCGGACTCGAACCGCTCCGACCGACTCGCTCGGACCCGATTCGCACCGCGCAATGGAGACGTTTCCCGGCCGGGTAAGTACGATGCGCGCCGCGAGCAGTCCGACCGAGCCGCGCACTCCGGCTCGTAAGAGCTGTCGGAGCCGTACTTTGGGGGTCCGTGTCGGACCCCCTGTACGCGTACCCGTGCGAGGCGCACACAGGGGGACCCAAGGGTCCCCCTACCTGTGCGTGTACGCCGCGAAGCGCTCGCGGCGTACTCGCTGTAGGGGCGCCCTTGTCCGCCTCGCACCCATTGAGGCAATGGGAGCCCGCGTACGCGTTGTACGACCGGCTCCCATTGAGTTCAATGGGAGTCCGACCGACTCGTGTCCGATAACATACGGCCGCATCGTACTCGTTCGGTCGGACTGCACGGGTCCGATTCGGTCGGAAATCTCTCCGGGTCCGGCTCGGTCGGAGAAATTTCCGGCCCGAATCGGAATCGACCCCTAGGTGTGTGAGAAGTTGCTTCACAATCTGTTGCTCTGGAATTGTAAATTGTACATTTTCTGCTTACTGCATGCTGTAATTGGTAGAAAAAAACTGTAAATTAAGAGTTAACTTTATACTTAAAATGTAGTTGAAGATGTGGAAAGATTTACATGTCTATATAACATGTTCTGTTCACAAAGAAAATTTTTCTTTGAATTCTGAAACTTGTCCTGTTTATTGTATTTTAAAAGAGGACTACAAGCCTCATAATTGAAAGAAAAAAAACATGCACTGTAGGTATAGATCGCACATAAATCTGTGAAACTTGCCAGCTAAGTGTTAGATACCTTTAGGGTAGGGATTGGCAAACTATAGGGCAGGTTTGTATGTGCTTAGCTGTGAGACATGCTCTTTGAACTAATGCTGTGTCTGATGTGTATGAGAGTTGTAGGCATAGTTAACCATGAGAGGGCATTTTTACAAGGGCGTATCGCCACCAGAACATCACTTTTTATGGCGTTCTGGTGGCAATAAGACCTTTGCCTTATTTCCAAGGGCCGTTAAGCCACTTAATGTGTCTTAACACCGCCTTGTAAATAAGGCCCATTTTCACGCAGCACTTAGAGTGAAAGGGGAGGGCAATGGGTGTTGCAGTGGGCGTTCCACCACAACAGTTTTTGATGCTGCCCCCTATTTACAAGGGTGGCATAAATATGGGGCAGCACCCAAAATAAGACCAGGGAAACCTGGTCTCAACCTGGCGAAACTAGGAGAAATGATTAATTATTCCTCGTTTTTGCTGTTTCTATGTGTGCTGCATTATGCAACACACACAGAAACAGCAAATCACCTTAGTGATTAATCATGGGCAGGAAGGTTTCCCTTCCTGCACATAAACATTCCTTTAAAAATGACAAGTTGTAACTTCTATGTGTGCTGCACAAAGCAGCACACATAGAAATTACAAATCATCATTATGGATTGTTTATGTGCAGGAAGGGACACCTTCCTGCACATGAACAATTGTTTCCTGCAACACAGGCGCCCTTGTACTATGGTGCAAGGATGCCTGCATTGGCGATAGGCAGCTAGCTTTAGCACCAGCGCTAGGGGAAATGCTCTGAGTACGGCACATCCCTGTGTTTTTAAAATGACGGATCGCAACATTAGCAATTTTGGGGCTACACCGCTCTCCGCCAGTTTATTGTAAATATGCACCGTAGTATTTAAACATGGATCAAGTCTACCACTTTTCACCCTTTCTGTGCACTCTCACTGCCAGCTTCACATGCCATGTAAAAGCTGTTTCACAAGCCTCCAACCCTTGTTTTAGTACACAGAAGTCACTTCAGAGATGTGCTGTAGATATGCTATAAAGCATGGGGCTTTGTGTTCAAAAGATGAGGCATGTTTTTTTAGTTCAATAAGTTACTTGTGCACTTGCAGGCCCCTATACCAAGTAGTATATAGAGTATACCACCTCTAAAGCAACTGGCATACATGTTTACAAAAGCATGGAGCCTCTCTCTCATCTAGTCATACAGCTACAGAAGTACTTATACATTCAGTCACTTATTGTGAAACTAGTTATGTATGCAGGAGACTCAAATGCAGTTGTAGACACACCTAAATACCCCTCTACTCCCTAAAAGAGGTAGTGAGGTATTTGTTCAGCTACTTACATTCACATTTTGAGAGCCATAGAGGTACTAAAATAGACCGTCATATACCAGCTCATTTACATAAACATCTCATGGCACTACTACAGGTGTACTCCTACACTCCTTCAGATATGTAGTCAAGTAGTGACACAGGGGTATCATCAATCTAGAGAAATAGTCATTTAAACATGATTGAGGCCTACTAGTGTGGGGCCTGTCTATACACTCTCACTGCCAACTTCACTGAGCATGTAAAAGCTGTTAGGCAAATCTAATATTCAAGTTTTAGTACACATAACTCTCCTCTGAGATTTGCTGTAGGTATGCCATTAAGCACAGTGGGTTGTGCTTAAAAGACTGAAAGATGTCCTGTTGAGTTTTAAAAACGTACTTGTGTATTTCCAGGCCCATATGAGAAGTACTACATAGAGTGTGCCACCCATAAAGCAACTGACATACAGGTTCGTAAATGCACAGAGCCTCTCTCTTACCCAGTCACACAGCTGGAAAAGGACTTATAGATTTAGACACACAGTCAGAAACAGCTTCTGTATGCAGTAGTATCAAAAGCAGTTGCAGACACAGGTGCATACCTCGGTATTCCGTAACACAGGCACTAAAGTATGTGTTCAGCCACTTACATACACATTTAGAGAGCCAGAGAGGTACTAAAGTTATTAGCAGCACAAAAATGCTTTTCATATTGAATACGTGGGCATCGGGACATGGAGAGACAAAGATAAGGAGTCGAACAGCAAACATGTTTTCTCCATTAAGATTTGGTCCCATGTATTTAAAAACATGACTCGGTCTGTTCCTGTTTTTTAATTCTCTGTTTTTATATATGTACTTATTTAGTGTTTGCCTATGCAATGTCCAGGGCAGTGGATGCTGCCCTGGTTTTGGGAAAAGGACATTTAGCAGAAAGATCAAGTTTTTCAATTAGCATCCAGCGTACTTTTGTATGTTTTAATATGCGTATCTTCAAGTAACAGAAGAGACGAGAGGAAAAGGATCATGGCGAGGATTTGCATGAATATATGACAGCCCGCTGCATAGATATTCTGGTGAAAGAAGTAATCCTATTTCTTGGGAGCATGGAGAGAGTGATTAAGGTAAGGTCAACCATCCATGGAAAAACTAAATTGTAGAGTGAGTGAGACAATTTAACCAGACTACCCAAGTGACCCAAAATCTGTGGAATTGCTTTCCCAGAGTCAGACTGTTCCCAGCTCACAGAAGAGAGAGACTATTATTTCAGAAGCCAGTGGGCTCCTTATGTATCTAAACCATACCATAACACAATTATTGAAGCAGAGCAAGAAAGAATTCCTATTATCGACTTATCTGCAGCCTTTAAATAACATTGGTGACAGATAACTCCTACTCTTAAAAATATAGTATTTACAAAAGTGATAAATACACATAGGCGGTGTTTCAGAGTTGTGTGGCTACGGTTGTTTAAGGAATATTTTGGAAGATCGCAGATCATAGAAGCCTAATTGCTTTCTGGAATTATTTATGCAGAGAGGTGCTTCAGGACAGCAGAAAAAAGCCTGACCATGTGCTCGAATCTTATACTTGCTTTTTTTTAACCCATCGGACTCAATGAAGTAGAGTATTATTCAAGGACAAATGCTGAAGGGACATGTTGACATTTACCTTCAGGAGCTGTGCTGTTTGCAGGAGCCCTAATTGTGCGATGCTGTGTCTTTTCACTACAAATATCTGTGAGGACAGCAAAGCCATGATGCTATTGCTAATGTGATTCATAGTGCATGTGAAAGCTTAGGGACCTTGACATTTTATAAGTAGCCGAGGTAAGAGGCACACAATAGTCTTGTTATTGCAAGTAAGCCATTACTGCACATTAAATAAAATACATCTTTTTTCAGAAACTATTAAAGCTACATGTGTATAATATACTTAGAACAATCCCAAGCAATGAGGAGTGGGGAATGTGCAATGGTTTATTAAACAGAAAGCTATGGCACCAGGAGTCTAAAGCGTGCTGTTCTGAGGAGCATGTGGAACATATATTAGTAACGTAGCCATAGGCGCTAGAAGTGGAGGTGCGGGGAGGGGGCGGTTGATGTGACACCCCATATATCTTTGATGAAGTTAAGGTGGAGACCTACGAATAACATGCATTTGCTTATTATACTTGAAGTGTTCAAGTTAAACTGTCTTATACCTGGAAACTGTTTGACAGAGTCCTGTCTCATAGCATGAAGAGCTGCTTTTTTTAGGTCGAGCCTAGAGTCAGCGCGCAAGCGCTGCTCTAGGGAAGATCTGTGGTAGTTCACTATGTGAGGGAAGCCCCGCCCACTGCCCGCCCATTTTTTCATTGGCTTGTGTCTTTGTCCTTCGTAAATGCTGTCTTCTGATTGATTATGAGGCTTGTTAGTCCCTCCTTATTATGGCCATGTCGTCATTTGTACCTTCCCATGGCTACTGGCCCCTTTACTTTGAGTGTTACATGGTACGGTACGTGTTATTTAGACTGTGAGCACTATTTTTCCCGTGCCTGCACTCCCGTTGTCTGTGCCTTCTCACCCCTTCCCCCGCCCACACTCCCGTTGTCCGTGCCTTCTCCCCCGCCCGCACTTCCATTGTCCGTGCCTTCTCGCCACCTTCTTCCCCCTCTCCCGCCCGCACTCCCATTGTCCGTGCCTTCTCCTCCTCCCCCCGCCCGCCCTCCCTTTGTCCGTGCTTCCCCCCTCCCGTAGTCTGTGATGCAATGCAATAGGTCTCGCGTAAATGTGTGTCCTATTGCATTGCAAATGCTTGTTGTTGAATGACTTGTTGGCTGCCGGCCACTCGCAGCTTGTGTTCCGGGTCCCTCCTTCCGCAGCACCACCTGAAGCCCCCAGAGCCCATCTCCCTCTCTCCCTGCCCGGCCTGGCCCTTTGCTGGCTCTTGCTGCGGGACCTTCCGCCGCTGCACGATTTTGTGACACCGTTCATTGTACATTTCGTCTCTTTACACTGTGTTTATGTAATAACGGCCATCCGCAATTCTGCTTATTTGAAAAAAACTACACACCAGCAGCACGCTTCGCCAGTGCCCATGAACTGCGCTTCAGAGCGTGCGTGCTCGTCACCATCAGACCGGCCACGTCTCACCATGGCACCGGCACTCCAGGCGTTCTCCCATGCTGCCCACACGTCTCTAGCGCATCTTGGCTCAAAGCAGCACTAAGTCCATACCTCTAACAGCAGCTGCCCTGGCACAGCAAACCCCCAATCAGTCCACCCCTCATGCCAGGAGCGGACGCCACGCAGCTGCTTCATCTCTTGATGCCTCGAAACAGGCCACAAAGCAAACTCCGTTATACCCACACTGCCACCCCCACCCCCCCAGCAAACATAACACCAGCAGGACGCTTCGGCAATGCCCTTCAACTCCACTTAAAGCGCACAGCTCGTGCCTCGCAACCCGTGTACCCACAAAGCTCCACCCGCTCCTCCCCTCCCACACAATTGTGCTGTTTAGCACGTGCAGCAAATGTTTTCACATTTTTAACTCTAAACTCACCGTGTGAAACTAACAACATTTGGGAATATTTAGCATTTTTTATGTTCTTACGTCCATTCTTAAAAAAAAATAAAATACAGGGGCAGATTTACAAGCCCCTTGCGCCACTTTTGCGTCATTTTTCCCATGTTAAAAGTGACGCAAAAGTGGCGCAAGGGGCTTGTAAATTTGCCCCACAGTTTGTTATAAATGTATATCATCAATGCTGGATTTTTACTGCTTTTTTATCGGGCTCCATGTGTGACCACGGTCGCATTTATATAGATATTTCAAAAGCAATGCACCGCACTTTGGGGCATATTTACAAGCCCCTTGCGCCACTTTTGCGCCGCCGTTGCATCACGCATGTGACGCAGCGGCGACGCAAACCATGCGCCGCGTTGCGCTATATTTACAACGTGACGCATCTAGGGAGATGCGTCACGTAGTAAACCCCTGCACCACATGAAACCTGCGTCAGGTTTCATGTGGGCGTACCGGCGCAGGGGGGGGCGTACCGGCGCAGGAACGCCTCGGCAAAGTGACGTAGTGAAATCTACAAGATTTCACGCAGTCATTTTTCCGACGCTGGTGCGTCAAATCCTTACGCCTGCTTCAAGCAGGCGTAAGGATTGACGCACCATGTTAGGGATAGGGAAGGTTGGAACAGTGCTGGAGTTGCGTCGCGCTTGCGACACAACTGCAGCACTGCGCCAACCTTCCGCTGGCAGATGCGTCACGCATCTGCTTCTCCTTGCGCCACGATGCGCCGCATTGTAAATGCGGCGCATCGGACGTGGCGCAAGGGTAAACTTGCGTGACGCATTTTCCCTGGCGCATCCCTGCTGATATGCAGGGATGCGCCAGGGAACGTAAATATGCCTCACCATGTTTCACTACGGTCGTATTTCTGCTCAAGTTTAAAAAAAAAAAAAAACACTGGGCTTCTTGCATGTGTTTGTCTTCAGTGGCCTCATAAGTGCATTTTCACTTTGTTTTGTTACACTGTTTATCGTACATTTCATTTCTTTACATCATAACACACCGTGTTTATGTTATAACTCACACGTGCCAGGGGCAGCAGCTGAGGCGGGACACTCGCTGTGCTCCGACTGCTCTTACAGTTCTCCAGGGTGTGCGTTCTACAGAGGGGGATCACACAGTTACTCCGAGGAAAGGTCTGTTTAAGACAGGGATAATCCCTGCCTGCCAGTCCTTAAGTACGTAAACAAACAATTATTGCTTCCCTTCTTCCAGCCTTCAATTGTTTAGAACAAAAGTAGCGGGTGAATTACAGACCACAAGGGCCATGCAGCGAGTGTCGAAAACGTTTAAAAGAAAAGCATGCAAGTCATGGCAACAATACAAACAACATTGCTTTGCAGAGAGAGCGAGAGGGAAAACGTTATGTTGATTTGCATATGTTATGCGGTGAATGAAAGCACAGGAGACGATGATAAGAGCAAGTATCCAGGCGCTTGATAAGTCGTGCAGTGCGCTGTTCATAGTTGGTGATTTCATTAAAAGTTATTTGGTCTAACAAATAGAATGCATTTTATTGTTAACTTTTAAAATAGTGACGGTAGAATGATGTGAAAGTATATTTCCCTGGCGATTGGACGTGAATAACTTGTGTGCAAATGGCAACATAACTGTATCTGACATCTTTAGCTAGTCCAAGAGTTTTTACATTCCGAAATCTTCATACATTTATGTGTAATAGGAAAGTCAAACTACAGGTCTCAGAATGTCAAGCGACGTTCCTTAAAAACATTTGGTTAAGGTTGTTGCACATGATGTGGTCACTTGGAAGCTATGTATGGCCATATCTAGTCCACTTTCAAAAAACAAAAATGCAGCAGAACTTGTGTGCCTCCGAGTGTCAACAAACTCAGATTCTGCATTTAGATATTTGTTTGTATTGAGCCACTTAAAATGCGCTCCCACTTCTTTCACAAACACGGGAAGATTCACACCAGCACTAAAATAACATTCCGCCTCACATTCCTAGCCCCATATCCGGCCTATTACTGATTGTTGCTCTGGCCTTCTCCTGTATGGCAGGAAAAATGCCTTCTTTTTGGGTTGTGTGTAACAGAAGTACATGCATTTTCAAAGTAACCACCGAAGCTCTTGGCTGTTAATGTGGTAGTTTTCTGCTGCCCCTGTGAAGGAAGTGTGGTTACACGCACATTACTGGCTCAGTCTGCCATGTCTGAAGTTGGTTTGTTTGAATCAGATGTACACTAGACACCACCAGAATTTGCCTGCTCCACTTGTTTTGCCTAAGAGTGCAATCTAAAATAAACTTAGGGCCAGATTTACAAGCCCCTTGCGCCACTTTAGTGCCGCCGTTGCGTCACTTCTGTGACGCAGCGGCGGCGTAAAGCCAGCGCCATGCTGCGGGGTATTTACAACGTGACGCATCTAGGAGATGCGTCACGTTGTAAAGCCCTGCGCCACATGAAACCTGCGTCAGGTTTCATGTGGGCGTCCCGAGCAGAGGGGCGTTCCGGCGCAGGAACGCCTCGCAAAAGTGGCTGAGTGAAATCTACTAGATTTCACTCAGTCACTTTTCCGACCCGGTGCGTCTAAGCCTTGCGCCTGCATGAAGCAGGCGTAAGGTGTGACGCACCATGTGCAAGATAGGCCGGGTTGGCACAGTGCTGGAGTTGCGTCGCGCCCGCGACGCAACTCCAGCACTGCGCCAACGTTACGACGGCAGATGCGACACGCATCTGCATTTCCTGCGCCATGATGCGCCGCATTGTAAATGCGGCGCATCAGTGGTGGCGCAAGGATGGTGATGCGTGTCGTAAGTTTCCTGGCGCATTCCTGCTGATTTGCAGGGATGCGCCAGGAATTGTAAATCTGCCCCTTAGTATCTGACATTGCATTACCCACAGAAGCACACCAGCAGTGCGGAAGACCTAAATACGTATGTTGATACATAGGCAGTCTCTAAAATGACAGGTGACTGGAACTTTTCAGTGCTGTAAAATGCACGCATTTCACATGCTCCTCTTGTTTAAACACAGAGGTTAAAGCTGCTACATAGCAGAGTATGAATGGGGGTCTTTGATGCAATTGTCCTGTTCTCCTGGAACTAAATTCCACTGTACCTGAAAAAATCGCTTAATCACAGTTTTGAGGCTTCCGTGAGCGCTGTAAATAAATCAGTTGCAGTAACTGCAGAGTCTCCCTGAACAGACTGACAATGGTTTGATCCATTCTGCCTTTGTTTCTTTAGTGCTTGGCAGCCCCACTGTTTACATGCTGAGTCGTTTCTTTCCTAAGGATCCCAACCCGTACTTCAAAAGCTCCGGTTCAGGTCACGAATGCAGCAAGTGTGCTGTAACTTTCCTGTCCGATTTTTAGGTCGAGCGTGAGCCAGCGCGCAAGCGCTGCTCTGCGAAGAGCTCTGGTAGTTCAATATGGAGAGAAGTTCGCCCACTCCCCCGCCCTTATTTTTCATTGGCTTGTGTGTTTGTGTTTTGTAAATGCTGTCTTCTGATTCATTATGAGGCTTGTTAGTCCCGCCTTAGTACAGCCATGTCGCCATTTGTATCCTCCCATGGCTACTGGTCCCTTTACTTTTTGTTGACTCGTTGGCCGCCGGCCACTCGCAGCCTGTGTTCCGGGTCCTTCCCTCCGCAGCACCGCCCCTAGCTGACAGAGCCCGTCTCCCTCCCTTCCTGACCGGTCCTTTGCTTAATCTATGGTGGGGGGTCGGGCTTGTTCTAGTGTACAGGCTCGACAACCATGTAAGAAATTTTTACCCATGACTGCTGCGAGTACTGGGCTAGTTCAGCACCAATTTTAACACTTGGGACGTTTGTGTTCCAGATAGGAGACATCAGAGAGGGCGCTGGGAGGAGGAATGTAACTTTTTTTGGGGGCGAGGACTGGACTGTTAGCACATTGTAAACTAATTCTGCCCGAGAGAAAGGCCTGTGTGAAGCTGCAGCGGCCGCAGTGCCTATGTTTGTTTGGTCGGAGGCAGGGTGTAGCACTTTTTCCCCTCGTGCTTCTTCCTCTGGCGTCCTGCTGTTGTGGTGTACAGTGTGTATTATTCTCCGAGATGGAGCCTTGGCAGAGAAATGCAAGTTGTTAAAAATCACACTTTGTATTACTGAATCTATATTGCGCACACTGTGTCCATTCCTAGCAGCCCAAGTGCCAATGCCGGGGTTTCACACCAAGCTGCGGCTGTGATAGTGGCTGCTGGATCGAGCAAGGCTGCTCTCTGACCTTTGAGTAAGGGAAATGCAAGTGATACAAACTGGCAGTGCCTGCCAAGTGTACCAGCTGCTATCCTGAAGAATACGAATTGATACCACTATGAGAAAGGTGAATGCTCTGACAGTGCACAATTCTATGTCAGGACCGGATGCTCCGATTAAGCTTCTCATTTCCTTGCTTTATTTTTCAGCAGCCAATCAAAACTTCTTTATTCAAAAAACTAAAAATCCCATGAGCACACCGTGCCCCACAACAACCATAGAGTCCAGCATATAAGAGTCCCGACCGAGGTAACCATTTCCTCTTTCTTTGCTGCTCCGCAGCCAGTTAAGTGCCTCTACCCTATTATTATGACTTTGTTGTAATTTTGGTTACAGACTGATTTACATAGCGCGCGATGTAACACGATCGTTAGCATTGTGTACGCTGTGTTGCACTGTCTGAGGCTGTTTTAGCATTGTATTTGCCTGCAACTGTATTTTATTGCCGCTGTGTTGGCTTGTCAGCGCCTATTTATGCAGCTTTGTGCCCATTAAATCAGCGGCGCGTCTCACCGCCCTCCGCGTCTTTCCTCCGATTGTTTTTTCTTTCTCCTTTGGGAGCACTTTGGCCTCCCCTGCAGGGCGCGTCGCGCCCGCCGCAGTACATCGGTGGAGTGGGAGTGAGGGGGCGAGGACGCGCGTTGCGCGATCGCACAGTCCTCTTTCAAGCTCTACGGGCGGCCGTACCCGCGCATGCCCGGCGGCCATTTTGAATAGTTTTGCTTGGCAAGTACGATCGGAGCAGCATTTGCGGGAAAGCTCTGTGTTTTGAATTAAGAAGTGCCCGTTTTCTGCCCCCATATACGCCCAATGCGTTTTGCGTGCAAAGGGCTGGAAAATTGTGCATAGGCTTTGCCTAGAGAGGCTGGCAAGCCCTCCCTCCACCACTTATCAGGTTTATTGCTGTTTTGCTATTGGCTTGCCTGGGGTCTTACCTCTCCCCCGTGATTGTCCAAACTCTGGACTTTTGATTTAAGGATTTTTTCCTCTCTGGTGGCCTAATCCAAATTCTGGATATTGCTGGTTGAAGTCTACTCTGATCCTACAGCCTTCTTTCCAGTACTGGTGTATGCCTATCACTTTAGATTCTATGGCAGAATACATGTATGAAGAGGAGTATTACGAGGAGGAACCAGCAGGTTCCCTAGAGCAAGACCTCGTTGAGGCCTTGGACAAAGGTGTCCAGAAGTCAGTAAACACTGCCTTAGTCAAGGCGATTGCGCCCTTAAAACGCCATCTTAATAAATATGCAATGCAGCAGGGCTGGATTCCGGCCACAACTGGTCCCCCCAAAGCTAGCGCTTCGCAAGGGGTAAACCCCCACAAAGAGGATTTTGTGCGGCTTGCTGACTCCCTGGCAAAGGATCAGGCCGCTTCGCCTCTGGCAGATCCTGCGGATTCTCTCTACGGAGACACAGGCGATACATCCTCTGATCAAGCATCCGATAAAGAGGAGGCAGCCCCACCTGCCAAGAAAAAGAAGAAGGAGCATCACGTGGACCCTCCTCAACCTAAGGTTCTTACCTTTGAACCTGCAGACATCATTCATCCCAACTCAACTGCATGGCTTCCCTCCCAGGAGGTAGCGGACTACGTTCAATCGCACCTCCGCCGACCCTACGACAAGGATGTGAGGGCTCGGCTACGTTCGGAATGTCCACGGCCGGATTTAGCGGCGAAAGTGGCGGACACCCCTGAGGTGGACCCCACTATGCTGAATTATCTACGCAAATATTCCAAGGACCCGAAGAAAGGCATTGACCGAGCCTGGCGGTCATGCCAGGATAAGCTGCTCGACCTATCAGGGCCCCTTACCAAGATTTTAGAGATCGGTTACAGAGCCAAAGAAACCGGGGCTTCCATTGTCCCAGATGAGATCATAGGCTGGGCACAGAGAGCAATATGTCAGCTCGGCAACGCGAACTGTGCAATATCCGGCGAAAGAAGGCTTTCCATCCTCCTCAAACTAGACCCCAAATTAGCGGAGCTCTCTACCTCGGAGGCAGGACCCATTGCACAGGGCCTCCTCTTTGGCCAGCCGTTCCTGAAGGAGCTGACCAAATTCGTGGCCACCTTCAGTGCCCTGGATAAGGCACAGGAATCCCTAAAGAAAGCTTTCCGTCCGGTTTTCAACAGGGCCGGACGATACAGAGGGCGGTCGTACGGCCGGGGTAATTCAGGCGCCCCAAGAGGCCAGTACCAACAACAGCGTGGAGGATACCAAGACTCCAATTCCTCCTTCTACCCCACTCGAAGGGCACAGAACAGGTTCCGCAGGGGCAGATTCAACGGCAACCCAAACAATCAGCACGACACCGGGAATTCAGGTGAGACTGATTTTGGCTTCCGAGGTGACATTGGGGGGTCGTATTCAATCTTTCCTACAGGTCTGGCAGACGATCTCCCAGGATGCATGGATCCTGGAGACTGTACTAGGGTTACAAATTGGAAATGTACGACACACCCCTCCAGGGCCCTGTCCCCCTCCAATATATTTTTCCCAACAAGATCAGAATTTTATCACAGAAGAGATAGATTCTCTTCTGCGGAAAGGGGCCATTGTCGAATCACAACTCCACCCTCGAGGCTTTATCAGCAACATATTCTTAGTTCAGAAAAAAGGGGGCGGGTCCAGGTTAGTCTTAAATCTAAAAGAATTCAATGGCTGGATCATTTATCGTCATTTCAAGATGGAGGGCATCCATCTTCTATGCGATTTATTACAAGAAGGAGATTGGATGGTGCGTCTAGACCTAAAGGGCGCATACCTTTCGGGTTCCCATCTTCGCCCCTCATCGGCAATTTCTCCAATTCTTCTGGAAAGATGTATGCTATGAGTACAAGGTCCTTCCCTTCGGGCTTTCGTCAGCACCATGGTGCTTCACGAAGCTTCTTCGTCAGGTGGTAGAATGTTTGAGGGCGCGCGGGGTTCAATTGATCGTCTATTTAGACGACTTCATTATCATGGCGCGCTGCCCACGCGTAGTAATCATGCATCTGGACTGGTCAGTCTCTCTTCTGCAGAGCCTGGGGTTTGTGGTGAACCCTCTGAAATCCGTGTTGTCCCCCACACAATCTATAGAATTTCTAGGTTTTCAGATAGACTCACGGAGCTGTCAGCTTCTCCTCCCATCTCAAAAGATCAGAACCATCAAGAAAGAGTTACGGTTGGTATTGAGCAAACAAATTGTATCGCTGAGGTCAGTGGCGCGGATAGTGGGCCTCCTGGCCTCCTCGATACAAGCCATTTTCCCAGGTCCTCTCCACTATCATGCACTCCAACGATTGAAAATTCAACATCTCCGCAAAGGCCTCGGATATGCAGAGAGAATCCCTCTTTCAGAGGAAGCGAGGTGGGAGATGCTATGGTGGCTCGAGCACATGGAGTTGTGGAATGGCAGAGCCATTTTCGGATCCAGTCCCGAGATAGTAATCGAATCAGATGCCAGCTGATGGGGCTGGTGAGCCCGCTGCGGCTCGACATCCACTGGGGGTCGATGGTCCCAAGAGGAGCTCTTCTTACACATCAATTGCTTGGAACTGCTGGCAGGCTCCTTCGTGATTTGCAGTCTCTCTCCCCAGAAGACGGATTGTTGCATTCTTTTACGAATGGACAACGTATCGGCGGTCCGATACGTCAACAAGTTAGGAGGGACACGCTCCAAAATCCTGGCGGAAATAGCCAAAGACTTTTGGCATTATTGTCTGCTTCACAGAGTTTCTGTAGTAGCAGAGTACCTCCCGGGACGCAGCAACGAAGTGGCCGATTGGCACTCACGTTATCTGCGAGACTTCAGCGACTGGAGGCTCCATCCGCGAGTATTCCGAGCTCTGAACATTCTATGGGGTCCGTGTCATCTGGACCTGTTTGCTTCGCGTCTCAACCAACAAGTACCAGATTTTTACAGCTGGCGTCCGGATCCGGAGACGATAGCCTTGGACGCTTTCCTCCAGATTTGGCCCCAGACTCTGAGTTATGCGTTCCCGCCATTCATGATGATCCCCAGAGTGTTGGCTCAGGCCAGACGCTGTTCGAAGATACGGAGCAGTCATCCCGCCCGTGGCATTGAAGATATCCTTGAGTACCCTTATATCTGGACCCGTTACTTATTTATTCTCATGTGCGGAGCGGGACCGCAGATAAACACATGGAGTAGTCATTCCGCCCGTGGTATTGAAGATACCCATTAGTACCCGAATGTCTGGACCCTTTACTTATTTATTCATCAGTGCGGAACGGGACCGCAAATAATACGCTAATTCTTCGTGGAATCCCTGGAAGGGATTTGATTATTAGTTTAGGTCTCGGGACCCCAACTTTATCCTTTAATAGTAGCGACTCTTGTGGAGAGCCTGTAAGCCACTGCTACATTTTTTGGGCGCTGAATACTTTTATCAACTCAACTATCCCAGCAATTAAGGCACCCCCCAGGAACCTGAAATAAGTCATTTATGGTTTAACCCATGACGAGGACAAACAATAGGTTCTTGGACATATAATGTATCCTTGGTCCGGATACGTAGTTCTTGCCACTTCTTGAAATATTGATCTTATATTTCAACACTATTGTGATATAGAGCCCGGTCGCACCGCACATTGAAAACAACAAAGATGTTATGGATGACAATTGCTCACCTTGTGAATTAATGCGCCCTGATGAAGGAACTGTGGGTTTGTCACCCCACTCCGAAACGCGCGTCTGCGCCTTTTTTTGTACTGTTGGTTACTGTGTATTTATCAAATGAATTATAATATGTTTTGATTTGTTTAGTTTAGTAGTGTTATGAAGTATGAGTGTGTTGTGTATGATAGCTAGTTGGATGGCTGTTGGTGATTGAGTGCATTGTGAAATTTGTATTTTAACTGTTCTTTGGGCTCTAATCTTGTTGAAATGTTGTAAACAAACCTGAAAGGAAAGGAATATATTTATACATTTACAAACAAAAAGAATAAAATATAAATATTTTTGATAAATAAAAAGATAAAAAATATGTATGTGTTAGTGGGACAATGTATTTTTTGAAGATGGAGGAATTCACAAATTTGTAATTGAATGTTAAGGAGAAGTCCTGTTGTTGTCCGTGTCATCTGGACTTGTTTGCTTCGCGTCTCAACCGACAACTACCAGATTTTTACAGCTGGCGTCCGGATCCGGAGGCGATAGCCTCGGACGCTTTCCTCCAGATTTGGCCCCAGACTCTGAGTTATGCGTTTCCGCCATTCATGATGATCCCCAGAGTGTTGGCTCAGGCCAGACGCCAACGGGCGGAGTTGATTCTAATAACCCCATTGTGGAGGGCACAAGCTTGGTTCCTGTCAGTTCTGGAACTGTCATGTGCCACTCCTCTCCTTCTTCCACCGAGATGGAATCTGTTGCTGGACCCTCAGAAGAGTCCTCATCCCTTGATAGAATCAGGGCAACCCCCCGCCCCCCCCAGGTGGCCTGGCGAGTTTCAGGGATAGATGGGAGATCCCAGGCCTTTCGAGAGACGCTCACAGGTTCATTAATGAGGCATGGTCTGTCAACACACATAAGCGATATTCATCGGCATGGAACAGATGGTGTTGCTGGTGTTCTCAACGGCACACCGATCCCACTACAGCGAATGTCTCCATGGTTGTGAATTTCTTAGCCTCTCTAGCGTCATCTGGTTTAGCATATAGAACTGTTAATAATTTTCGGTCAGCTATCTCGGCAGGGCATGTTCAGATAGATGGCAAGTCAGTTGGGGAGCACCCCTTAGTGTGCAAATTGCTTAGAGGTATTCGGATGGTCAAACCTCCAAGTCCTAAATACTCAGTCCTCTGGGACGTTTCAGTGGCCCTCCGGTTTTTGGAAACCTGGCCGTCTAACAAATATCTGTCACGGAAACAACTCTCAGCGAAGTTGGCCATGTTATTATGTCTGGTCTCTTGTAAGAGGGTTTCGGATATCCGCTCTCTAGATCTAGCGGGGCGTCAGTTTTCCCCTGAAGGGGTAACCTTTACTATATCCAGGCGTACCAAAGGTAATTCTACTTCTGTGTCCTATCCGGCCTTTCCGGATAACCCCAAATTATGTGTGGTTCAATGTCTTAAAGCGTACGAGGTGAGTACAGCTGAATTCAGATCTGATTTGAATGGTCAATTGTTAATTGCGTTGCAAAAGCCTTTCAGACCAGTGACACCAGCCACCTTGTCTAGATGGGTGTGTTGGCTCATGGGTGAAGCAGGCATTGATGTCTCCAAATTTGGCGCACATTCTGTCCGTGGGGCGATGGCGTCCAAATCTTTCTCCATGGGTGTAAGTCTTTCAGACATAATGAATGCAGCTGATTGGTCAGCTGAGACTACATTTAAGAGTTTCTTCTATAAACCTATTCTGGATGTAGCGTCAATAGTGGTGGCTCAGCTTTGAACAAGCATAATCGGAGCCTCCGGTCCTGACATAGAATTCAAAATTTGCGAACATATGTGACAAGAATTTTCAATTCTATTAAGGACAACGGAGGCGAGGGTTATCCCACCCTGACTTATGTACTGTTGTCATGCATTATTATTGGTAATATTTTTTTTTGCATGCTAGACTTACTACACTGTATAAGATTTTTTCCCCCTTGTGTCTGAATGGCATGTTGATGATCTCTGTGAAGTCCACCGATATTACGGATTTTCCTATCTCTATTTCAGGTTCAGATGGCAAATGAAGCTTCTGGCACTTTCACGGTGGTTGAGGTGGAGTGTTCTCTCCGGAGCTACGTTGCGGTTATCCGCCGGTCCACCAAGGATCAAGGAATCATCTTCACGTTTGAAGTTTCAAGTGTCTGTTTGTTGTGAAGGTCTCTTCCTCTAGATCTACAGTTTCAAGTTAAAGTTCGGACTGAGTTAGTTTGACATTTACCAGGACTACGCAAAGAAAGAGGAAATGGTTACCTCGGTTGGGACTCTTATATGCTGGACTCTATGATTGTTGTGGGGCACGGTGTGCTCATGGTATTTGTAGTTTTTTGAATAAAGAAGTTTTGATTGGCTGCTGAAAAATAAAGCAAGGAAATGAGAAGCTTAATCCTTGCCTCCGTTGTCCTTAATAGAATTGAAAATTCTTGTCACGTATGTTCGCAAATTTTGAATTCCACACTAACACCAAGTAAATCACCATTCCGTACATGGAACACATACTGCACTGGTGGAGCACGCTACCTCGACCATAGAACAGGTACTGCATTGCCAGTACTCAGCGTGTGCACGTTTCTTGTGGGATGGTTTGTGTGACAGTATGTTTGGTAGTTTGTGATGACCTGCCATTGCCATTTAAACTAGTACCATTTGATTTGAAAGGATTATTCCAAAGTAAAAAAAAAAATTGAGACATTTTAAAAATAAAGGATGTAAATGCCTTAACTACCCTTTCAAAGGTTGCATTGAATAGTAATTTTCTGAGACAAGACATGACGTGTTTGAATTGAAATGCAAATGGTAAAGGTGCTATTACTGCATCATTGTTTGCTGAATGGATGTCAGTGCTTTTAAGTTTGGCGAAACCAGCCTTTGCTATTCAATGCAGCGTGGTCTTTGGGGTGAGACCCCTTCAAGTCTCTAGCTTGCTTGCGTGAGCCTCCTTCGGCAATTGACAGTACGAGGAGAATGTGTGTGTTGCATTTGGAAAGGCATCAGGCAATGTTGAAAGGTTACCTACAGTGGGTAATCCCTTTTAAGACACCTGCTTGCAAGTGTGTATGCACCTTAAAGTTCACAGTTGCAATTTTGGGGGCGATAAAATGACTATCATTGAGAGGGGTCAGAGTAACACCAGCTGGAAGAGTTTGGTATGTGAGTAACATGCACTTAATAAATAGAAATACTTCTGCCAAAAGAAAGGCGTTTAGAAGAGCAGATATGAGTTTCTTGACTTGCTTTTGTTGGTGTCCTCCCATAATCTGTGTTTTGCAAGGAACGTTCTCCAGGGAGCCATCTAGCTCATTGATGTAGTCTTTGTCAGTGGCATGGAGGTGAATTATGTTTGCACATTGACTTGAGTTCACTAATTTGCCAAGTCAAACAAGGCTCTCACTGTAGGAGTGAGTAGATCATTATTCCTTGGAGGACCAGCACTTGAGCAAGCCTGAGAAGTCAAAACCCTTGCAGTGTTATTTGCATACAGTTGGTGACTATTTTGATGCGATCAGGACACGTGTATTAATCCGCTTGCAGTGTAGCCATGTAGAATAGTTGTGGATTTCAAGTGCTTCTGGCAGGCAGTACTGTTTTAGAGCTGTTAAGCTGCATTTCCCCATCTCGATTGCACTTGTATCATTAACGGCAGAGGCAACACCGGTGAGATTCAACATTTACCACGGACTAAACCAAGATTTGCCTAATCAGGCAAACTATCCCTCTTACAGAAAAAAAAAACACAAGCAATACATTTAACTTTACTAAAACGTTAAAACACATAGGCACAACAGATTCTATATGTGTTCCTTCAAATTATGAAGCGCACATTTCCAAAAAAGACCGTCAACCTCTCACCCAGCTCCCTTCCTCTTGACTACCATAACATTAATCTTGAGGTACCTCAATGCACATACTTTTATTGATTTTACAACGCCAGTAGCTCTAACTCTCACAAATGCGAGAACAATTTGCATTGCAAATGCTTGTTTGCTTAACCAAATGGTTACAAAAATGAATGTGTCCGTCTGTAACGTAACTGGTGCTCATGTAAAGCGCTTGGATACCTTCGGGTCTAGTTCTCGCTATATAAAACTCCACAAAAAAAAAAACATGGAGTCTTGTAGCCCTCGGTTAGAAATTACTTGGAATTTCATGCTCGCAACACATATAAAACGGGATTGGGTGCTGGTTTAGTTGTGCGTATAAATGGTCTAGACTTGCTCAGGGAACCAAAGTCTTACACTTGTGTGGGAGAGTGGTGCCTTTAGAGAGAAAGTAGAGCCCCCATGTACACTTGGTGTTATCTCACACCTGGCAGAAGGGAGGCGCGAAGTGACCTATCATGGAGTCACTGTTAAGCAGCTCGTTGCAGGTGAGCCTCAGGAGGATAGCTCCTTCGATTGACGAGACTACCACCTGACGCCCTCCAGCACCTCTTTCAACGCTTGCGAGGAGGATCCCCTTTGCCTCTCAGCTGCACTCACTTCTCAGAGTACACAAAAAGGGACCAGGGCTCAGGGCAGCACTCTGCCACATGCAACTCTACGGCCAGCATCCAACACTGCTCAGCTCCTTGAAAATTGGCAGGTTTCTTAGCCTACTGCCCCTCAGTGGAACTGGAAGGAACTGGTTATTGCTATATTGCCTGATGGGGTGATTGTTACTATACTGCTTGAATGGTGTGGATTTTGTGAGAGCATTTTGGGGCTTATTTACAAGCCCCTTCCGCTGCTGGTGTGTTTTTTTGTGACTCACCCGCTGCGCAACCTGCTGACCCATATTTACAAGGACATGCAAAGCCACCATGCGTGACTTTTTATGTCCTTGTAAATATGGCCTCTTTACACGCAACGCTTTGCGTGATAGGGGCGAGCCATGGGTGTTGCTGTGGGTGTTCCATCGCAACACCCAATGCTTCTGCGGCATTTCCAGATTCACGAGAAATCGTAAACCGGAAATGTGTCAGAATGCAGCGCCGCCCCAGGGGAGACATAGGGAGTCGCAACGAGGAGAAATGTTTTAATTTTTCCTCATTTTTTTCCTCTTTCTCTGTGTGCTTCATTCTGCAGCACACATAGGAAGAGGAAATCACCTCTTGTGATGTTTCTTGTGTAGGAAAATGTCCCTTCCTGCACAAAAACAATCATCCCCGTGACGCAGACACCCTTGCACCATGGTGCAAGGGTGCCTGCGTCGGCGCATGGCAGCTAATTGTGCGCCAGTGCAGGGGAGAGCAAAGGGGTCCGTCATATCGTTGTAGATATTACGCATCCCTTTGCTTCGGAATTAACGCAGCGCGGTGCAGAAAAAAATGGATTGTGGCACTGCGCTGCGTTAATTCCTTGTAAATAAGGCCCTTAGTTTAATTGGGTGATTATATACCGGAAGATGGTGTTGCACTATATTTTGCCATATAACTTTATGCTTGTTATTTAGGGTCATTTATAGGTTGGTGGTGAAGGGGCATCCACCAAAAATTGTCATGTGCCCTGCTTGCACATCCCTTGCATCCTGTCCCATTCTGGAAGTTAGAAGTGTCCATTTTCTCGACAGCGGACATACAAGTGGTGAAAATGCTGTGGGACATCATCAACCCCCCCACCCTATTATGGTGCGCCTTCGAATGCCATTTTAACCTACGTTTTGCTGTCCATGATAGTTGTGTGCACCATGGCGGTTTCAGATAGCACAAATGTGAAAATGACCACCATGCACAGCGAGAAAACTCTTTGCTTTTTCCGGCATTCGAAATCTGTTTTTTTTGGGGGGAGATGGTTGTTTCTGTAAAATATTGACAGTGACAATAGGTTTCAGATTATGTTTGAATATGGCAACCGGCCAACACTGGGTGCCATACTTTAAACAAGGTCCTAAGTGCCAGATGTACGACCCTTCCATTTTGCGAATCGCAAATTGTGTCGTTTTGCGACTCGCCATTTGCGACTCGCAAAATGGAATGTTCAACAGTGTCTCACTCTTTGCGATTCCCAATGGGTTCGCAAAAGACCTGCCTCATTAATATTCATGAGGCAGGTCGCAATTTGCTCACAGGGATGGTGGCCCACTGGGCTCAGCACACCACCATGTCTGTGACTGCTTTTTAAATAAAGCAGTTAATTTTTTATTTAAATTCAGCCCGTTTTCCTTAAAGAAAAATGGGATGCATTTAAAAAAAAAAAAAGTTTCTGTTAAAAATTGTTTTTGCTGCCAGTCACAAAGGGGAAGGGGTCCCCTGGGGACCCCTTCCCGTTTGCGAGTGGCTTACCACCTTTTTGAAATAGGTGGTAAACTGCGAGTGTTTTGCAACCGAAACTGCGGTCGCAAACCAATCATACATAGAAGTGCGACTCGCTATTAGGAAGGGACGCCCTTGGCATGCCCCTTCTAATAGTGAGTTGCAAACCCTATATTGTGAGTCAGTATATGTTACCGACTCGCAAAATAGAGTTTGTACATTGCACAGACCAATTTTGCGTTTGCAAACTGGCCGATTACCTGTTTGCGACCCCAAAAAACAGTCGTACATCTGGCTCTAAGTCTTTTGGCAGAGTTGCAAAATACATCCCAAAGGAATGTCAGAGACAGTATGAGTCAGTTACCAATGGGGTTGTAGAAGCTGATATCACAATCAAGGAAAAAGAGTTGCCTTTAATTAATAAATCAGGGTACTTCTGGTATTAGTAAGTCTTGATTAAGAGGTAGGCATTGTTGTACTGTCTGATGGTGTGAATATTTATATACTGCTTTATGGGTGGGGCATCTTCCTAATGAGCTCTATGACGATTTGTTCTATTTTAGTGAATTATAAATTATGACTGACGAAAGTGCCAAACTGCCTGATGTGGAGATCATTATTGCTAAAAATTGATCATTTATTTTAACGTCCTTAGGTATATACATTCAGATTAGGATCTTATGTACTAATAACTCCTCATTATTAACTTATTTGGGTAATTTGTGCCTGCTGACAGTAATATACGTTTCACATTTATTTTTGTTACTAGCTGGTACTTCCTACAATTAATTTGGACACATATATTGTGAGGAAATGGCTTTTTGCCGGTTCACTTTTTGACTCACATTTTAACTATAAGGTACTGGTATAATGACTCTATGAAGCACTTGACACTGCTGACCAGGCCTCAGTGCATGTGCTCTGACCCTTAAAAGTGTATGTTTAAATGGTTTTTACCCAATTGGAAAAGGTTAACTTACTTATAGGTCCCTAGTATATAGTACCCAGGGCCAGTTAAATTGCCCCTCGTGGACTGCAGCACTTCTCCTGGTGCCAGAAGTGTGACAAAGTAAACCACATCTCCCAGTGTGCCACTGCAGACTGGTTGAGCAGTTCTAAACTGCTAACTCAACTTTGCCATTTAAACTAAATGCCTTTCTTTTTAATGTATATGTCACCACTAAGGAAGGCCTATCAAGCCCTAAAGCTTAGTGCTGTATATTAAAAAGTGGGAAATGTGTTTTTGTGTGTCCTAACAGTAAAACCCCCAAATTGTAGTTTTTGCTGTAGAAAGGCTAGTAGCCCCATTGACAAGTTCACATTGGTTACACTCTGACAGCTCAGCTGTGCTAACTTCTGAATGGGACTACTAAAGTTGGTACCAAAAGAATCATTACCTTAAACCCTACTTGATGTCCAAATCGAATCTACTGTACATTTTGAGTAAAAGGCAATATTAGAAAGTTGCCACTCTATTGCTCAGGTTTTCCAGAGGCCATTTGCAGTTGCTGGCAACGATACAAGCCTTCTGCCCTCCTGGACAGATGCGTGAACAGCTCCCAGGAAAGGACACAATAGAAGCTTACCTTTGGAAGAGGTGTTACCTCTCACTGGCAGGAAGCCCAAACAGGGTATGAGCCCAAAAGGCTAACTTCAAAGGGGAAGCCACCTTTGAAGGGCAAATGATGGACACACATGAGAGGGCCTGCTCTTTTGTTCTGGTAGACAGGTTGGGGTCAGGGACAAAGAGGGGGAAACAGTTGCCAAACCAGTTTTCCTGTGGGCGTGTAGCCCTCAGGTATCCCCACCTCTAGAGTGTGCTACCAAGCTCCACACATTGAGAGAAGGGTTCCACCATCTTGGGAGCGGGCAATATATTGCACTCTGGGATACCAAGATACCGCTCTTTGCAGGAAGTTATCATGATGTGGGAGGGGACCCGCTAGCAAATTTGATAATTGTCACCGCATCCCGGAGTGCAAGTTGTGGGCATAAAAGCGGCACCCCTGGCAGCAAGACCTCAGATCGCATCGGAACTGGAGAGAGGACAGAAGAAGAACTGCCCTGCTAAACCCTGGACCTGGCAAGAGAGGCTGCAACAAAGACTGGACTGCACATGCTGATCCTTGGGCTAGAAAAGAGAGGACTGTGCCTGTGGTGCTCTGCTCAAGGAAAAATCGTCTCCAAGCCCCATACAGAAGAGGTGAACTCTAAGGGCCCTATTACAAGTCTGGCAGTATGGGGATCGCCAGACTTGTGGTGGCTTGAAGGTGGCACATCCAGCCTTCACCACACCGGCAGTCCAACCACCCTATTACGAGTTGGGCAGTCGGACTGCCCTGGGACCTCTGCCTCTGCCAGGGAACCACCGTTCCCTGGCGTTGGAGCAGCTGTCAGAGGCTGCAATATGCTTGGCAGGACTGCCATTGTCCTGCCAAGCATATTACGAGTTTCCTCTCCTCCAGGATTTACATGGAGGTTCTTCCTCAATGTAAACCTTGGAGGAGAGGAAACAAAGAGGGTCCTACAGGACCCCTCTGTGCTTCAACCGCATGTGGATGCACACAGGGGAGCATAACATGTGCCTTCCTGTGTGCATGCACATAGGTTCCTGCACGGCATGGACTTTCGAGTCTATGCTGTGCAGGAACCTTGTAGTGTGGTCCCATTTCGGTGCCTTTTTGAAAGGCACCACGCCTTTAAAAAGAGACACCACAATGGGATCACCACGTCGCCCATCTGCCAGACTACTAAAAAGTCATAATCTGGCAGGCGGGTGGTGGCGACCTTCGGCGGAGCGGTGGTACTGCGGTTTTCACCTCCACACCACAAATACGCCAAAAAGTCATAATCGGGCCCTAAGAGTCAGCTGGCTGACTTCCTGTTACAGCTCCTAGGCCACAAAAGCTAAAGAAGCCTGCCTTGGCAAGTTGGTGGTCTCAATCACTTTATTGCCACTGACTGAAGAAGTGCAGCCTGAGAGACAAAGTCAGATGCTCAAAAGTTGCACCCAAATCTGCTGAACCCGGGAGAGTTGACAGAATGCACATTAGTCACCCAAGACTGACACTATCCTGAGTTGACAGGAACTGCTGGTTTCGTGTAGCCAGAGATCAGTAGATCTGTGGCAACTGGTTTTTGGCTGGACTTCACCCAGACTTCTTTGGATATCTACCTTTGTGGCCAAAGTCGTCCCACTATATTCGTGGACTGAGGGCAGATCCCAGGAAGATCCTTGTCAGCCGGAGCAGCATCCACACCATCCTTCAGCATCCTGTATCCCCTGCATCAGGACCACTCCATTGATGCCTGTGGCGGTTTGTGTCGTAGGAAATGTAAAAAATAAACATATAGTAGAAAATATAAAATCTGAAAATATAGCAGAGCAACAACCCAAGCAGAAAATACACAGCTGTTCATGGTTAAAAGCAGTTTAGGCCCAAATTCTGCACTGACACAAGTAAGGTGAAAAGTTAATTTTAGAGCACAATGGAATAGGAAACTTGAAAGGGTTTTTAGTTAAAAGCCAACTCGTGTTTAGTAGGCTTGAAAGCATGTATGATTCTGACACACGAGTCCACCGCACACACTTCGTGCTTCCAAACAGATCGTGGCCTGATTGGACAGTGCGTTCAGGAAATCAAATAGATGAGAGCACACAGAGGTCTAAAGGTGACTGATTAGACAATGGGTGCAGGAAAGTAAATTAGTTCAGAACACACAGAGGTCTTAAGTGCACAATGCTGAAACAACACACTTCACTTAAATTACATTTACCATGAACAAATATGTATTCACGTGCAGAAGAATGCTTTTTTTTTACCAAGCATTGTTGGGAATGCAATAAAGAATGTGTAATGAATTAGGTCAGAATCTGGGGTTATGGGGTGACATGTTTCTGAGTGTTTTTTCCGTCTTAAATCTGTAACTTGCATGTCACTTATTATTTACTGTTTGTAATAAACCATTGTACGATCATGCATAAAAGAGCTGCATGCGAGCAGCAGTTTGAGAAAGACTGTGGTGCAGTCCGTGTTGTGTGAGTTGAAGGTCTTTCTCCTTGTCGCGACAGTAAATAAGTGTCTTTGCATTGCCGTTGACAAGAGGAGTCCGTGTCTTCTTTTATTTTTTAAGGTTTTTGTCACCCTGCAACATTTGCCAATAGATCCTGAAACTGGACTGGAGACTGCTTTGACTGAAAGGATACTGTCCTACTAAGCCTTACTGGTCCCTGTGACCTTGGTGGAGTTAGTCACCCAGAGCTGGCAGGAGTAACTGTACACAACGTTACAAAAGTTTTCAAAGTGATCGCCAACCGTGATAGCTACCAGTGCTTGTTTGCAATTTGAGTGAAATGCAGAGGTTTATGATTTGCTTAATAATTTCTATCTCTGGAACCCTCTGGTGGATTTTGTTTGTTTTGATGTCTAAAAATTCATAAAAATTAGATATATTTTTAGGCCTTGCCTGCGACAGCACGTACACTCTCGCTTGTGGAAGATATTGTATACAACAAGGGGCTTGCAGCCCACCCATTTCTTAACATATGTTTGCTTCATTGTCACTTTTATTTGCTGTCTAATTGGTCAGTGTGTGCTGGCTTCATGTTCTCTTCTTTTGGCTAGAGCCTGGACCAAATACTGAGTGCTTCAACTTGATTGCTGCCTTTCTACTGCTCGTGTTGTGATTGGGGCACTACCTTAATCTTTTCCTCTTCTCTGTCATCCTGTTGAACCTCTTGCCATTTGTAGCTTTGTTTTACTATGCCACATGCACTTCAAAGAAGCCCTTTTCTCCTCTGAAATCTCTTGTGGCAACAAATATTATCTACTTTTATTGTGACAAAAGATGTTATTTGCTTCCAAATGTATTTTCACAAAGACATGGGCGCAATTGCTTTCTTTATGTGATATGAGGTTTTGCCAAATGTCATATTTTATTTCTTTTTCACACATGGGTAGATTGACTGATTTGCTCGGAATCACAGGAGTGTTGTGCCGAGACCTAACAAGCATTGGCAAAGCCATACATCTCGCCTTTGAGACTATTGGCTCTACCATTGCCTTTTAATCATGCTGTACAGAATGGGCATTGCTGACTTTGGCAATGATTTGTAGCCATGTTGTATAGCAGTGTTGGTGCTGTACATCATGGCTAAAAATATTAATAAAAAAGGACTGTGGTGCATCCTGCGCTAAAGTACTTAAAAAGCGCATTAGCCCGGGCTTCGTCATAGCTCTTTTTAAAATTACTTATAGCCACATGGCAAAGCATCAATACTTTATACAGCATGGCCGATAGCTCTCATAGGCGAGACCTATTGGCTTTGCCAATGCTTGTTTCCTTTTGTGACTGCATTTTTTGAATATTTTGTCATTTTAGCTAGTGAAACTCTTGCTAAGTACATTTAAATTCAGAGGTCTACAGTATTAAAGAGGTTTTCTAACACATATATCTAAATAGACGTGTTTGATTGTAAAGCAAAATGTTTCTCAGCAGCTTTGAAAGTTCATCGGAGGCGTACTAGTCAATATATGTCCATTGCCAGCACCCCCACTCTGAAAATAGTTTCAGCACTACTGAACTCAAAAGAACGCCTTGTAACGAGTGGGCTACTAACTATTCAGACAGCCTGCGCAGCTTTAAAGCTTTTTCAAAAAGTGTGCAGTGTACTAATACCAGCCACATAACTTGATTCCTCACTTTGCCCTCCAATACACAATTCATGTAAAGGACAAAATATACCTGCAAGTAACCTTACATTTTCAGTACTACACACATGACATCACGCATATTAACAGAGATGACATATATCAGAAAACATTACTGTCTTCATAAAAGACATTTCTGAACTCTCAGGTTTCTCTTGTAGCTAAGACCCAGATTTATAAGCCCTTGCATTGTCCTTGCGCCACTCAAGGCGACGCAAGGCACAGCTTAAGTCAGATTTATGATGCAACAGAGGAGCCAGCCTGCATTGTTTTTACTGACTTGCGTGGTGCAAGTGCTGCGCTGTGTTGTCCTGTATGACGCAGCAGGTAATGTGTGCAAGGTGGGTGTTCCCATGAAAATTCCAATGCAACAGTAAGGCAGTGGGGTTTACAAAGTATACTAGGCTTCCAGCTTGTTAAAAGAGCTTCTTGTCTTAATAGTCCACTTGGTAGTGTGAGACTTCTACTATATATCTGAATAAGTTTCTCAGGTCCTATGTGGGTTTTTTCCTAAATATACTAAACTGTCTTAGTGCATTACTGACTGTGTTTGTGGAAGTTTTGTTCTGTACATCTACATATAACAAGTAGCATGGATCACCTGTTGGACATGTTAGTCAGTAGTGAGTTGTTTCAGTGAGAGTGTAACTGCCTTCATTTGCCGAACATACATAAGAGTAGTATCTGTGCATATAAGTCAAAGTGTACATGGTTGAACCACTGTGTGAGAGATGTAGTATTAGCTTTGCCCTTACATAACTACTTACATGACATTCAACTCAATATAGAACACTGGATGTATAAATTAGAATATGTCCTTAAAACTGTCCATGTACCTCTGAAAAACTTCTAATGACATGTCTTTGCTTTTATTACCTACTGGCGGTCGCCAGTAGGTAGTTATAGTTAGGACCTAGTTTTCATAGGAAAAGCGTTTTTCGATTTGCCAATATCTTTGGCACTGTTTGACTAATCTTTGCGAAATTTTCAAAACGAATGTGGAGCTCAGGTCAGCTCCTGTCTTGAAAGTTTTGGGGTGATTCGTCAAGCGGGGGGCTGAGAAAAAAAGGGGGTCCCAAAACACGTTTCCTCGATGTTAATTTCCATAGGAAATTTTAGACAAGGCTATAGCCGGAACTGCTGAACGGAATTACACCAAATTTGGTAAAAAGGTAGCTCTTGGTTCAGAAAACGTTCTTTTTGTTAAATGGTGTAAATCTTTTTGGTGATTTTTGAGAAATTTAAATATTTACAGATATCTATATATGGACGAAAAGGATCCGCAAACCCTCCCGATCTCGAGCCTGGGATCTGATTGGCTGCCAACACTTTAAACCAGGAAGTGTTGGCAGCCATCATGTGACTCGGTTGAGCCGAGTCACAAGACAAACGATAAAAAACAAAAAAAGGGGGCAGTGTAGAAACTCCCTGATCCCCTAGGCCTTCTCAGGGGATCCCACAGGGACCCAAAGGGCCCAAAAAAGCATTAACAAAAAAATGTAGGTGGGATTCGCGTAGGGTGCGCGAATCCCGCTGAAAATTTAAAATTAAAACGAAGTGCGGTCTCCCGCGCTTCATTTCTATTAAGGCCGGTCCCGGGGGCAATGTGTAATTGTAGTGTGGGGGCTCGTGGGGGCCCCGCTGCCCCGGGGACCACCATCTCCCTGGAGCAGTACTGATTAAATGCGTGGGGCATGCGGCCCCCCACAGCCCGGGGACCACCACCTCCCCAGGGCTTTGATTTTTTAAAAGAATTGTGGGGGACTCCTGCCCCCCCACACTACCCGGGGACCACCACCTCCCGCGGCTTTTTTTATTAAATGCGGGGGGCACGCAGCCCCACCGCACCCCTAGGGACCGCCACCTCCCTGGGGCTAAATTTAAAAAAGAAGTGTAGGGGGGCTCTACACTTCACCACCACCTCCCCGGGGCACAGATCAATTCAATGTGGGGATCCATTGTGGACCCCCGGCTCCAGGGACCACCACCTCCCCGGGTCTATTACAAAGATGGGAGGGGGGGCGCATGGCCCCCTTCCAGTAGCCCTCCATGGCCCCCCTGGTGACCACCACCCCCCAGGGCCAGCTCCAGCAATGTCCCGGGGAGCCCACCCCCAGCACATTGCAGTTTGCTTTGGCATGGCAGGAGCAATGCTCCCGCCATGCCATAGCAAACATTCTGCTTCACTACATGGTAGCGAAAGCAGGAAAACTCCTCTTGCTTCCATGAAGTGAAGCAGAATTGCTTTTAGGCAAAGGGAGCTGCATATCAGCCGCTCCCTTTGCCCAAAAGCAATGCCGGCTCTCGCAGGAGGCGGGGAGCCGGCAGGGACCGCGGGGGCATTGTGGCTCCCACGAGGTCCCCAACACAGAGGCCAAGCCCCGGGGGATGGGGTCTCCGGGGCCTAAAGTGGCACAGGAGGGGGGCCAAGTGGCCCCCCTCCCTTTTTACATTTTTGTTTTAAAAAGGCCAACGCCTGGGATGGGGTCCCCAGGGCCGATAATCGCCGAGCAGCCCCCCTCCCTTAAAGAAATACAAATATTTAAAAAGTGGCCGGGCCTCGGGGTCAAAATTGGCCTGCAGAGATGGGGGCAATACGTTTTTTTTCCTCTCATGAAAGGAGTCGTGACCCTATTGTGGCTCTCTGCGGGGCCCCCAGTGTAACGTCGTGGTGGATTCGCAGAGCCATCTTAAATAAATAATTAAATAGTATACAATAATATTAAAAAATATAAATTAAAAGTAAAAATTGAAAAGTGAAATGTGTTGTAGCACTTTGAATTCGGGTTCGCAAATCCGGGAAATATTTGGAAAGATTATATATGCTGAAAAATATATATTTTCATTGTTGGGTTATAGGTTGGCTCTCAGAAGAGCCGTTGTGTTCATTATGACTCTGTTCCAGCTACATGTAAGTCTGGATGCACAGCTTAAGGTTGTTAAGAAACACTCTGTTTCCTTCATCTGTGAGGTGAATCACGTTCAGACTCCTCACCCACGCACACAAGGCCCTCCACGACCTGGGCCCAAAGTACCTCAACGACCGCGTGACCTTCTACACGCCCACACGCCAGCTACGATCAACCAGCCACGCCCTCGCCACCGTACCACGCATCCGCAGAACCACCGCCGGAGGAAGATCCTTCTCCTACCTGGCAGCCAAGACCTGGAACTCCCTCCCCACTCACCTTCGGCGAACCCAGGACCATCTCTCCTTCAGGAAGCAGCTCAAGACCTGGCTGTTCGAGCAGTAACTTACCCCCTCCCCCAGCGCCTTGAGACCCTCCCGGGTGAGTAGCGCGCTCTATAAATGCCGTGATTGATTGATTGATTGATTGAACTCCATCACTTCTCTAGATGTTATGCATGTCAAAACGTAGATTGTTGTTATAGATAGAGCGAGCCCATGTTATGGTCTCTGAGGTAAGCAGAAACAGCTTTATTGACATTCTTTCTAGCCTTCTCAATCTGTGGACAGAATTGATTTGACCCCTTCCATTTCTGTCTTTGGCACATATTAGAGTATACAAAGAAAGTGTGAGGGAAAGTGACATCAGTTGTGCAAAGGTACCCTTCATTATGATTTCCAATCCTACCCCAGTCAATTTGCCTAGGTCACTCCCACCACAGTGCAGAATCATGAGGTCAGGGGGTTGGAGATGCAAAAATGTTTTAACCAAAGGCAGCAATTGGTGCCACTTTAATCTTCTCTGTACAAACCATTTAATATCCACATTTTGCAAACCTAGGTCTTTGTCAATACCTCTGTGTTCAGCATACTTTTTGCTCCAGAAAACATAGCTGTACCCTACAATCCATACTGTAAACATTTTGAAGGGATGTCTTGAAGGAATCTAAGATGTCTGTAGCTGAGTAAGTCAGTTGGTAGAATGAGAGGTATCTAAAATGGTGCAGAAGATGCTGTTTTTGAAAAAGCCGATAACTGATTTGCTGTTCATCAACATTGTGCACTCAAAAATAGGATGCATGTTACTTTGCTGAGCAAGTATCTTTCTGATTGGTTATGGAAAAAAGTTTGAACGGTACAGTAGACTGTATAAGCTAATGTTTTGCAAAAGTCAACCACACCTGCTATTTGTATTTGTAAGCTAGTGTGCTGAATTTCAAAATATGGTGAACTTGTGAACTGCTGGTACAGTTGAATGTTGCAGAAAGTGTTAGTATGGAAACTAAGATTAAACAGAATGGGGGAAGGGTTGAAACTTAACTGTGGTTTTAAAATATGAAATGCTAAGTTATATATAAGTGATATGCTACTAAAGTAAGATTTCCCAAATCAGTACTATGTTTAGAAGTGGTGTGTTCTTAACAAATAATACTAGTATTAGGTAAGGGTTTGCGACTCCACCGTGATGATGAACTGCGGCACTGCAGTGGAGTTGCGACTCCAATAAATTACATAAGCAAATTGGGTAGTTTTAGAAGAGAGTAATAAAGGGTTAATATGTGTAACCAATAGAAATGTGTTTTTGAATTTGAAAAACTGAAGGGAGCATTTTGATTTGTTACTTACATTCATTTGTGTAAAAAAGGAGAGGGAAAGTTTGCCATTACTGGTTTTACTTTGTTGAGAATGGTGCACCACATTTATTGTGTTGGAAAGAAAATCTTTTAGGAGTTTCTAACATTTTCATATTCTGCAATAGTATTTCAGAGGTGAGTTACATATGTGTAAGGTGTGGTATGTATTGCGTAGGAGTTCTTCAGTGTTTGTAATGATATTTTTAACTTCGTAATGCATTATTTATAAAGCTTGCAAACCATTAGAGAAATGTGATGTTTGAAATTTGTTATCAAATGTACAAATGTGTATTGTAGTTTGTTTTATTGTACTGAAATGAAGATTGAAATAGGTTGTGCATACTAATATGTGTGCTTTCTTGAGTCTGTAATGAAAGTACCAGAGAAAAATGAGGTTTAGAATATGTTGGCAGATGTATTGAACTGTATCCCTAACTATATAAGACTGTACCCTTGTGCCCTGTATTATGAGTAGAAAGGAATATATACACTTTGATGCAGACACTACTCTTGCAGTCATCCAGTCCCCCCGGCACTGCCCATAAATTCATCTAATCATTCAAGCACTATCCTTGCACTCAACTATTCACTCAGGCACTTTGCATGGTGTTATTCTATCACCAAGGTACTACCTATGCACTTTTTCATTCTTTCTGGCAATACCCATGCACTGATGCAGTCACCCAAAGCACTACCCATGCACTCGTACAATCACTAAACCACTACCCATGTACTGATTTAATTACTCAAGCACCATTTTCCTCTTTCTGCTGCTCTCTTTCTCTTTCTGGAGTTCTCTTGCTTCTTTCTGTATTTCTCTTGCCTCTTTCTGCACCTCTGTTGCTTCTTTCTGTACTTCTCTTGCTTCTTTCTGCATCC
The DNA here is from genome assembly GCA_963921515.1 of Calotriton arnoldi. Classification (NCBI taxonomy): domain Eukaryota; kingdom Metazoa; phylum Chordata; class Amphibia; order Caudata; family Salamandridae; genus Calotriton; species Calotriton arnoldi. Next base: position 329,020 of record CAWUFW010012713.1, read on the forward strand.
CTCATGCCTATTTCTGCACTCCTCTTCCTTCTTTCTGTACCTGCCTTGCCTCTTTCTATACCTTCCTTGCCTCTTTCTGCACTTCTCTTGCATCTTTCTGCACCTCTGTTGCTTCTTTCTGCGCTGCTCTTGCCTCTTTCTCCCCACCTCTTGCCTCTTTCAGCAGCCCCCTTGCCTCTTTGTGCACCTCTATTGCTTCTTTCTGCACATCTCTTGCTTCTTTCTGCACATCTCTTGCTTTATTTCCACCCCTCTTGCCTCTTTCTGCACCCCTTTTCCCTCTTTCTCCACCTCTCTTGTCTTTTTCTGCACCTCTCTTGCCTCTTTCTGCACCTCTCTTGTTTCTTTCTGCATCTCTCTTGCCTCTATATGTACCCCTCTTCCCTCTTTTTGCACCTCTCTTGCTTCTTTCTGCACCTCTCTTGCCTCTTTCTGCACCCCTCTTCCCTCTTTCTCAACCTCTCTTGCCTTTTTCTGCACCTCTCTTGTCTCTTTCTGTACTTGTCTTGCCTCTTTCTGCACCTCTTTTGCTTATTTCTGCAATTCTATTACTTCTTTCTGTACCTCTCTTACAAATTACATTCTGAGTAGATGGTGAATTGTGAAGCTGCAAGATAAAAGTGATGTTTAATACATGTTGGCAGAGGGATTACTGATTAGGCTACTTCATATGAGTCTGTGGAAAGGTACACTCCAAGAAGGCTGTATAAATGTAGGTGTGTGCTTGAAATGGGAAGTGTAGTCTGTGAAGTTTAAAGTTCTGCATGCTCTCGTGACTGAGGTATGTGTCTACTTGTACATGTATTCTCACATGCGTTATACATCTGAGGTTGCTAGCTTAAAAAGCTGGTAGCTTCTCCTACCGGTGGAGAAATCTTCTTAGTTCTCTACAGTCATTTGGTCGCACAGGTATACATGTCTTACATATGTAGGTGTTATAGAGCCCCTCAAATAGACTATTTTCTACCCATGTGCACTGTTTTATGACTAGAAAGGAATACATACACTTTCTTGTACACAAATTTAGAGAGCATGCGGGCTGAAACACAGGTATTCAACGTTGTATGTTTCTTTTTATGTATCATGGCACTAGCAAAAGGTACAGACACACACATGCATGCCTTCAGGAATATGGTGAGACTTACAAGAGTGATATGGGAAGAATTACTGTTTTAAATTTAGCTAGGCCCACCATTCAGAGTCATCAGTGAATAGTGAAGCTGCAGAACAAAAGTAAGGTTTAAGACATGTTGCCAGAAGGATTAGTGATTAGGCTACTTCGTATGAGTGTGTGGAAACGTACAGTCAAAGTAGTCCATATAAATGTAGGTGTTTGCTTGAAATGGGAAGTGCAGTCTGTTAAATTCAAAGGTCTGCGTGCTCTCATGACTGAGGTATGTGTCTACTTGCATATGTATTCTTGTATGTGTTATGCATCTGAAGATGCTAGCTTAAAAAGCTGGTAGCTTTTTTTTACAGAGGGAGAAATCTTCTCAGTGCACCTTTCTTTCTCTTTCTGCATCTCTCTTCCTCTTTCCTCCTCAGGCACTATCTTTCAACTCAACCGTTCGTTTACGCAGTACCCATGCACTCATCCATTCACCCAGGCACTATCCATACTCTCATTCATTCATCCAGGTACTATCCATGCACTCATGGAATCACCCAGGCATTGCTCTTGCACTCATCCATTCTCACAGGTACTATGAATGCACTCATCCATTTACTCAAAGAGTACTCATGCACTCATCCAATCACTGAGGCACTACCCATGCACTTTGCCATTCACCCAAGCACTACCCATACTCTCATTTATTCATCCAGGTACTATCCATGCACTCAAGGAATCAGCCATGCACTGCTATTGCACTCACTCATTCATACAGCAACTAGGAGTATTATCAACTAGGAGATGTAGCCAGTATGACTTATCTTCAGACAGTGTACGAAGAGAGCGAATATACAGGGAAGCTCTTAGCATGGCAGGCAAAAGAGAAACAGGTCCGAAATAGAATTGAAAGTATTTGGGACGAGGTAGGCAAAATACGACTAACTAGAACCGAGGAGATCGGTGATGCCTTTCTTAAGCACTACAAGGGAATCTATCAATTAGACCATCAAATGCCCTCTGATCATATTATAGGCTTTCTCCATAATTTGCCAATTCCCCACCTAAATAGGATATTCAGAGAAGAGCTATTAGATGAATTCACAAATGAAGAACTTGAATTGGTGATCGGTTCTATGGCAAATTGTAAAGCGACCGGAGAAGATGGTCTGCCAGTCGAATTTTATAAAAGATTTGCCTTAACTCTCAACGCACAAATTTTAAAACTCGCTAACCCCTTACTTAAAGGCGGTGAACCCCCGGCATCCTTTCATACAGCAGTAGTGGTTAGCGTTCTGAAGAAGGATAAAAACAGGGAAAATGTCAACTCTTATAGACCCATAAGTCTCCTCAATGTTGACTATAACATTTTTACAAAGCTGCTCACAAACAGACTTAATAGAATCGTGGGCTCACTTATACATGTGGATCAATGCGGATTTGTGGCTGGGAGACAGCTTTCCACCAACACGAAATTTTTAATAGAAGCATTAGATTATTTTAATAAAAAGGGGATAGAGGTTTTTAGATGCTGAGAAAGCGTTCAACCTGGTATCATGGGAATGTTTATTTTTAATTTTGGAAAAGTTCGGCTTTCCAGAAGGGTTTATACAATTAATAAGATGCTTATACAAGGATTCACAGGCGCAAATTTTAATTAACTCTATAAATGTGGGCACTTGTCAAATAAATAGGGGTACTAGGCAAGGTTGCCCTTTATCCCCGATTTTATTTGCCTTGTTTATAGAACCCCTGGCAATAGCGATCAGACAAAAAATGGCACATACTGCTCCCCTACAAGGGATGACTAATATAAAACTATAAGCCGACGATATTGTCCTTTTTCTAAATTCCAAAGAAGATACCCAGGAGGAAATCCTGGGGATCTTCTCGGAATTTCAGGCAATAGGAGGCTATAAAACAAATAAGGCCAAGACTGAAATCTTGCTATGCAATTGCTCCGCTGATACGCTATTGCCAAATTTTAGATCAGTGTATAACTCTCGCCCAAAGAGATATCTAGGGATTTATGTGATGGGAGAAAGTAGAGGATCTATTCCAATTGAATTATATCCCGTTGATACAAAAAGTTAAACGCCTTCTAACACGATGGAACCAACTTCCACTATTAATACTAGGCCGTGTGGCACTCATACGCATGTCTATCCTGCCTCTATTCAACTTTTTATTTGCAGATGCTCCGTGTGCATTACATACGTCTTTTTTTAAGGAGATAGACAGTTTGTTCTCATCCTTTTAATGGGCTAATAAAACACCTAGACTGGCACTTAGCACTTTAAATTACTCTACTGAAGAGGGAGGGTTGTCCCTTCCAAACATAAGAAATTACTATCATGCAAATTTTGCACACAACAGCTACAGATTTTTCTTTCAGTCAGACCCTCCGGAGGTAGATCATTTTTTATGAATAAGATCTTAATGGAGTATAAAATTTTAGATCCAACGAGAATAGTTAAGTACCCTAAGAAAGTACGGTATAAGGCTCTCCAATGGATTTTTAAACAAAAAACTCAACTGTTAGCATTTTATAGCATCCCCAATATTAATGGTTCAACGAGGCTGTCTCATCTTTACACTGGGGAGAAGAGACTGCTAGAAATTGGCATTTTAAGAAAATGGGAAGAGAATGGATATACGCAAGTTAGAGATTTTGTTAATTCCAACTCCTGGAAAAAATGGCCCGAGATAGAAATTGGGCTCCTTCACTCTAAAAATGAGCTTAAATGGTCATTCATTAATAAGACACTTTTTGGAAAATATCGATGCCAGGAGTATAACAACAAGTATAGGCATAAGTGAAACTTTTGACACCCCGATACAACGGTCAGTTAGCGCATGGGTGAAAATCTTTGACAATAATAAATCTCTCCCCATTTATGAAAAAACACGAGACAGATGGTGGAAAAAAGAAGAGCTACGGCTTCCAAAAATAACTTGGAATAGAATTAACAAACTAAATGCTACAGTAATAAGAGGCGCTAATTTTAAACGTATGCAATTCTATACAAAATGGTTAATCTGTAGGACACCATTCTTTTTGCATAATATATATCCACATATTGAAGATAGGTGCTTTCGCTGCGCTAAAGAAGGAGGAGGCACCTGGTCACATATTGTTTGGCATTGTCCCAAAATTGGTAATCTTTGGGAAGAAATTGAAAATATCTTAGAATTACCATAGATAACTCTATCTCCATTGACAAATATATTGCAGTTTTGGGTTGCTCCCCAAATATGATATTAAGCAATATACAAGAAGAATGCTTATTTATATCGGCATTAGTAGCAAGATCTTTAATCCTCCAAAACTGGTGCAGCAATAAGATACCTTCCTTTCAAGCATGGAGAGCGAAACTTAGTAAAGTTAAAGAATTCGAAAGAAGATATGCATTAAGATCAGGATCATTTAGGAAGTTCGAGAAACATTGGAGCTCCATAGGTAATTAGTCCGGGTTCTGGGGGTAAAGACTGTTAGTAGATTGTATAAAATCGGGGTTTTGGGATTTTAAGCAGAATAGCTAAACTCTGGAAATTTTTATCTATTTTCAGGTTATACTACGTGATCAATCCTATCCTATATTGAGCACTTATGCACTTTAATATATGTTTTATCTGTGTCTCCCGTATCTGTGCAATTTGCCATTCTTTATGGATTTTTTCTGCTGCTAAGAATCATAGTAGTTGGATGTTTTTTAAATTGACACATCTATATATTATTGCAATGTTGTTAATTGTAAGATATTCTGAGTACCTATACACTCTATGCTTTGCACTATGCACTTTACCCTGTATTTTCATATTGTATTTTGAGCTGAACTCTCAATAAAAATATATTTAAACATTTTTTTTTTTTTTAACTTAGGCAGTACTTTTGCACTCATTCAATCTCCCAGGCACTACCCATGAACTCATCCAATCACCCAGGCACTACTCATACTCTCATTCATTCATCCAGGTACTAACCATGCACTCATGCAATAACCCGGGTACTGCTCTAGCAGTCATCAAACCTCCAAGGCACTATGCATACACTCATCCAATCACCCAGGCACTACCCATACACTCATTGATTCACCCAGGTACTATCCATGCACTGATGCAATCACCCAGGCACTGCTATTGCACTCACCCATTCATCCAGCAACTACCCATGCACTCTTGCATCCACTCAGGCACTGCCCATGCAGTCAGGCAATCATTGAAGCAGTTCCCATGCATTCATTCAATCACACAGGCACTACCCATCCACTCACGCAATGAGCCAGGCACTACCCTCCCACTTATCCATTCACTCAGACACTACCTATGCACTCATTGAATCACTCAGGCACTATCCTTCAACTCAACCATTCACTTATGCAGTACCCATGCACTCATGTATTCACTCAGACAGTACTCATGCACTCATTCAATCACCCAGGCATTACCCATGCACTCATCCTATCACCCAGGTACCACCCATACTCTCATTCATGTATCCAAGTACTATCCATGCACTCATGGAATCACCCAGGCATTGCTCTGGCACTCATCCAATCCCCAGGCACTATACATGCACTCATCCATTCACTCAGTCACTATGAATGCACTCATGCATTCACTCAGTCAGTACTCATGCACTCAACCAATCACCCAGGAACTACCCATACTCTCATTCATTCATCCAGGTACTAGCCAAGCACTCATGGAATCACCCAGTCACTGCTATTGCACTCATCCAATATCCCATGCACTATGCATGCACTCATCCAATCATCCAGCCAGTACCCATACACTCATCCATTCACCCAAGTACTATCCATGCACTCATGCAATCACCCAGGCACTGCTATTGCACTCACACATTCATCCATGAACTACCCATGCACTCATCCATTCACTCAGGTACTGTCCATGCAGTCATGCAATCATTGAGGCAGTACCCATTCATTCACCTAATCACAGAGACACTACCCATGCACTCACCTAATGAGTCAGGCACTATGCTTCCACTTACCCATTCACTCTGGCACTACCCATATACTCATTCAATCGCCCAGGCATTACCCGTGCACTCATTGAATCACTCAGACAGTATCTTTCAACTCAACCATTCACTTACACAGTAGCCATGCACTCATGCATTCACTCAGACAGTCCTAATGCACTCAGACAATCACCCAGGCACTACCCATGCACTCATCTAATCACCCAGGTACTACCTATACTCTCATTCATTAATCCAGGTACTATGCATGCAGTCATGGAATCACCCATGCATTGCTCTTGCACTCAACCAATCTCCCTGGCACTATGCATGCACTCATCCATTCACCTAGTCACTACCCATGCACTAATGCATTCACTCAGACAGTACTCATGCACTCATCCAATCACCCAGACACTATGTAGAAGAAAAAACCTTTCTAGGGATTCACTGATGCACCTGGTCCTTAAACCAACAAAGAAGAGATTGGCACGGAAGCTGGAATATCAAAATAACAACTTTATTAACCTCACATGAGGGAAACTGTGTCAATACAGTACCCGCAGGCCACTGTATGAGACAGTCTAAGGAATACAAAGATCCTGGGTCTTTTATGCCCAATTTACCGCTGAGTTAGCATGTAGACTCAAAAAGAGGCGGTACAAGTATACACATGAATAGATAGTTACATATAAGGTTACATAAGAATTGCTTAGTCAACAGAGTGGGAGGGCTTACAATATAGCTAATATTAGTTAAAATAGCCTGACAGTTACTCTAAGAGCAGGTGCATTCTACCAGCTAGACCTTTTTGAGCATGTGCAGTGCTCTGGCTCAGTACTGAAGGAGTTAACTGTAACAGATGACACAAGCAGAATACAAGGGCAGGCAATAGTGAAGAGGGAGAAAGCACATGGCGAGCACATGGCTAACTAAAATGGCTGCCAGAAACAAAATGGCTTCAGCTGATGCTAACAACCATGCAGCTAGTTTTCCACAGATGGCCGTTTTAGCATTTGCTGAAGACATCCTCTATGATCTAGAAGCATGGAAGTTATCCTGCACATTTATCCTATCCATTGCTAGGTGGGCATTTACATTTTTAACATTGCTTAATTGATGAGATACAAATAAAAATACATGGGGAACAGAGCATTGGGTCATAATGAACACACAGATAACAGGAGAAAATAATGGCTATTATTACAAACAGAACTATCAATTTTTCCAACCCTAAGCAAAAAGTAAATCCCAAAACCATCCAGTCCAATTCTATGTTTCAGGGCTCCAATGTATTTCAGTGACCATCTATTTCAGCTTCAGAATAGCCAACAACACATATCTAATATAATATCTTAAATAAAAAACATTTTTTTTTCTTTTCTTTTTAATAGACCTTTCCAGTGTTCTTTTCATGAGGGCTAGAGGACCAATTGATATGCTCAGGAGGAGGAGGCAGAGTAATATTTATCGACTGTTCAAAAAACGTTTCTCTTGCAGAATAAACATTGCTAATGCAAATATTAAAGCAAATACAAGGATCATTACAAAAACAATTTTCGCTACAGGGGACCAGGAAGACCAAAAGGGGCCATAGGAATTAGGAGGAGGAGCCGCAAAGGGCTGCTCCTCCTCAAAAATGGGACGACCAAAGGGATACATTGCTAAAAAGTACTTAAAGAATAGAAGCCGCTGTACAACCAGCCAGAGGGGAGTCTTCTCCCTGTGTCCGTTTGAGCCTCACAGGCAGGATCCTATCGAAGTTCTTTTCCAACGGTGGAGCTGCACAACTTGCAACTCAAGAAAACAATCACGGCCCAGTTTTAAGGGAAAGAGTTTCTTCTTTCAGGATAGGGCAAGCAATCACCCTCCTTGGCAAATGCCCTCAACGATCCTGTCCAGTGTCTCAGGCAGTGCACCAGTATTCTTCACTTTAATCTAACAGACACCAAAGGCACAGCACCTGTACCCTGAACTCAAGTCCTTCCCTAACTCCTGTGTTGTTCCGCTGGCGCACTGCTCTTTTGTCGGGGCCAAAGATTGTACCCAGTATGCCCAGGCACCTCCTGATCAACAAACAAAGGTGCAGACTTGCATTCACTTGGGGACCAGGACTCAAAGGCCTGAAGCAACCCTTGTTTCAAAGGGGGTCACCTCAAGCAAAAGCCTCCTTGCCGTCCTTGTCGGTCTGTGACTCTCTCAGCTGGGCATCAAAAACTGGATCCACGACTTCTCCATTCTGATTTGTGACCCCGTCTTTCGTCCAAGACAGTAGCAGGGTACACACTTCACGTCCCAGTGCTTCCAGCCTTCTACCTTCACTGAGGTCCTAGTTGCCAGCAATGCCTGTGCTGGTTCCCTTCACCTTGGCTTCAAGCTGGACTGGCGCTGACTCCCCAAGCTGAATCTGATGTCCGGGCCCCTCTGGCAATGGTTGTAGGGCAGCAGATATCTATTGGTGGACAGAACAAAAAATCTTTAGACAAGGCATACAAATAATCAATCAAGCAGAGAGGATACTCCATTTCCAAATACCTTCTCTTTTTTTAGCTTGGGGCGCCCCATACATTAGCAAGGCACCCAAGAATCACTTCATCTATCTGAGAGTAAATAAAACCAACCCAGGACCTATTAGTGAGTATAAAAGGAACTTTTTGGGTGAACTGACAAGAGTAAAACGTTACACTATGTGAAGCAGCCAAGGAAGTCTATGTTTATTTACTAAATTCTGAGGGAAAAAGAAAAACAATACGGACATACTCTAAATCCTTACATTTGTGTATTCCTATATTATTCATCTGAAGAACCTCAAGAAAGGGAATTTTTAGAACAAGCATTCGTTTGTGCTTCTTGTGTTTAACAAGCTTGTGTTTCATAAGTTATAACCTTTCACTACTTGTACAGGATTGCAGACACTTCTAAAATGATTTTTCTTATATAAAAACACCTACATTTTACGCTTAGGACCATGCTCTCATGTTATAGGCGCGGCGGGAAAATCTAAAACTGCTAATTTAATAGGGATCCTGTCAGCTCAATTACACAGACTAATAAGAGACTAATAATGCCTTTGCAAAACTGTATGTAGCATAAAAAATAACTAACAATAATGGTATCACCTGAGAATTTTAAAACAAAAACTACCCACATATAGTTCCCCTTTAAAGGTCAAATAAGGGAGCATCAATCTAGACTACTCATCCTTTCATAATTTCATCAGACAGGATGGGCAGTAACATGGCGTATTTTTTATTCATTTTATTAATCTTAACAATTTTAAAACAGTATTACTGAATAGCCAATTAAACGTCTCATGGCCGTTCCTAGACAACGTAGACGGGCTCAAGAGAGAGTGAGAAAAGAGAGAGAGAGAGAGAGCATATAAATCAAGAAAAATGACAATGTATTACTTAATTGTAGTTACCCTTAATTTGCCCAGGAGCTAATCTCTCTAATCTCTTCCCCTCATTCGACAGCAGGTAACCTGAAACAGGTGACCTTCTGTCGACACTATCTACCCCTATGTTTGGCAGCTGGGCACAAACAAACTTGTAGGAGGTAAATAGCACATTTGAGCTAGCTAGAAAACATTAATAACCAACTACCAATTCTTTTAGCAATTGTACTAGTGTAACATGAGGGCGCATGAATGCAAACTGAATTTCATAGCCTTTTAATCTGGCCCTAGCTCCAGGAAGGCTTAATCTACTCTGTAACATTACAAGCTTTCATAGTGTAATGTAGAAATCACATACTGTCACAGTGACTCCCTGCGTGGAAATTTTTACATGCAGTAAGGCTGGTCAGTTCTAAATACAGAACTTGGCCTTTGACCCTTAACCTGCTGTCCCCTGTCAGTAAGGCTATTCCATGCGGTCTTTCCAATTCAAAGGAACTCTGGAGAAGCACAGCTGAAAAGCAGTCCTGTTCCGTGCCTGTGAGCTAATAATTTTAAAGGTAAGATGCACTGTTTGCTGTCTTATTTTATACTAATTTTCATTCATGTGCAGTGTGTGATGTGCTTTCTAGCAGTTTAGAGGTCAGCTGCGTGTTCTGCAGTCGCATGTGTGCACTGCTGAAACCTGAGATCAGTTTGAAAACAGCCCTGGGTGCCAGGACTGCTTTTAAAAAGTAAATTGTGCCCAAAATCGACTTTGGTGGTAGGGGCACTTAAAAATGAATAACCTACAATGTTTTAGCATATTAGGGACCCCCAGGGTCTCCCCTAGATATCCCAGAGGTGGGAGGTCAGAAATGCATAAGGTACACCCTTATAAAATAAGTTTTTATATGCCTGGGTAAAGTGAAATTTCACATTTCACTCCCCACATTGCGGTAAAAGTGCTGCTCAAATTCAACTTTGATGCTAGGAGCTTATATATTGGTCACAGTAGGATTATTTAGACGTTATAAAGATCCAAAGAAAAACGATTTTAGTGCAATTATTGTTAATAATTTTTTTTAATAATGATCACTAACTTTTGTAATGTTTCCACATATGAAAAGCAACAAGAAAGAAAATCCCTGCTTTTAATCCTTTCTATTTTAACCAAAATAATGAAGCTTTATTTGTAACTTTTAAAATCAGTAGTTTTGTGTAACCCTGGGCATAATACTTTGCTACGCTCGCGGAGCATGCAAAGTTTGTGTTACTACGCACATTGCACGTAGCAAAGTAAAAAACTGTGCTAATCAACGTAGCAGCAGTATATTAAACACATACAAATGCTTTGTTAAAGCAATTTTCTATGCTAAAAAGCATATAACAAATTCACAAAAGTGAACTTTGACAATGAAAATATCAAGCAATGAGAGAGGTGATGATTTTGGGTTCCCCCTAACCTAGGGGAGGACCAAGCAGATGCCTTGAACACAAAAAGCATATCATGTGAACGATTCAGTGGTGGTCCCTTCCTCCTAGGACCACCCCAAGCACAGTTATGGGCAAAAATACAATCCCAACCAAAGGCCCTGCAAAGCATTATGGGACGAGATTAGCAGTGGGCAGTGAATATTATAGTGTCCAATATCAAAATAATTCTACAAAGAGCTGCAGTTCAACTAGTCGTTACTAGATGTCCCTCATGAGTCAAATGCAAAAGCATTGAAATTATTAATACATCAAGCTGCAGTTCCACTAGTCGTTACTAGATGTCCCTCACGAGTCAAATGCAAAAGCATTGAAACCCTTTCATGAAGCTTTTGCATTTGACTCGTGAGGACATCTAGTAACGACTAGTGGAACTGCAGCTCTTTGTAGAATTATTTTGATATTGGATACTATAATATTCACTGCCCACTGCTAATCTCGTCCCATAATGCTTTGCAGGGCCTTTGGTTGGGATTGTATTTTTGCCAATAACTGTGCTTGGGGTGGTCCTAAGAGGATGGGACCACCACTGAATCGTTCAAAAGATGTGCTTTTTGTTTTCAAGGCATCTGCTTGGTTCTCTCCCTAGGTTAGGGAGGATACCAAAATCATCACCCTCTCACTGCTTGTTAATTTATTGATTTCACTTTTGTGAAATGCTATATGCATTTTAGCATATAAAGACAGAGATACTTATTTTATCCTAACTTGCACTGTGCAAGATGCCTTTGGCAATTATTGTACAGTGCAGTCAAACACACAGCTAAGCAATTTGCATAGCTACGTGTAGTTCAAAATGTACTTCACGTAGCTACGTGAAGTGCTACTATGCAAACTACGCCCAGGGTTAGTTTTGTGGCCAAGCATAGCCATGTGTTGTTTACTCAGCTGTGTTCTTACGACCAGCAAGCCTCAATTTCCACGCCTTTTTCAGAAGAAAAACCCTTTGCTGTATTCTAATATCCTGAAAAAGTTTGATCTCCGTCTGTTTTGACAGACAGCTTTCTTCGGTACAGACAGCTTTGAACAGCTGTTTTAAAAGCTCTTTTTCTAGTGCTGGAAATTTGAGCACGGTGAAGTCTATTTAAAACACAGGCATTCCAAGCCGGCACAATTCTATCGTTTTGTAATGTAAAAAAGAGGCACTTTTATTTCAGCAGCAGCCAATTTACTCAGATGATGTGAATGCCTTTTAATATTAATACCTTAAGGATAATGCTGCAACATTTTATATTCAGTCTTAGTTTGAAAGCACACAAATTCGTTTTTGTTTTCCTTCCTATGAGGCCTATTTTTTTCTTATTGAGTGTTAATTCTAATTTCTCTTGTGGCAATATTCACACATCTATACTTTGTTACTGTTTTACTTCTAATGGTAGCGTGCAGCTATTTAGCATATGTTATATAATTCATTCCTTGAATTCTAAAATGTAATTCTTTCAATGACATTTGCATAACAGAATGACGACAAAAAAAACAAATTGAGCTCATTCCAGAAATTTTCAAGAAGGGGGCCCACACACTCAGAGCACACAACACTGCTTGCTAAGGCAAGTCATTCTCCCACAAAAAACATAGGGGGTCATTATGATGGCGGGCGGATCGACCCCGCCGGGCCGGCGGTAGTCACTGCCAGCCCGGCGGGGGCGATCCGCCCGCCATCCGTAAAGCAAAGACCCCCCGCCATATTATGATGGCTGGGTGGTCCGAGGCGGATGGAAAGACCGTCCGCCGCTTTTGCGCCGGTCGACTCGTCGACCGGCAGAAAACAGGGATAATATGGTGGCGGTGTCTCCAAGACACCGCCATCCATATTATGATGCCAGCGGAGATCAGCCTTTCCATGGCGGCGTTGCCGCCATGGAAAGGCATACGGTCTTTGCATTTGGGGGCCCGTTGCGGGCCCCCAGGATGTTGGGTGGTGGGGGGTGCACATGGGGGGTACCTGTGGTACCCCCCTGCATTTGTATGCACAAGGTGGCAGGCACCGCGCGGTGCCTGTCACGTTGTGCATGCAAATGCACGACGTGCATTCATAGCATTGTGGCGGGCGGTGTGGTGAGGACCGCCCACCACAATGATGTGAATAGGACTTGCCACGGTGGCATCGTAATATCGGGTGCGGGACCGCCGCACCCCTTGCGGACGGTCATGCATTCCGCTGCGGTGGCGGGCGGACTTTCTCCGCCCGCCATCGTAATGACCTCCATAGTCAGTACTTACTGAAACAAATATTTTCAAGCAGCACCACCGGTGTCAATCCACAACCACATGGACACTCAAAAAGAACAATTAACCCACAAATTAACACTTAGGACAAAAGCAAGAGACAGCTCACAGACTGTACTCAAAGCAAACCATTTGTAAATACCAATTGTAAGTCATATTTACAAACAAAAGGACTCTAAAAAAAGTACAGAGATTACACCAAGACAAATAGACAGCCAAAAGACTGCCATGTTCAAAAAGACAGGCTCGCGCCTCAAAACCTTTTCCAATAATACACCAAATTACCAGTTGGGCTGGCAGATCAGGATCCTTCTTTATATATTTATTCCATACTGTACTATACATTATGGAAGAAATACCATTTTTAATATACCTAAACCCATTTAGGTATCCCCTCTTAGGGAGTCAGCTGAGTACTTCCTAAATCCATATTGGTACCTCCAAGACAGCAACACTTTCTACGAAGTGTGCTAGGAGCAGGCATGCCAAGAATATTATAGCATATATAATATTATAATCCAAGTGACACTTAACACAATTTGTGCCGTTCAAGTTTTCAAAGTTAGAGAAAAATCTCCTCATTACCTGCCTTCATTTGCTGCAGCAAACAAACAAACAAGCAAGAATCTTGGCCAAGCTAATCCAAACAAAAGTGTTGCTACAGCAACCTTACCAAACCAAAGTCTCCAACCTCCATCTGCCAAGTTCTGAGTGACCTAACAGTCATTTTAAAATACTTACACCAAAGAAGATCTCAGTCGGGAGCGGTCAACACCTGGAGGGTCAGATCGGGAAAACTGGAAAATACATTGGTCTGCAAAGACAAAGGGTCTTCCTCATGCAGGGTACCTCCTCAGTAGATTCCTGTCTTCCGTCAAGACCACTCCCTTGGATAGCCGCTTCTCCGATGAGGTCCACGTCGGGCGCCAATTTGTAGAAGAAAAAACCTTTCTAGGGGTTCACTGATGCACCTGGTCCTTAAACCAACCAAGAAGAGATTGGCACGGAAGCTGGAATATCAAAATAACAACTTTATTAACCTCACATGAGGGAAACTGTGTCAATACAGTACCCGCAGGCCACTGTATGAGACAGTCTAAGGAATACAAAGATCCTGGGTCTTTTATGCCCAATTTACCGCTGAGTTAGCATGTAGACTCAAAAAGAGGCGGTACAAGTATACACATGAATAGCTTGTTACATATAAGGATACATAAGAATTGCTTAGTCAACAGAGTGGGAGGGCTTACAATATAGCTAATATTAGTTAAAATAGCCTGACAGTTACTCTAAGAGCAGGTGCATTCTACCAGCTAGACCTTTCTGAGCATGTGCAGTGCTCTGGCTCAGTACTGAAGGAGGTAACTGTAACAGATGACACAAGCAGAATACAAGGGCAGGCAATAGTGAAGAGGGAGAAAGCACATGGGGAGCACATGGCTAACTAAAATGGCTGCCAGAAACAAAATGGCTTCAGCTGATGCTAACAACCATTGCAGCTAGTTTTCCACAACTACATATACTCATTCATTCATCCAGGTACTATCCATGCAATAATGCAATCACCCAGGCACTGCTATTGCACTCACTCTTTCATCCAGCAACTACCTATGCACTCATCCATTCACTCAGGCACTGTCCATGCAGTCATGCAATCAATGAGGCAGTACCCATTTATTCATCCATTCACACAGACACTACCCATGCACTCACCCAATGAGCCAGGCACTACCCTTCTACTTATCCATTCACTCAGGCACTACCTATGTACTCATCCAATCACCCAGGCACTACTCATGCACTCATTGAATCACTCAGACACTATCCTTCAACTCAACCATTCACTTATGCAGTACCCATGCACGCATGCAATTACTCAGACAGTACTAATGCACTGATGCAATCACCCAGGCATTACACATGCACTCATCCAATCACCCAGGCACTACCCATACTCTCATTCATTCATCCAGGTACTATCCATGAACTCATGGAATCACCCAGGCCTTGCTTTTGCACTCATCCAATCTCTCAGGCACTGGGCATGAACTCATCCAATCACCCAGGAACTTCCCATATACTCATTCATTCACCCATGTACTATCTATGCACTCATGCAATCACCCAGGCACTGCTGTTGCACTCACACATCCATCCACGAACTACCCATGCACTCATCCATTCACTCAGGCACTCTCCATGCAGTCATGCAATCAATGAGGCAGTACCCATTTATTCATTGAATCACACAGACACTACCCATGCACTCATCCAATCACCCAGGCACTACCCTTCAACTGAACTGTTCGCTCATGCAGTCCCCATGCACTCATTCATTCAGTCAGACAGTACTCATGCACCCATCCAATCACCCAGTCACTACCCATACACTCATCAATTTACCCAGGTAATACCCATACAGTCATCCAATCACCCAGGCACTATCCATACACTCATTCATTCACCCAGATACTATGCATGCACTCATGCAATCACCCAGGCAGTACCACTGTACTCAACTATTCACTCAGGAAGTATCCTTAAACTCATGCATTCACTGACGTACTACCTATGCACTCATTCAATCATCAAGGCACAATTCTTACATTCATCACACACACATTTATGCAAGCAATACGTTTCAGTACATACAATTTTTCTATTTTTAACCAGTATAGGTAGTTCCATAAGAGCCTTTTTTAAAAAAACTATTTTGACTTTTTCTTGTATTTTCTAACAATTTTTTATTTTTTTGTGTTTTTGGCTTTTTTAAAGTGAAAAAAACTTAAGAATTCCAACTTTATTGCTTCTAAACAACAAAGAAAAACAAGTTTCAAACCCCCCAAAGATTTAACACTTACATGTTTTTAACAGATTGATGATGGCATCAATGGAAAGTTCACTAATGCAGAGAGTTGTTAAACAATTCCTGCAGTGTATTCCTGCATCAGCAAGTTTGGGGAAGATCCGGGGTTGAGGAGTGGTAAGAACAGCTCCAGCATTTGTTGAAGGTTGATTTCCATCATCTGCTGCATCTTGCTCCCTCTTCTCCCGAGCCATCACCTCTTGCGCAAGACGAGTTGGGTTTATCGTCTTGAGATATTTCCGCATTGACTATGTGCCACAAGGATATTTCTTCTCTGATCCTCTGGAGAGGACTTTGTGGCAGATGGTACAGGAGACTTTTCGTGCATTCACCTTTTTTTCTCCCTTAGGCACGGTGAAAAACGCCCAAACAACGCTCTACTTTAGGTTTTTCACCAGCTCTTCAATGTCGTCAATCTCCTCCTGCTGGTCTTATTCTAGATGTGATCATGCCATTTTTAGTTTTTAGTTAGTCAAAACGCCCAAAAATATATATTTGGTAGAGCCTACAAAAAAGCAGTCTACACATGCAGACACACCCGAAATAAGAGGAATAGAACAGGTGCTGGATCCTCCCTCTAAGAGAATGAAAAGCTTTTTAACCAATAAAAAGCTTTCTTTCCATGTCACATGGAGTCACGTAGGAGTCGCGCACCCATCGTGCATACGTCGCGTACCCATAAAATGTGCTATATTTAATTTAAAAGTATAAATTACTATTAGCAAATTGTGTTTGAAACTATTTTAGTGAAAAGTCTGTAAGCAAAACAGATATTTAAACTTGCAACATTATTTCATAGTTTTTAAAATTACGCCGGAGTCGCGATCCCGGAAATACGTTCCGGCAGGGTTTGCGACTCCTTCGCGACCGGTGTGCGATGGTGCTGTGTACATAAAAATGTGTTTTAAAGATCTGTACAACTACGGTAATACAATTTTTTTATATTCAATAATAAACCTCTTTGTTTAAAAAATATATTATTTCGGTGTAAGTACGAATTTTAGACTTACATCCGTATAACAGATTGTTGCAGGCAGGTCGCTCCCCATGCCGCACAGCACCACCTGTTGTGCCCGTGTCCCGGAGCTCGCTGCTACCTCTGCTGACGTAGGTTCGAGGCCCCTCTGCCTCTATTGTGTTTATTGCTTGTTGCTCCCTGTAGTCTGCTGATTCATTTTGTAATTGTTCGCCTTTTACTGTGCCCTTGTTGCCTTCTGTACCCTTTTTCCTTCTGTACCCTTTCTCCTTCTGTGCCCTTTTGCCTTCTGTGCCCCTTGCCTCCAGTATTCTCGCCTGTTTTCCTGCCGCTGCGTCCCCTGCGGCCCCGCCCCCCTGCTCGCCCATTCGTCCCCTCCCGCCTCCCAGCTGCTCATCCCTCCCACCTCCCCTTCTTATGGACCTCGCCCAGCGCCATACCCCCTGGCCCCTGCGAACGCCTCAACGACCGACGCCACTACGACGCCAGCACCCTCCACGCACTCAACACCGGACGATCACACACCTGCTTCCTGGCCGCCCCGAAGCGCACCCAAGGACCCTTCTCCTCCCTGAACTGCAGCTTCACCAGCCTCCGAGCCGCCAAACCCCCCGCCGAGAAAGGACGCAACCACCTTAGATGCATCCTACTCAACACCCGCTCCGCACGCAAACACGCCGTCGAACTCTGGGACCTGATCGACTCATCCTCCCCGGACGTCGCCTTCCTGACGGAGACCTGGATGAACGCCTCCTCCGCGCCCGACATCGCCATAGCCATCCCAGACGGCTACAAGATCACCCGCAAGGACCGCACCAACGGAGTAGGAGGTGGAATTGCCATCGCCCCCTCCCCCCCCAGCGCCTTGAGACCCTCACGGGTGAGTAGTGCGCTTTACAAATGTTCTGATTGATTGATTCACGCATCGAACGCGAAGATCCGCGACTGGTGTGTGATACCATTGCCTCCTTAAAAATCTGTTCAAAACATTTCAAAACAAATGTATAACTTCTATAATACTATTTTTCACACCCAGTAATAAACCTCTTCGTGAAAAAAATATATTAATTAGTTCTAAATATGTATTTTAGACTGACATTCATATAACAAATTTGCGCACCCACCAAGTAGGTTTGTGATCGGTGTGCGTTAACATAATGAGACCACAAAACATCTTTGTATATGTATATATATCCGCGGAGTGGCGATGGGGGCATGCTTCTCTCCCAGCTATGCGTGTTTACACGTGGGCTGGTGGGAGGAGCATGTCCTCAGAAACCACCACAAAGTTATGTATGATGCCCACGTTCTCCATTGGTGGAGGTTCATAGATGACATCTGTGTGATATGGAAAGGGTCTGTAGAATCTGCTGAGTTGTTTGTTAATGCTATTAACATCAATATGTTGAAATGAAATTTTACTGCACATATCAGCAACAACCGGGTGCAATTTTTGGATGTGGAGTTGTATATCGAGGGTAATGTAGTACAAACTAAATTGCACAGAAAGAGTACTGCTGGTAACTCTATTCTACATGCCAAGAGCTCCAACCCCAGCCATCTTATCCGGAGTATCCCCTATGGGGAATTTTTGAGAATCCGTAGGATTTGTAGTTCAGAGGGTGATTTAAATGAATGTCAGACTGAAACTCTGCAGCGTTTCCTGAAACGGGGCTATAACATCAAGGAGTTGAAAACAGCCTTGATGAAGGCGAATAGTCATAGTAGGGAAACATGCCTCCAGGGGAATACTGTAAACAGCACCCCTAAACCCGATGCTCCCACTCAGGTTACAGGTCCACCAAACGAAGTTAGACTAATAACCACCTATAGTCGTTAAGAGAAACAGATCAGGAAGATTATTTATTCCAACTGGCCTATAGTTCTGTCAGACATGACTTTATCCCAGAACTTGCCCAAGCTTCCTTCTCTTACATTCAGGTGTGCACCCTCTATGCGGGATGCTCTTGTGAAAAGTAGTCCTGAAGTGAGTTCCTCAGCTACGTGGTTATCATCTAGGACAGGTTTCTTCAAATGTACTTCCTGTCGAGCGTGTAAATTCGGGGTAAACACCACTGAATATACCACAGCTTTTGACCCTAATCCTTTTAAGATCCAGGGCCATTATACCTGCCGGACTGACTATGCAGTCTACATCTTGGAATGTACCTGCCAATTGAAATATGTTGGGAGCACTAAGCTCCAAGTGTTCAACAGGATACTCCAGCACTTAAGAGCTGTGGTTAATTCAGACCCGAACTACCCAGTGGCCCGACATTTGAAACTTGTCCACAATAATAATCTGAATGACCTGAGTTATTTTGTGATCGGGTCAGTGGCCAAATCAATCCGCGGCGGTAATAGGGAGAAACAACTTCGCCAGCTTGAGTCACTGTTCATCCTCCAATTAGATACTAGGATGCCTAATGGATTGAACATGGGGGAGGACCTACATAACTTCTTATAGGCTGACAATTTACGGGCCTCATGTTTTTCAGACTAATTTTGACCTTTAAATCCCGTCTATCCCATGTACTATTTGTGTTCTGTTATATTCTGTATTACTGTGTAAATATGTATTTTGCGCTTTGCACCCAGTCATATGTTTACAGTGCACTTGCACTAGTTACATATATGAATTGGGCGATACCGTTGGCCTCATAATTTACAATTTACATTTGTTGCACATTCTTGTTGTTTGCACAATTTTGCACTTGCACTTTACTTGTAGCACTTTTTTAGGGAGTGTGCAATAGAGATATTATAGTACTTGAGAAAACTTTGTGACATCATAATATGAGTAATAGTATAAGAAATAACTGTTTTTCAGTTCCAGGATGAGGCACATTTTGCCACTATGGTCGAATTTTTAATACATGTGTATTTCTGTGCCTTTTTATCTTGTATTTTACAGTTTTATTCTAATTTATAAACTCATGAATTTACACTAGTGGTCAGTTTTAAACCATTGCATTTATCGTATGCAAATCATGGAGTGTTTTGCCGTCAAGTATTTTATTTATTTCTATTGCCTAGAGGTGTGGTTGAGAATCATCAACCGAGGATGTGGTCACTATTTAAAGGTCGTAATTGGTCCAGCGCGTCATGTGATCAAGACCGTGGAAACGCGGTCGAAACGCGTCATGCTGGGTACTTGCTTTTATCGAATGGATGCCATTGATTTTTTCATTTTCTGCAAATAAAGCACTTCAATTCTACAAATCTACACGTTGTGGTCCGTACCTGTTTTTCGCTACTTCGTTGGATGTGGTGAGCCAGGAGTGTGGTTTTTCATGTAAATATATATATATATATATATATATATATATATCACCACACAAGTTGCCCTGCAATGAGGACGCACTCCTCCAACAGGTGAGTTGACACAACCTTTATTTCAGAAAAACCAGCATACCAGCCCGCTAGTTGTTCAGTCCTTGCCGACGCGTTTTGGAGCTTTTCGCGCTCCTTCTTCATGGGCGTTTGCTCGTACCTCGTATTTGGCTGTCCTTCATTCACAGCGTATTCTCAACCTTTTAAGGACTCCAGTGTCCTGACGCCATAGTGGTGTCCGCTGGGAAATGTAGTTCATCAGCCATATTTGTATCCTCCAGTGGATTTGGTAAGTAACAAACCAATAAGGACTACTTTTTACAACCCTCCAGTGGGTCACAGGCTGGCGTTCTGGTTTTATTTAAATCCCTGTTGCGCCGCTTGTGGATTTACACAGTTTAAATCCAGCAATCCCATATTACACTTGCGGGTGGTGCGTATCCTCAGCGGCTGGACCTGCCGCTAAAATATCACCACACAAGTTGCCCTGCAATGAGGACGCACTCCTCCAACAGGTGAGTTGACACAAATCCCTGTTGCGCCGCTTGTGGATTTACACAGTTTAAATCCAGCGATCCCATATTACACTTGCGGGCGGTGCGTATCCTCAGCGGCTGCCACTATGGTCGAATTTTTAATACATGTGTATTTCTGTGCCTTTTTATCTTGTATTTTACAGTTTTATTCTAATTTATAAACTCATGAATTTACACTAGTGGTCAGTTTTAAACCATTGCATTTATCGTATGCAAATCATGGAGTGTTTTGCCGTCAAGTATTTTATTTATTTCTATTGCCTAGAGGTGTGGTTGAGAATCATCAACCGAGGATGTGGTCACTATTTAAAGGTCGTAGTTGGTCCAGCGCGTCATGTGATCAAGACCGTGGAAACGCGGTCGAAACGCGTCATGCTGGGTACTTGCTTTTTATCGAATGGATGCCATTGATTTTTTCATTTTCTGCAAATAAAGCACTTCAATTCTACAAATCTACACGTTGTGGTCCGTACCTGTTTTTCGCTACTTCGTTGGATGTGGTGAGCCAGGAGTGTGGTTTTTCATGTAAATATATATATATATATATATATATATATCACCACACAAGTTGCCCTGCAATGAGGACGCACTCCTCCAACAGGTGAGTTGACACAACCTTTATTTCAGAAAAACCAGCATACCAGCCCGCTAGTTGTTCAGTCCTTGCCGACGCGTTTCGGAGCTTTTCGCGCTCCTTCTTCATGGGCGTTTGCTCGTACCTCGTATTTGGCTGTCCTTCATTCACAGCGTATTCTCAACCTTTTAAGGACTCCAGTGTCCTGACGCCATAGTGGTGTCCGCTGGGAAATGTAGTTCATCAGCCATATTTGTATCCTCCAGTGGATTTGGTAAGTAACAAACCAATAAGGACTACTTTTACAACCCTCCAGTGGGTCACAGGCTGGCGTTCTGGTTTTATTTAAATCCCTGTTGCGCCGCTTGTGGATTTACACAGTTTAAATCCAGCGATCCCATATTACACTTGCGGGCGGTGCGTATCCTCAGCGGCTGGACCTGCCGCTAAAATATCACCACACAAGTTGCCCTGCAATGAGGACGCACTCCTCCAACAGGTGAGTTGACACAACCTTTTTTTCAGAAAAACCAGCATACCAGCCCGCTAGTTGTTCAGTCCTTGCCGACGCGTTTCGGAGCTTTTCGCGCTCCTTCTTCATGGGCGTTTGCTCGTACCTCGTATTTGGCTGTCCTTCATTCACAGCGTATTCTCAACCTTTTAAGGACTCCAGTGTCCTGACTCCATAGTGGTGTCCGCTGGGAAATGTAGTTCATCAGCCATATTTGTATCCTCCAGTGGATTTGGTAAGTAACAAACCAATAAGGACTACTTTTTACAACCCTCCAGTGGGTCACAGGCTGGCGTTCTGGTTTTATTTAAATCCCTGTTGCGCCGCTTACCAAATCCACTGGAGGATACAAATATGGCTGATGAACTACATTTCCCAGCGCTATGGAGTCAGGACACTGGAGTCCTTAAAAGGTTGAGAATACACTGTGAATGAAGGACAGCCAAATACGAGGTACGAGCAAACGCCCATGAAGAAGGAGCGCGAAAAGCTCCGAAACGCGTCGGCAAGGACTGAACAACTAGCGGGCTGGTATGCTGGTTTTTCTGAAATAAAGGTTGTGTCAACTCACCTGTTGGAGGAGTGCGTCCTCATTGCAGGGCAACTTGTGTGGTGATATATATATATATATATATATTCACTAAAAAAAACAGGTTTCAGGGACATTATAGTTAGCAATTAACATTTAAAAAAAACCTTAGAAATTCACTGAAAAAACCTGAGGTTTCAGGCACATTATAGTTAGTAATTAGCATTAAAAAACCTTAGAAATTCACTGAAAAAACCTGAGGTTTCAGGGACGTTATAGTTTGGAATTTGCATTTTAAAAAAACCTTAGAAATTCATAGAAAAAAACAAAGGTTACAGGGGCATTATAGTTAGGGTAACGTTGCACTTGCACAAAACCAGAGAAATTCAGCTGTTATTGTTAGCTGAGCACTGCTGATGATGTCACATATTACATCACTCATGATATGGTTAGTGGCATCACTCATGACATCCCTGATGGCATCTCAAATGATATCAGTGATGACATCACTGATGACATCATTCACATAATCTCTGATGCACCTACTCACACCCCATATAACCTATCATACACCCACTCCAAATTTCAGACTACCATTCTTGAAACCATTGACACACCAATACGAGTACGTACATTCCCACTCACTAATTCATAGGTCTACATACACATCCACTCACTCACCCATACAGGCACTCATATAGCCAGTCACTCACCAATACAGCCACTGAGATATCCATTCATACACCCATACAGCCACTCATACACCGTCAGTCACCCATAGAGCTACTCACAAACCTACTCACTCACCCAAACATTCAATCTCACAGCCACTTACTCACCTATACAGATACACACACACACTCACTACTAATACAGATAGTAACAAATACTTAGTCTCCTTACAGTCGCTGACACAAGCACACACTCTCCCATACAGCCACTCTCACAATCACTCACTCACATATACAGTCACTTATATACTCCATCACATATTTTGCCTTTCACATATGAACGTACTCACTCATATATGAAATAAAATGAAATGGAAATTTATAGAGCGCAAACATTCACCCAAGGGTAGCATGGCGCTTGCTCAGCACAAGACATACCGGACCAATACAAAGCAGCCTCAAAGATTGAAAAGCCACGTCTTTAGTGCCTTCCTGAATGGCAACAGGTGAGTTTCTTCCGTTAACCGCACCGGAAGAGAATTCCAAAGTTTGGTCGTGCCAACCAGAAAGCTCCTGCCACCCCAGGCGCACTTTTTAAACCTTGTAACTACCAGGTTGTGAGAGCATGCTGAGCGAAGCTGGCGGGCAGGAACATAAGGCAACAGATTCTGTTTGAAGAATGCTGGCCCTTTATCATGTGTGGCTTTGAACGCAATACAGAGAGCCTTAAACTCAATCCGCCTTTCCACTGGCAGCCCGTGAAGCAATTTGAGCGCTGGGGAGGACAATTTATGTTTCGGGATATTCAACAATAAGCGCGCTGCAGCATTTTGCACTATCTGCAACTTATTGAGGCATTTTTTACGAAGGTTCATGACGAGACCATTACAGTAATCGGCTCTAGATAATACAAGAGCCGAAACCACTAATTTCCTCAACTCAGCTGGGATGAATGGAAGAATCTTTCTCAGTATTTTTAAGGTGTGGAAGGAGGCAGATGTCACCTGATTGTCGTGACCCTCAAAGGAGAGCGCCGAGTCAAACGTGACCCCCAAGTTTTGGACCTTATTTTTTGGATTGGGAAGCGACCCTAATTTTGCGGGCCACAGAACAAGGGTACAAAAGTTGGTGTGGTTGCCAAAAAGTAAGACTTCAGTCTTACTTGCGTTCAACTTCAAACAATTCGAAGACATCCATTCCCCCACCTGACGGAGACAGGTATGGAACTGTGCCGCTGTATCGTCTGGAGAAACTGACACTGAGACCACAATCTGAGTGTCATCTGCGTACGAGATAGCAGAGAAACCCAGAGATCTTATTAACCTAGCCAGTGGCGCCACATAGATATTAAAAAGGGTAGGGCTCAAAGACGAGCCCTGTGGTACTCCACATGGCAACGTGAAGTATGGCGACTTGAAATCAGCAAGAGCCACAAATTGCTCCCGACCAGACAGAAATGATTTTAGTAAAGCGAGCGCTTTCCCTTTGATACCAACCCCCTCCAATACTTGCAAAAGTTTCTGATGGTTTACCGTATCACATGCTGCAGAGAGGTCAAGCAGCACGAGTGCTGCATTGCCTCCTGCATCAACGGTCTACCAAATCATTTCAGATGCTGAAATCAGCGCTAGTTCAGTACTTGCTTCCTAAAGCCGAACTGGGAAGTATCAAAACAGGCATGCTTTTCCAGGTATTCAGAAATAACGATATTCATCGCTTTCTCCACCATTTTTGCAGGCAGGGGGAGTCTGGAAATTGGTCGGAAATTATTAGGATCTGCTCCATCCAGATTCACTTTTTTTAGAAGGGGAGAACAGATGCCAATTTCCATTCGCCGGAAAAATCCCGGAAAGAAACATTTGATTGAAAATAGGGGTCAGGTGAGACGCAAAAACCTCTGGTAAAAGATGAAAAATTTGGGGGGGACAGGGATCTAGGGGGGACCCAGATTTGGTAGACAGCAAAAGATTAATGACCTCCTCCGTTGTTAACAAAGGAAAGGAAAGAAGTTCATAAGGGTCACTACTGCCGGCGGATATGAGCTAGGTTTCCCTTACCACGGAGGCAGCACCAGGAGTCCCTAATGACAGTGACTTCCCTGCAGTATCACTTTGTAAGAACCCGCTGTAAACCGCATTTACCTTGTCTTGAAAAAACGAGGCCAGGGAGTTACAGAAAGTTTGGTTTAATGGTGAGACGATTACCTCAGGGCATTTGGCCAACTTTTTTACTGTAGAGAAGAGTTCCTTCGATGAGTTTTTAGCGTTTATTATGGCAGTAGTGAAATAGGAGGCTTTCTCCTTGAGTACTAGTTTTTTGTAATCAAGCAAAGCTTGTTTATAAACCATCCTATTGCTAGTGTCGTCGGAAGATCTCCTCTTCCTCTCCAAGCGACGGCACTTTTGTCTCTGTAGTCTGAGTTCTTCAGAAAACCAAGGTTCCGTGTGCCTTGACCTACGGCATATAGAGGACTTGACCGGAAGCACCTGATCTATAGAGCTCCTTAACCAATCCTCAAAGATGGCAGCTGCCACAGAAGGATTCTCTGAAAAAGCAGGAGGATTCTGGGACAGGGAGCTTTTAAGATCCTCAGTTGCAAGCCTATTCCAAGGTCGGACCCTTTTCAGCTGTTTATAATCCAATTTCCCTGCCTGAGGGTTTTGGATGAGTAATGAAAACATTACTGCTTTATGATCTGACCACACAAGCGGAAGTGAGGGGAGGCAATGCAAAGATTAATTGTTTGTAAACAGACCATCCAGCAAATGTCCCCCTGAGTGGGTTCTACCTGTTACCTGCTGAGTGAGGCCTAAGCTGTTTGTAATGTCGAGAAAATTAACAGCATCTCTATCTAAGGGATCTTCAAAATGAAGATTGAAATCACCCAAAAGTGTAAAATCTGATGACTGAGATATGATGTCCAAGGAGGTACCTATGGTGTTCATAAACTCGGCACGGGGTCCAGGTGGCCGATAAAGTAAGATGCCATTACGAGCATAATGGTTATTTATTAGAATCTTGAACATTAGGGATGTCACGATAGGGCCATTATTTTGTGGGTTGAAAGTTCCTTTCCACGTGTTCCTATGTATAACAGCTAGCCCCCGCCCCTTTTCCCCACCCTGTCTCGTCTATACATGGTAAATCCGGCCGGGACCGCCGTGGCTAAGTCAGGGTCTGAGGAGGCGTCCCCCCATGTTTCCGTGACAAAGGCTAGGTCCACAGCATGTGCTTCTACAAACAGCGCAAACTCAGTTGCATGTTTACACAGGGAGCGGGCATTTATTTATACCACTGAGACATCTATTCACTCACTGACACAGCCATATGCATACTCACTCGCCCATACAGTCTCTCACAGACGCACTCATGAACCCATACACCCAGAGATTCACCCACTCATACATCCATGCAGGGAGTCACACACCCCCTCAACCACCCACACAGACACTCAGGCACCCATACAGGTACTCAGACAACTAATCAATAACCCATATAGACACTCACGTATCTACTCACCAACCCATACAGCCACTTACACAGCAACTGACAGACTGACACACACATTCACACAGAATAGTCACTCACCCATACATTCACTAAGACATGTTTAATCACTCACTTATACAGTCAGTCACGTACGCACTAAATCATCCAGACAGACACTCATACACTCACACATTCTTCAATACACCTTGACGTGTTTATATATATATATGTATATATATATAAAACATTCTTAAACTTTTAAGAAACACTCACTCACTGGATGATGTCATAAGTGATGTCATTTGAGATGTCATCAGTGATGTCATCAGGGATGTCACTGACGATGTCATGAGTGATGTAATATGTGACGTCATCTGCAGTGCATTGCGGGGGCACAAGTTATAGTTAGCTCAGCTAACTATAACAGCTGATTTCTCTGTTTTTTTGCGAGTGAAATGTCTCCCTAACTATAACGTCCCTGTAACCTTTAGTTTTTTTCTATGAATATATATTTTATTTAATCCTATGACCTAGCTACAGGCAATCTTAAGGAGTAACTTTTAAGTAGCATAATTGCAGAATAAGACTTGCCAAGGGGTTTATATGTCAAGTCGGCCTATCAGTAGAAGTGCATGCCCAGACTCAAGTGCACTAGGCCAGCAACATTTTTAAACGGCTACTTGTCTGGATGGTTCACTTGGTAGTATTAGACCTTTAGTACATATATATGGATAAGTGTCTCACTTCTTATCTGTTTTTTTCTATATGTAGTAGTCTCTTAGTACATTGCTGCCTTTATTTCTGACAGTTTCTCTCTGTAAATCTATATGTAAAGGGTGACGCAGATTGTCTCTTTGGTGTGTTAGTTACTAATGAGTTGCTTAAGTAAGAATGTAACTACCTCCATTAGCAGTAGGTACATAACAGTTGTGTCTATACATGTGAGTGAAGGTGTAAATGGTTGTAACACTGTCTGCGAGGATGTATTATTAGCTCTGCCTTTTCATATGTACTTATATTACATTAAACTGAATGTATAATACTGGATGTATAAGTCAACATATGCATCTAAAAGTGTGCATGTACCTGTTAAAAAACATTTATGCACATATGTTTACTTTTATGCACATACAGTTTACACTATGAATTAGGTACATACTAGCGTATGGATGACTTTTAAGTAGAGCTACAGTAGATTGACATTTGTCAAGCGGTTTCAAATATCACGTTGGCCTAGCTGTAGAAGTACATGTACAGGTTCAAGTGTTCCAGACCTCGGACATGTTGAAAGGGCTTCTTCTCTGGACGGTTCTCTTGCTAATGTCAGAGCTTTACTACATATCAGGATAAGTGTCTCAATTCCTATTGTGTGTTTTAAAAAAAAAAAAGATCTGTAGCATTGTCTGTTAGCACATTCATGGGTCAGTTTCTGCCTGTTGCTTCTATAAATCTATATGAAAGGGGTGGCAAGGAGTATCTGTTGGTGTATGCCAGTCACTCATGAGTTATTTCACTGAGTGTGAATGCCTCCATTAGTGTTAGATATATAAGAATTATGTCTGTGCATGTGAATGAAGGTTTAGATGTTTGAAACACTATTTCACAGGCGGTATGAGTAGTTCTGCCCTTTTATAACTACTTGCATAACACTCAACTGAATGTAGAAAAATGGATCTCTAACTCAGTATATGCACCTTATAGTGTGCATATACCTGTCAAAAAAGTCTATGTACATATATTTGCTTTTTTGGACATACTCTTTACCCTATGACCTAGACATATACTATATTAGAGGTGAGTTTTAAATAGAACTACAGCAGGTTGAGGTTTTCCAAGGGGTTTGAAATACGAAGTCGGGCTAGCTGTAGAAGTGAATGCAGAGGCTCAAGTGTAGTAGACTTGAAACATGTTGAAAAGGCTACTTCTATAAATGGTTCTTTTGGTAGTGTCAGAGCTTCACTACATATCAGGATAAGTGTCTTAGTTCCTCTCTCATTTTTTTTTATCTTTAGCAATATCTATTAGCACATTCATGGCTCTGTTTCTGGCTGTTGCTTCTGTAAATCTTTATGTTAGGGGTGGCATGGATTGTCACTTGGGTGTGTAAGTCAGTAATGAGTTGTTTCACTGAGAGTGTCACTACTTTTATTAGCACTAGACAGATACGAGTTGAGTCTCTGTATATCAGTGAAGGTTTAGATGTTTGAAAGACTGTCTGAGGGAATATTTCAGTACATCTGCAGTTTATCCCATGGCCTGCCTACAAGCTTTGTTAGAGGTAACTTTTAAGTAGAAGAACAGCAGAAAAAGGCTTGTCAATGGATTTTAAATTGTAAGTCAGCCTAGCGATGCAACTGCATGCCCACACTCAAATGTACTAGGCCTGAGACATATGCAAAGGACTATTTGTCTAGATGGTTTATTTCATAGTGTAAGAGATTTACTAAATATCTATATGAGTCTCTCATTTCCTATCTCGGTGGATTTTTTGTATATCTAGTAAACTTTTTAATAAACTGCTAGTTCTGTTTCTGGCTTTCTGGTTTTGTAAATCTATATGTAAAGAGTGCCATGGACAGTCTTTGGGTTGTGTTAGTCAATGCTGAGTTGTTTAAGGGAGAGTGTCACAGACTCCATTAGCACTAGATATGTTATTTGTGTATACATGAGTTAAGGTATAGATGCTTTAAACAGTATTTGACATGATATATTAGTAGGTGTGCCCTTTCATAACCACCAACATATTATTCAACTGAATGTAGAACACTGGATGAATAGTTCAGTATATGCACGTAAAAGTGTGCAACTACCTCTAAAACATTCTTATTACATAAGTTTGCTTTTATGTACTATAGTTTACTATAGGCCTAGGTACATGGCACCTTTGAGGTTACTTTTAAGTAGTTATACAGCAGGTTGAGGGCTGTCAAGAGGTTTGTAATACCAAGTTGGCCTAGCTGTACAACTGCATGCCCAGACGTAAGTGCACTATGCATGTCACATGTTGAAAGAGCTTCTTGCCTCAGTGGTTCAGTAGCTAGTGTAAGACTACTACTATGTCTCTGATTGAATGTCTCAGGTCCTATTTAGAGTTTTTTCATATACATACTAATGTCTCTTAGTACATTACCGACTCTGTTTGTCAGTATTTTGTTTTCTAAAGCTACATATAAGAATTATGGATTTTCTGTTAGGAATGTCAGCTAGTAGTTACTTGTTTCAGTGACTGTGTGACTGCCTTCATTAGTGGTACATATATAAGAGTAGAATCTGTGCGTGTAAGTCAAAGTGTACATGGCTGAAACACTCTCTGAGAGGATGTAATAGTAGCTTTGCCCTTTTATATGTTCTTACAAGGCATTCAATTCAATATAGAATGCTGGATATATACATCAGTATATGTCCTTAAAACTGTACATGTACCTGTCAAACACTTCTAAATGTATGTGTTTGCTTTTATGCGCATACAATTGATCCTATGTCCTAGCTGCAGGCTTCCATAGGGGTAACTTTTAAGTAGTACAATAGCAAGGTAAGACTTCTTTTAAATACTAACTTGGCCTAGCAGTTGAACTGCATGCACAAACTTAA
This sequence comes from Calotriton arnoldi, assembly GCA_963921515.1. Taxonomy (NCBI): domain Eukaryota; kingdom Metazoa; phylum Chordata; class Amphibia; order Caudata; family Salamandridae; genus Calotriton; species Calotriton arnoldi. The sequence continues at coordinate 359,290 of CAWUFW010012713.1, forward strand.
CTGTACTATGCCTGAGACATGTTGAAAGGGCTACTTGTCTGGATGGTTCACTTGGTAGTGTTAGACCTTTAGTACGGTTCTATGATTAAACCACTACTTCCTTAACTACGAATTCCTAAACCACGAATGCTGAACCACGAACAATGCTAAACCACTACATTCCTAACAACGGCTTCCTGAACCACGAAAAATATACCATTAGCTCATTACCGGATTATACCACTCAGTGCTTAAAAAAACGCATCTTTTAAACATCAAGAAAAACAAAGAATACATTAGATTTTCTTTTTTTACAATACTGGACCAACTACAATACGACAGTAATAAACACTTTGTAACAATAAAATAAAAGTTAAACCATTTTACAATATTAATAAATTAATTCCCCAAAAACAATTTAATTATGTCAATACATTTAAATTGCCTACCTGAAAACGTTCAGCTTCTACCTCATTGTCCAGGAACGGCAAGGGATAAATGCCCTTTAATCTCATATTCAGGAATCTTCCCTTCTCGCCACTTGGTTCCCTCTCCTTTTCATATACACAATCTGCTCCATGTACTACCTCCCCTTCCTTGCTGATAAAGTGGGCCGTCTCCCTCACCGAATCCTCCTGCCAGAAACAAGACACCGGAAGTAGAACTTTAAAGCTGTTTGCCTGTCCATCCTGCGAACCACTTCCGCCTCACTCCAAACCAAGAAATAGCAGATCTACGAACTTGACGGCATGGTATATGCTTGGGGGAGGGGGAGAGGAGGCGCCACATTGAATGCTGTCACTGCCCTAAAGCACCGTGGTATATGCTGGGGGGAGAGGAGGCGCCACATTGAGTGCTGTCACTGCCCTAAAGCTCCGTGGTATATGCTAGGGGGGGGAGAGGAGGCGCCACATTGAGTGCTGTTACTGCCCTAAAGCACCATGGTATATGCTGTGGGGGAGAGGAGGCGCCACATTGAGTGCTGTCACTGCCCTAAAGCACCGTGGTATATGCTAGGGGGGAGAGGAGGCACCACACTGAGTGCTGTCACTGCCCTAAAGCACTGTGGTATATGCTAGGGGGGAGAGGAGGCACCACATTGAGTGCTGTCACTGCCCTAAAGCTCCATGGTATATGCTGGGGGGGAGAGGAGGAGCCACTTTGAGTGCTGTCACTGCCCTAAAGCACCGTGGTATATGCTAGGGGGGAGAGGAGGCACCACACTGAGTGCTGTCACTGCCCTAAAGCACTGTAGTATATGCTAAGGGGGAGAGGAGGCGCCACATTGAGTGCTGTCACTGCCCTAGAGCACCGTGGTATATGCTGGGGGGGAGAGGAGGTGCCACATTGAGTGCTGTCACTGCCCTAAAGCACCATGTTATATGGTAGGGGGGAGAGGAGGCACCACATTGAGTGCTGTCACTGCCCTAAAGCACCGTGGTATATGCTAGGGGGGGAGAGGAGGCGCCACATTGAGTGTGAACCATCAAACCTGGTAAGTTTATTTCGTAGTTCATGTAGTCGTTGTTCATGTAATCCGTGGTTTACTCGAGTCGTTGTTCAGGAAAGGTCGTTGTTAAAATTCGCTGTTTAGTACCGTCGTTGTTAAACATTCGTGATTGAGGCTGTTTCCCCTTTAGTACATATCTGGATAAATGTCTCACTTCCTATCTGTTATTTTTTCTATATGTTGTAAAGTCTCTTAGTACATTGCTTCCTCTGTTTATGGCTGTTTCGCTCAGTAAATCTATATGCAAGAGGTGGCAAGGATTGTCTCTTGGGTGTGTCAGTCACTAATAAGTTGTTTAGGTGAGAGTGCCACTGCCTTCATTAGCGCTAGATACATATGAGTTGTGTCTGTGCATGTGAGTGAAGGTGTAGATGCTTGAAACTCTGTCTGAGGGCTGTATTAGCTGCTTTGCCCTTTTATAACTACTTACATGACATTCAACTGAATGTATAAGATTGAATGTATAAGTCAGCATATACACCTAAAAGTGTGCATGTACCTGTGCAAAACGTCTATATATGCAGAACTCTGTAAGTAGAAGGTAGGATAAACATCTTAAATTGTGTTGATAGAATTCTGCGACTTCCAAAAATATGTCTTTATTTTTACATACATTGAAGCTTACTTTAATGCCTAGCTTGAGGTAATGCTGAACAATTGGTTAGAGGTGACTTTTACCTAATAGAACAACAAGTAAACAATAGAAAATCTGTATTAAATAGCAAGTTGGCTTAGCACTTCAACTGCATCTCTAAGTTTAAGTGCACTAGGCCTCAGACATAATAAAAGGGATACTTCTCTAAATGGACTAATTGGTAGTGTAAGAGCTTTACTACATATGTAAATAAGTGCTCAGTTCCTTTCTCAAGTTTTTTCATTCTACAAACATGCTTGTTGTTTACAAGCATATGGTGACACTGCTATCTGCTAAATAGAAAAAATGGCAATCTGATTTTAATCTCGACACATGTGAAGAATGTTGTTTTGTAAACTTAAAAATTTGCTTTTGGGTGTTCTCAGAAAACAAACTTCTGTTAAGTTTGAGAAGTCCCTACATGATCAAGCTTAGCTCAGCAGATACGTGACATATTTCTGAGATATGTACAGTTTATCACCAAGACTAGGTTCTATATTTTTACCTTCTCAGAAATTAAGATAGATCTTGCTGAAAGGGCATTCTTGGCATAACATTCTCTTGAACGCTAATTTTGAAGTACTAATAAATGTTGAACTGTAGCTACTAATAAAAACAAAAAGATAAAAAATATATTAGTATATTTTCAAAAAATACATTCATAATATACTTTTCATAAACAATAACAGCATATTATAATCAAATACAAATATTACTTTTCCTTTTTTACTGTCCTCTTTCATACTACTTCACCATACATGGTGGTCTGTTTGTAGCGTCAGTGGGGAAAAAACGATCAAATGGATTGTACAAAAACCACAAAAAGTGCATAGTATATCATTATACATATGTGTAACTATGCTTTACGCTCACTGCAATTTCTTAATTAGTTGTTTCATCTCTATTAACTTTACTATTTAACAGAAATAGATTTGAAATAATTTTCTACTACTATTATACCTGGTACAGTGCCACAAACAAATATGTACTCTGGTTGTTTTTGAAGGCATTTTTCAGAATACTATGTCCCTTGGGCTAAATAATAAGAAAAGAGTAACTATCAATACTGATATAATCCAATCCATTACATTTTCAAGGACATCACCCCCAATAAGCCAAATTGTGTCCTTAGAACTTTGACTGCAGAAACAACAGATAAGAATGTTGTAGTTTAAAAGGCACTCTAGCTTTGTAATTTAAGGTTGGTATCATTGCAATGAGTCCATCTGCTGCTACTCTTTAAAAATACAGTATAGTGTCCAGATGTTATTATGGCTCCTTCATGAAAAATAATAGCCACTGTTTTATAAGTTCTTCCTGCAATAGATATTTCACCTGGTTTGAAGTTTGTTTTTTCAGTTTGTAATTTTGTTCCATCCAGTCTGCACTACTGTAGCATTAAAATGAGGTATTTTGCACTTCTTTGTATTTGCAATGTAGACATCATATCTACAGTTTGAGCAGGTCATATTTTGATTAGCTGTTTTAATCAATTTGTCAAAAGGCACAGTTTTGCAATCTGGTAGTGTTAAGTATAGGAATCGTTCTGCATGTATTTCAGTGGTAGAGGTAAATAAACATACTTCACAGTCATGCTCCCATTTGTAACTTAGTCCAAATAAGTTATCAATATATATATTTTTTTGCTTCTAAGTCTCCAAGCATGGCCATTATACATTTTTGTGCATCGTGGTGCATGCTCAGAGTGAATGTCACTGATCAGCTATATATATCCAAAAGATGTCGAGTGTCAGAAGCAGTATGTATTTTACTTCTATCAGTAAGCAACCATTGGAGTAAATGGGAACAGAATCTTTTTAACGGTTTGAATGATTTCATTAAGAAGATGTGGTAAATGAAAGATTGCATTGAGAACCACATTAGCATAGCAGTTGATAGCTGAAATCTTTTCTAACTGGTATCCTACAATATCATCCTCACTTTCCACTTTTTCCTTCTTTATGCCTTCACCTTTCTCTTGATTGCCTTTCTTATCTTGAATTTCAGTTGAGTGTTTTATATATTTCCCTTTTGGACATAGTATACAAGTCAAGTCAAAGATACTTTATTCGACAGCTAAGAGTCATAAAAGCACAGTTCATTGCAAGACATTGGTACATAAAACCTTAAAAAAGCATAAAAAAATTATATTCTAAAAATGCTATATACAGAGCAGATAAAAAGGTATCCCAATTTACAAATTCATCAAACATCTATAGGTCTACAAACAGAGCAGCAATATAAGGTACAAACAAGCAATAAATAAATGACCAAAGTATATTGGATCTGTCTCGTAAAGTACACATTAAATAACCGAGCACACTGACTCTAGAGCTGGCAAGCTTTTCCTGTATCTGATGGCCTCTATTAAAAAGCTTGCAACCCCCAAACAAACTGTGGGAGAAGATAGCATTTGAAGATAGGTCAAAGCCGGCCTCACTTGAGCAAACTGTCGGTCTTTAAACAGTGGTAAAATGTAAGACCTGCGCTGAGAGTCGTAAAAAGTGCAGAAAAACATAAAATGTAATGTATCCTGGTCTGAAAAATTGTCGCATGGACAAGGTTTGAGCGAATCAGGCTTCGAGTAGCCTAGGGGAAATGCCAAGAGCCAAGGGACCAGATTCAGGCGAAATCTAGTCAATACAAAGCGGTGATATGCTTTGTTAACATAAGTTAAATAAGGCTGCATCTGTGGGCCCATACTCAATATAACAAAACTCCTCACAGACGGTTTTACTACTTCCACCTCCTCCCTAAGCATCTGCCGCTTGTCCAAAAACTGCTTTTTAAAAACTCTGATAACAGTTTTGCTCAGTGCCCCAGGGTTCAGGACATAGTATACATTTCTCATGGGTGGGTATTCTCCTGAATGAGGAGCATAGAGACTTCTTAAGCTATTGTACTCTCTTAGACAAGTTCCAACAGCACTACCCTTTTTGTCATCAAATTCAATGAAATAAAAAGGATACAAGGATAATGTTCTTACTGGAGACTCTGCAACATATGCCATTTCTTCTTTAACCACACTACTTCCGATGTTTACAAAAGCCCTGTCTATACTTAAACCTTGAGATTTATGTATAGTTACAGCATACGCTAGAGACACTGGGAACTGCTTTCGTCAAACATAGAAGTCCTTTACAAGTAAAAAATGTACAACACAATGCCCAATCTGCTTTACTCCATTAATTTGATCAAATTTTACAACTAGAAATTCTATCTGATCCCTATTTGGAAAATTAACGAAATCAACAACTTTACCCATTGCACCATTTACTAATCCTTCCTCTGCATTCAAATTACGTTGCAAAATAACTTGACAGTTCTAACACATGTGTAAACTAAGCCTGGGCGTAGTTCGCGAAGTAGCGCTACGCGAAGCTACACAAAGTGCAGTTCGCACTACGCGAGCTTCGCGTAGCACTACGCGAACTGCGTAGTGCACTGTTCGCAATGATTGCACAGTGCCGGATGCTTGTCCGCACTGTGCAATCATTGAAAACGGCATCTTGCACAGTGCGAGCTGTCTTTTACTGCCGCTCGAGTAGATTTTTACTCGAGCGGCAGCTTCTCAACGCGGACTGGTAGTTTCTCATCGCGAGCGGTCGCGAGCATACGCGACCACTCGCAATGAGAAACCTGACCTCCCCGCGTTGAGAATCTCGCCGGGAGGTTTATTTTCCACGCTCGCGATCGGCAACTTGATGTTGCTGATCGCGAACGAGGAAAAAGTCTCGCCGGGATGTCATTTTGCTTGCTCGCGGTCACCAACTTGACGTTGAGGACCGCGAGCAAGCAAAAAATGACCGCTGCACTACGCTACGCTACGCGTGTTTGCACTGTGCTACGTGCAATTCGCGTTGTGCGAAGTAGCGCAAACTTCGCAAACTACGCGAGCGTAGCGTAGTGCTTTGCCCAGGGTTAGTGTAAACACTTTTCTAATCCTTCAGTCTTTGATACAGACTTCTCTTGAGAATTCAATTTTCTTTGTAGTTTTTCACTTAGTAGTTTGTTACTCCCTGGTGTTCCATTTTATCAATAGCTGTCAATTCCAAAATGTTTTGGTTTTCCAGTTCGAGTATTTCATCATTAAAGTTGGAACATTACACAGACTATGGATTTGTGTTCTGCAATCATATTATACATCAGTTGTGCTGGTCTTTTCAGTTGTAAGCAGTTTCTTTATTAGCCAAAGCTTGTTTACCATCTTTTGACAAAACTCCTATTCTTATGTCTTCAAGGATAACTCCATATTCTTTATCAGCTGCTTGTCGCATATTCCTTACTAGTTCCTTGTATTCAAAGTTTATGCAAATGCTTACATTTCCAATGCTTCCCAAGGAATTCCTTCTTTCATTGTGGAGAAGTGTTTTAAAAACAGGTTGTTCTTTAACAGGAGTCAGTTGCAGTAGGTCTGCAAAGACAATTAAATGCTTTTCTACAAACAATACATCATAGTCTGTTTGTAAAATCTGTTACATTCTTAAGTGTACAAAGGCAAGCTTTAAGTTTAAGGCCGTGCTTACCTCATTTTCAGATCTCTAGAGACTTCATGATATGCTTCACCAGATAACTTCTGGTATTCTGGTTTATTATTGTGATTCACAGGTAGCATAAGTTATCAATGTAAAGTAATCCCTTTGATGTTGTGTGCAGCTAATCCAGTAGGTGCAGTTACTACACATGATAGATTTGATTCTGTAGTCCTGTGTAGATAGCTGGTTAGAACTTTAATTAGGAAACGTTTTCCTGTTCCAGCTTGACCACTGATGTATAATAGAATAGGCTTAAATTAAGTCTGGGCGGTGAACTCCGCTCACTGAGTTTGAAAGGATTTCCACACTCCGCATTACGCAGAGCTTGCGGAGTTCCGATAAACTCCACTCCGCTCCACGCAGCGGAGTTTTTTCCCTCGCTCGCGTTCGTCAATGTCAAGTTGGCGAGTGAAGAAAATCCACCTTCCGGCGAGATTTTTCCTCGTTTGCGATCGTCAACATCAAGTTGGCGAGCGCGAGTGTGGAAAATCAACCTCCCGGCGAGATTTCTCAATGCAGGCGGTCAGATTTCTCACGTTGAGAAACTGTCCATTGAGAAAGCTGCCGCTCGAGTAAAAATCTACTCAAGCAGCAGAAAGGAAGCAGCGCCCGCTTGCGCTGTGCATGGTGCCATTCGCGATGATTGCACAGTGCAGACAAGCACCTGGCACTGAAAATCACAGCGAACAGCAGTTATCCAATGCAGACTTTTTTTTGCTCTTCGCGGAGTTCCGCGTAGCAGAACTCCGTGCACATCGTCCAGGCTTAGTTTAAATGATGAGCATTGGCATTCTTTTTTTCATGCAGGAACCCATGTTGTATTTTGTCTTTTACTTCTTCAAAGATTTCATTCTGTTCACTGTTTAGTTGTCCTTACAAATGTTCAAAATCAATAGTTTCCTGGCTTGTTAGGTCCATTGCCATTTCCACTTCATTCATTGCTGTTGCTGGTTCTTTCTGAACAATTGGTTGTCCTAGTGGATCTTGACTAATTGGGCCTGAAGTTTGACTACTTTGTGAACTTTCTCTTGCTATTGCCGTTATAATAGTTTCTTCTTGTTCAATCTCATCATTTAACATTTTCAATTACAAAGGAAAGACTGAACACTGAATACTTTCTTTTACAGCATTAAAGGAATCTTCATAGGAATCATAATCTCCAAACAACTTTGTTTTATAACGCCAAGGGTTGAATAGTTGTAAAAGTGCCAAATAGAAAAATTCTTTATTTTCTGGAGTTTTTCAACTGAGTTTTTGATGGTTGATTAGATTTCCTTTTACATGTTTAACCAAAATTCATCGTTTTCAACTACTGTGTATTATTCTTGTTCTATGTTTTCTGTTACATTCTTTTTAAACCTGTAATATTGAAGTACTTCATAAAGACACACATTTTCCAAATGTAGACTTCTTCTAGGATAGTATGTATCCAACATATTTGTTTTGACAATATCAGTACTTTGTGGTTGAAACTCTGCTAGGTTTTGGATTTCTGGTAAAGACTTTCATACTCTGTTTTGTGTGTTGGCAAGCCCTAGGCTTACCTAAATGATTCCTCTTGACTTTGAAAATAAGCTGGCTGAACTTAACCGATCTGATCACTCCTAGGAGCCTATCTCTCATTGAGAAAGCATCTTGAAACTAAAGTTGTACAATTTCTTGCCCAGACTCTTCTCCACAGAAATCTCCTGCCACATCTCTTTCATCTCTGATTTCTCTGACTTTGTAATGTATGATGTTACATACCAAGCAACAGCAATTGAGTTGTCAGCAAGGAACTGTGTATCCATGTTTGCATTCCACATTTTCAGTATGGATGGATCATAATCATTGATATACTTTGAGGCTTCTGTTTCTGTGTTTTTTAAGTTATACATCTTTTTGGTAATTTGTGAGTGAGTGTATGTCCTTCATGCTGATAGAAAGCAGTTTACTCTTCCTAGTGAAATCACAGGTCGTGGAAATCCAAAATTACATTTTGTATCAAATTTACCTTTAGCTCTGTATTAACGACGGCAGCATTTCCCACATCTGTGGCTTTGAAGCCATAAAACTTGTTGTTTCAAGGCTTTTTCTCCATCATCTTTTGGTATGGCACATGTTACATACTGTTCTATAAAACTCAGGACACTCTCATCACTATCTGTCCCAAATTTTGGTGCATCCTTTATCCATAAGAGCATTTGTATGTGAGGTGCACCTCTGGCTTGGTACTCCTTTCATCAAAAGAAATCACTTACTTCTTCTAGTGGTGGATTTCTTTTGTTACAGATGAAAGACATCATAGCTTCAAACCTGTGGTTGAAATACCTGCAAACATTTGCGAGATCCAAACAACAAAGTTAACCTGGTGTCTTTAATTTGATATTTTTGATGTTTGAATTTGCTTCTCACGCGAACTCAAGCAGATCATGCCATGCTCAGAGCAACTAAGTGTCAGAAACCAAGTAGGTGCTCATAGGTTTCTTAATATGCATTTGAGGCCTCCGTGTCGACGATACCAATACTCATTCGTGCCACGTTGGCACACCATCATATTAATTAAACTATATTCTACGTTTACAGCTCTTTCATGAACTTTGTCCATGAATTCTCTTGCAGAGAAATTTTGTAGATGTAGTCCTGTCTTCAATATATGGTTAACAGCATATGAAAGACCGGATATATCACTTTCAAAAAGAAGATTCCCTGATACGTAGGAATAGATTGTCGAAATCTTGGGTCTTCTGAATATAATCTTGTTGACCGGTATTCAGATGCAGGTTTCTGTACTGGTGGGACATCAAAGAGTCCACCTTCTCCAGTGGGGAACAATTGTGGGAAACACCGAGCTTCCAAACGTTTCTCCCACACACTCTTGGGTGTACCTTTTGCTGGCTTCATTTGAAATAAATAAATGGCATCATTAATCACTTCTTTTGTATGTAGAGGATGAATGCTGTAATGTTCATGAATCTGATTTGGATTTATCTACTTTTTCAAACTGTCCACTTGCCGAAAATGTTTCCTCCTGTGCACATGTTGCATCTTCAAGAACATCAACATTCTTGTAAAAAACATTATTTTGTACCAGCTATAATTTCTGAATGTTTAACTATACTAATATCTACTAACTCTTGCCAATTCTTTTTATTCTTTGTAGGCGCACCACTTAGTAAAATAGCAAGTGGTTCATTATCCTCTCTATCTACACCAACAATTGCAATATTCTGTTCAAAATCTAAAGGTAAATACACAACTCTGCCTTTTAGGCCTTTTTGTAGATCAGTTGGTAGCAACCTTCCAGTTTTAGGCCCCATACAAACTATGGACAGAAATGGGTGTACAGTTTGGATTAGACTAGACTCATAAACATTTAAATCTGCTAGTTCTTTAGGAATAGGTACCAACTCTCAGTTGCTATATATGACTCTAGCAGGCATTTTGTTTTCTTCTAACTTGTTGTAACAGTATTTACAAATAACTTGTCGAAAAAGACAAGCAAATCGTTCTTCAATAAATAAATAAGAAGCAAATTGTTGCCACTTATCGTTGTTTTCTTTTTCACTTTTAGAGTACAAATCAACAGTCTGAGTTTGAATTTTGCTGCATGTCTATATGAAATACAAACAGTTTGGTTTTGACAAGAAACTCTGTTAAACTTTCTAATCTTCCACAAAGTTGTTAATAGTATTCTTTGTGTCCTCTTCTACTACAGCTGTAGATAACAGGCCCTCACTTTCCCTACACTCCTCTTCAGGCTCCAAAAAACAACAGTAAACATTATCACAAACTTTTGGTACATCTGCTATTCTACCATGCAAAAGAGCTGTATTCAAATCTCCTAAGTATTCTGCTGGAGTTTTTACATAGTAAAGTTTCCTAACAAACTTTCGCATTTCAGAGTGATGAACAGCCAACATTCTGAAATGATGTAAAACACTTTGACACACTTTATTTGACAAACATGCAAGTGAATGTCCCTGTACATTGCAATACTTTCTCACTTAGCATGGATCTAATCCCTGCTAAAGTGCAATTTTTTCTTCAAACTTTTGCATGAAAATTCACGTTAAGAGCGTCTCATTTTATCAATAGACTGTTATTGAACAGTACAAATAATGCTACATTCCACTTATATACGGCGGCCTGTCTACATCTTCTCTGTACCTCTTCTGCTATGACTTCCTAAACATTCCTAGCAACTATTTCCTCTTTTGCTACCGGAATACCATCCTTTACTTCATTGCATCGACCACTTGTTTCAAATGCATGCGCTAATGTGTTCTCTTGTAAATAGCTTTCTTCATTAAAGAAAGGCTCTGTACTAGCTGTATGTTTCCATTCTCCTCTAAATATTTGACAAAAGTTGCTTTTATTCACAATTGTTTTTTCTGACTTTTTCTCTTCATATTCAACACTCTTTTATCCAGTGTTTTAATCCTGTTTAAAATTAAGATAAACAGTTTTCAGTTCAAGGCAAATGCTTTATCTACTACACTTTCTATACGTTGTCTTTGCTTGTAAGCTGCTGATCTTCCCTAATAGTGTTTTGAATTTCTTTCTAAATCTTGTATTACTCTACTTTTAAACATTCTTCTTGTTATATCTTTACACTGATTCTGTCTTGCTGTTAGATCACTTTATTCTTTAGAACCCTTTCCACTTTGAATTAGTATAATTCGTTTTTGTTTGTCAGCTGTTGGTAAACTTTTCTTTTTGTTCACAGCATTTTCAATACTTTTATTCTAAGTACTGTTTTAAGAAATTGCTTTGTTCTCTTACCAGCAGATTTCTTTCCTGCAATGGTATTCTGTCCACTATGTCCTGGTTTATTTTCACACTTTTACAAATAGTACTGTGTCTTTTGTGCCTTTCTCGTTCGTTCCCTGTTTGTCATGTTGCATCTTCTGTTTCAAGCCAAATAGATGTCTGAATGGAAAATAGAGTATACATTTAATGTTGTATAACTAAATGACTTAACTCTTATGCACATAGGACTGTACCCTATAGTCTAGCTACAGGCTACCTTAAGGGCAAGTTATTGATGGCAAAACAGTAAATAAAAAATTCTACTCAGGTTTTAAAAGCCAAGTCGCTGTAGCAGTACAACTGGATTCACACTCTCAATTGTAACAGGCTTAAAACATGAGTGCGTCAGTGCCTTTTGGGGGTGTGATGATACATGTAAAGTAGCGTGTAGGTTTTAGAGTACCTTTGTTGCAGACTGTACAGCTCTGTAAAAGTGTGTTGAAGAAGCTGCATGGATCACTTTGTTGGTATCATAGAGAATAATAGGGTATGAAACTGTGTGTAGTAGTGCTTCCATTAGTCCAACTTAGAAAAGAGCTCAGAGTGGGTGGGAATGAATGGTGAAGTAGCTCAGTGAATGTTTGCCTGGGGGGTATTAGAGCCCATACAATTTTTAAGATAGGGTCATCAGCTGCACCACAGGTGTCCGATTACATGTAGAAATACAGACATGGGTGAGAAAAGGTAGAGGTCAGACATTTAAACTTGACAGAATATGTTTTCAGTTTTAAGTACATACAGCACTATCTACGGCCTACCTGCAGAGTACCTCTGAGGAGAGTTATATGCAGTAGGATAGTGTTGGACTTGGCCCTTTTTGCAGGGTCATCCCTGAACTTTTTGCCTTCCTTCCTATAGTATTTTTCCTGACCTGTTGTCAGTGGTTTTATGACTCTGGGCACTTTATCACTGCTGATCAGTGCTAAAGTGCATGTGCTGTCTATGGTAAACTTGGTAAGATTGGTACTTCACCTGTTTGGCATATTTAATTTACCTATGAGTCCCTTGTACAGTGGGAACCCATATACCTGGGCCAGTAAATTAAATGCTACTGGGGGCTTGCAGCGTTGCTTGCGCCACCCACCAAAGTAGCCTTTCAAACCTGTCCCAGGCCTCTGCCACTGCAGGGCCTGTGCTTGCAGTTTACTGCCACTGTGACGTGGCATATAAAGTGATTGCCACATCTGCAACTCCACTTTTACTACATATTAGTCACCCCTAAGGTAGGCCCTAGCTAGCCCTATGGGCAGGGTGCGATGTAGGCAAAAGGTAGGACATGTGCCTTAACTGTGTGGCATGTCCTGGTAGTGACAAACAGCCTATTTGGTTTCTCACTCACCCTCTCATAGGGATGCATTGGGGAGTCCCTGATACGTGCTTCAGTGGTAATTCCTGACATGAGAGGGGTAGCGCGACCATGTGTGGTATGTTTGGAATAGTAGTGATAAATCCTGCTAATTGGTGAAAGCAGATTTATTATTACTATTTTAGAAATGCCACTTTTAGAAGTGGGCATTTCTGTGTGCTATGTGTCCTTGTGCCTGCCTGATGTGTATTGACCGTCTGGTTCTGACTGACAGGAGAGAGGGGATGTGCATTCACTCCAGCCAGCCCTTGGGGGGTTGAGGTGTGTCCTGCCCTGCCTGGGTAAATCAGCACTAGGCTGAATAGATCTTGGGTGAATTTAGAGTAGTGGGAGGAGTTGTCCCTTGCACCTGAATAGGCCTGGTCTGCATTTGGAGTGGTGGGAGGAGTAGCACCTGCACCTGAATAAGGCTATGCCTGGCTTCCACAATGATGGTTCTGCCCCCCTGTGGTGTGTCTGGGGCCAAGGCTTACACTAAGAATGGGGATTGTTGTGCACTAATAATTGTATTGTGAAGTGCCCCAAGAACTGGTTTGGACTGGGCTCAGAGCCCCGTACCAAGAGAGAACAAAGACATGTGGACTATAAGTACTGGGGATATGACCCCATGTTTGTTGAACTGACTGGAACTTGAAAAAAGAAGACACTGCAAGGACTGTATCGAGAGAACTGCTGTGTGCCAGGAGGAGCCGCCATTTCGGACTATCTGCTTGTGGGACTGACGTGCTGCCTGCTGGGTGGTTTAAGGGACTGCCACTCTGCTGGGTGACCCTGTGTGCTGGCCTGCCTGTGCCCTGTTCTCTGCCCCCAATGATCTCTTAAGGCTTGGTGGCATGCCCTGCGGGTGGGAGAAATTAGCGCCGGGCAAGTGCTTTATTTTTTACAACAAGCGCGTGGTGAGCGCGTCACTTCAAAAAGCCTGGGAGGAGCACTTTTGGCTCTGCTCCCTGATCAGCGCATGTGGAGAGCGCTGTTGTCGTGGTTCTGAAGGAGTTGCAGGGCTGGTTGCCTTTCCAGCGCTGTGCAGCATGTACCGATTGAAATACAGCAGGGGGCTCTGCTGAGGTGGCCCTGAGCTGTGAGGACCCGAGATGTGGGCTTACTTACTGGCATGCGGCAGAAGGCGCTGCCGATTCAGCACCGGGGCGGGAGCCTACCCCGCGTTATTTGCTAGAGGGAGGGCTTCTCTATATCCCCATTGAAGCTGGGAGAGGAAGTCGCAGCTCGCTACCACCCAGCAGGAGGCCCCCGCAGCTGCCGGAGGCCAGGCGGAAGTGACAAGTCTCGTGGCTGAGCCTGGTTGTTGGCGGGGCCAAGCGGGACCACGTTCCTGATCCCCAAATGGAGGAGAGGAGGATGGAGATGGTGCCCCGTGTCTACCTGGTCCTGAAGGGCCAGATCAGAGCACCGCCATTGGCCCCCTCCCATCTGGCGCACTGGGGGCATTTTGTGGATGGCAATCTCTTCCGCATTTCAGAGCCCTGCTTCTTCCCAATGCGGAGCTCCATAGGAGGCACGGAAAAGGTACACGGCGTGGCAGCTGCACCGCATGATCGCAGCAGCTACCCTGGGGGATTTGTTTGCTCCCAACTGAAGTGGGGCGGACCCAACGAAGTCTCCACGCTGCCTGGGGTGGTGTGGGTGTGCGCCCCTACCCCCAACTGTGACATACCTGGAGGATACTTGTCGGGAATACGGTGGGGTGAAATCTCCACGGAGGCCCCCTTCCCCCAATTCCTGGATGCAGTGGAGTGCCCAGGAAGTACAGCATTCCCTGGGGTAGGCGGGTGGGTGGCCCAAGAGCCTACTTGGGGGGAGACAAAGGACACTGTAATCTGTAATAGTGCAGTTGCGCTCTGGGTCAGATAAAGTGTTTCTACCCTCACTGTACTTGCCTCATGTTCATGCCTGGACTATGCTGTGAGGTTGTGGTGCACTGTGGATGATGTGTTTGCATAAGGTGTTATGCTCAGTACAATCCAGCCAGTAGTTACTGGTGACCCTAACTGTTATATTTATGACAGTGGCCCGATTGGCCAAGTGATTTATGTAATCTCTGTACAGTCCTGACAAGTGCTTGGTGGCAAGGTGATATATATGTGATTGTGATCTAATGTGTTTTTATGGATAATACAAAGGATATTTTTATATAACCTTGTGTGGAGTATCTTTTGTGGTGTGCCTAGTGTGTCACCGCTGTGTGAGTGTGTTGTGCAAATGCTTCTGGGATAAGCCTGACTGCTCTGCCAAGCAACCAAGGGGGTGAGCAGGGGTTATCTTCAGTATGTAACTCCCTTGCCCTGACTAGAGTGGTGGGTTCTGTCTGGCTTAGGTGCATACCCTAGCTAACAAGAAACCCCATTTCTAACAGCTAGTGCTTAATATACTTAGCAACATGTTTTCAACCTCAATTTGTTTACCAGTTTCATTAGAGACCCAGAGCTTCTGGTGCCAGGTCTGACCCAAAATAAAAGACGGATTACCATGCATTTCAGCCTTGTTAGTGTCAGCATGTTTCCAGATACCTCAATGAGTGTGTCAGTGCCTTTTGGGGGTGAGATGCACATGTAAAGTTGCCTGTAGGTATTAGACTACCTCTGTTACAGACTGTATGCTCTGTAAATGTGCGTATAAGAAGCTGCATTGATCACAATCTAGTATGATGGAGAACACTGGTGAATGAAGCTGTGTGTTCAAGTGCCTCTATGAGGTCTACTTACAAAAGACCTTTGTGCTTCTGGGACTGAATTGTGAAGTAGCGTAGTGAATATTATCCTGGAGGTATGATAGACTGTATAGTATTAAAGTTAGGGTCATCAGTTGTACCACATGTGTCAGACTACATGTAGAAGTGCAGACATGGCTGAGTAATGGTAGAAGTCAGACATTCAAACTTGACAGAATACGTTTTCAGTTCTAAGTACATAGATCACTATCTACCGCCTACTTGCAGTGTACCTTTGAGGAGAGATATATGTAGTAGGATAGTGCTTAATACACTTGGGAACATGTTTTAAACCTCACATTTCTCTAGCAGTTTCATTAGAGACACAGAGCTTCCAGTGCCAGGCCTGACCCAAAATGAAAGAATGTCTCACCTTTCCAGATACTTGAATGAGCATGTCAATACCTTTTAGGAGTGAGATCACACATGTAAAATAGCTTTTAGGTATTAGACTACCTCTGTTACAGACTGTTTGGCTCTGTAAATGCGTGTTAAAGAAGTTGCATGGATCACTTTCTGGGTATTGTACAGAACATTGAGATATGTAGCTGTGTGTGTAAGTGCTTCCATTAGGCCTACTTACGAAAGAGCTCTGTATGTCTGGAACAGAATGGATAACTAACTGGAATTATGTTACTGTCGGTGTGAAAGGCCATGTAATGTTTAAGTTAGGCCTATAAGTTACTCATCAGGTGTCATACTACATGTATAAGCACAAATATGAAAGAGAAATTTTAGGGTATTAGACATTCAAACTTGACAGAATACAATTTCAGTTTTAAGTACATACATCACTATTTATGGACTACTTACAGAGTACTTTTGCGGCAAGTTATATGTACTAGGATAGTGATTAATACTTCTGGGAATATATTTTAAACCTCACATTTCCCTAACAGTTTCATTAAAGACATAGAGTTTCCAGTGCCTGACCTGAACCAAAATGAGGAGCGACTCCTGTGCATGCCTGTCTTGTTAGTGTCAGTGCCTTTCCAGACATCTATATTTTTCACTTCTTACGCTTACTGTCATACTCTCTATTTGTTCAGACATCAAACATGTTCACAAGCCTACTTATCTCTAGAAATAACTACTTAGTAGATGCAGACTATTACATATATAACTGTTAGTCTCATCACATATAACTCTTTGTTACTCCACACATATCAAACTATATGTATATATATATATATATATATATATATATATATATATATATATATATATATATATATATATATATGGCGATGGGAGAATAAACGCGAATTGAAGCACTTACTTGGGTCCGTGTCCGTGTTTGTGGAGCGACTTTCACTATGCAGCGGAGTTCACGTAATATATATATATATATATATTCACTGAAAAAACCATAGGTTTCAGGCACGTTATAGTTAGAAATTAGCCTTTAAAAACCTTACAAATTCACTGAAAAAACCATAGGTTTTAGGGACAGTTATAGTTAGTTGGACATTGCACTCGTACAAAACCCGTGAAATTCCCCGTTATAGTTAGTTCAGCTAACTATAACTCGCACCCCGCAATGCACTGCTGATGACGTCACATATTACATCACTCATGACATGGTCAGTGACATCACTGATGACATCACTGATGACATCATGCAGTGACTGTGTGTTTCTGTAAAGTTTAAATATGTTTAATATATATAGGCAAAGGCGTATTGAAGAATGACTGGGTGTATAAGTGTCTCAATTGATGATTGAGTAGGTGCATGACTGACTCTCCAAGTGAGTGATTAAACGTATCTTACTGAATGCATGGGTTACTGACTAAACTGTGTGAATGTCTGTATCCATTTGTCTGTTGGTGTGCGAATAGCTACATGAGTGTCTATATGGGTTATTGATTGGTTGTCTGAGTATCTGTATGGGTGCCTGAGTGTTTGTGTGGGTGGGGTGTGTGTGACTCTGTACATAGATGTGTGAGTGGGTGATTCACTGGGTGCATGATTTGAAGAGTGCATCTGTGATGGACTGCTTGGGTGGGTGAGTGTGTGTATCGGTGTGTTAGTGAGTGAATGTATATCTCAGTGGTACATGTGTGAGTAACGACATATGTAAAAGGCAGTATATATGTGTGTTAGAGTATTTAAAAGGCTATAAGTGAGAGTGTGTGATTGTGAGAGTGGCTGTATGGATGCGTGTGTGCTTGTATCAGTGATTGTATAAGAGCGTAAGAATTTGCTAGTATTTGTATGAGTAAGTGAGCTGGTGTGTGTATCACTGTATAGGTGAGTAAATGGCAGTGTGATTAATTATTTGCATGACTGACTAGGTGTGTGAGTACCTCTATGGATGAGTGGCAGTGTGTGAGTGTCTATGTAGGTGTATGAGTGCATATGATAGTCCTGTACTGAGTGACCATAAGTATGAGTGACTGTACGGGTGAGTGAGTGGATGTGTGTGTAGACCTAAGAATCAGTGAGTGGGTATGTAGTTATTGGTGTTGGAGTGTGTATGGTTTTGAGAATGGCAGTCTGTAATTTAGAGTGGGTGTATCAAAGGTTATATTAGGGTGTGAGAAGATGCATGAAATTATCACATGGATGATGTCATCAGTGATGTCATCAGTGATGTCATTTGAGATGTCATCAGTGATGTCATCAGTGATGTCACTGACCATGTCATGAGTGATGTAATATGTGACGCCATCAGCAGTGCATTGCGGGGCGCGAGTTATAGTTAGCTGAACTAACTATAACGAGGGAATTTCACGGGTTTTGTACGAGTGCAATGTCCAACTAACTATAACTGTCCCTAAAACCTATGGTTTTTTAAGTGAATTTGTAAGGTTTTTTAAATGCTAATTTCTAACTATAACGTGCCTGAAACCTATGGTTTTTTCAGTGAATTTCAAAGGTTTTTAAATGCTAATTTCTAACTATAACGTGCCTGAAACCTATGGTTTTTTCAGTGAATTTCAAAGGTTTTTCAAATGCTAGTTTCTAACTATGCCTACAGAGGTAGTACATCTGAAGAAAGAAGAAAAAACGCACCGAAAGAAGCAAAAGAAAAGCAGAAAGAAGCAACAGAACTCCACAAAGACGAAGAAAAGTGCACGAAGAAGCAAAAGATGTGCAGAAAGAACCAACAGAGGAGCAGAAAGAGGCCTTGTTCCAAAATCATCCTGTGCCCACAACTTTTTCCGACGTGTACTGGTGGTAACTGACTCTGACTAACCAGAGCCAGTGCGATGCAAAAACACACTTAGAATACAGGGAAAACACCTACATACACTAGGGAACACTATGCGTTGGGGTACCCCTGTGATTAGCATGACCTCCTCTGTAAGTCCCTAGTACATAATAGGGCAGGGGGATTAAAACTACCTCTTAAAACGCGCTACAGGGCGCGTTTGCACAGTGGTGAAGGGAGGGGTTGCCTGAGGTGACATGTGTGCAAACGCGCCCCGTGGCTCGTTTTATGTTGCGGGATTAAGTCCCCTTGAAACCTGAGTGTCCCTGGGGCCCAACTAGCCCCCCAGGTACCTACAGTTAGGACTGAAGGGTGGTGCAAAAAGGGGCGTGGCCTCTGAACACCTCTCTGCAACGCAGCTCCCTGGCGCATACTGGAGGTACAGGGTGGGCTAGTTGGACCCCAGGGACCCTCATGATTCAAGGGGACTTAATCCCCCAACTTAAAATGCGCCACGGGGCGCGTTTGCACAGATGTCACCTCAGGTCCCGCCCCCTCCCTTCACCATTGTGCAAATATTCCTCTAAAATCAGCCGAACTACGAATTCCGATTTACTCACCTGTTATCAGGAGAGACCTCAGTCCTGCATCTTTCAGCCCAGTACTGATCCTGAAAAGTAATTTTAACCGTACTTACCAGTAACTTGAATTTCCTTCCATAGGATATCATTGACTGGTTTCACTTGGAAATTCTTCTAAGTGTGGAGTTTTGGAACTTTATAATATTCCTCTAAAATCAGCCGAAATACGAATTCCGATTTACTCACCTGTTATCAGGAGAGACCTCAGTGCTGCATCTTTCAGCCCAGTACTGATCCTGAAAAGTAATTTTAACCGTACTTACCAGTAACTTATATTTCCTTCCATAGGAATCCATTGTCTGGTTTTCAGCAGAAAAGTTTCAAAGTGTTGATTTTCACAAACTACAAATATTCCTTAAAAATCGCCGGTATGACTTAAACGCATTCTTTCAACTGTTTACAGGAGATGCACCAGTGCTGGATCCAGGATCCACCACTGAGTAAGAAAAAGTAACGATAACACTACTTACCTGCTAAGTGAATTTCCTCCCATAGGATAACATTGGTGATTCTATGTGAAAACGTTTCTAAGTGTCAACTTTTAAAATACAATAATATTCCTTAAAAATCACTACTGTAACCAAAACGCTTTTACTCAACTGTTTACAGGAGATGTCCCAGGACTGAATCTAGGATCCAGTCCTGTGGTTAGAAAAGTAATCCATAAAGTAACTAATTGCATTTAGGTAGAAATTCACATTGAGCTCAATGTTGCATTGTGTTTGAAATTGTGTTGCCCATTGCAACAACTGTAACTACTGTACTTAAAAGTCTATTGCCTATTTGCAAAGTATTTAAACTAAAGTAATTCATTCTGAGAAAGTATATTTTGTAATGTAATGTATAATGTAATTACAATGTAATTTAAAAAATAAAACATCTAAAAATAAATAGTTTAAAAAAATGTAGTAAATCAGTATCAAAAAAAATAAATATAACAATTAATACATTTAAAAATTGTCATTTACAAAACCTTTGAAATTCACTGAAAAAAACCATAGGTTTCAGACATGTTATAGTTAGGAATTAGCATTTAAAAAACCTTTGAAATTCACTGAAAAAACCATAGGTTTCAGGCTTGTTATAGTTAGGAATTAGCATTTTAAAAACCTTTGAAATTCACTGAAAAAACCATAGGTTTCAGGCCTGTTATAGTTAGGGTTTAGCATTTAGAAAACCTTTGAAATTCACTAAAAAACCATAGGTTTTAGGGAAAGTTATAGTTAGTTGGACATTGCACTCGTACAAAACCCGTGAAATTCCCCCGTTATAGTTAGTTCAGCTAACTATAACTCGCGCCCCGCAATGCACTGCTGATGACGTCACATATTACATCACTCATGACATGGTCAGTGACATCACTGATGACATCACTGATGACATCTCAAATGACATCACTGATGACATCATCCATGTGAGAATTTAATGCATCTTCTCACACCCTAATATAACTTTTGATACACCCACTCTAAATTACAGACTGCCATTCTCAAAACCATACACACTCCAATACCAATAAGTACATACCCACTCACTGATTCTTAGGTCTACACACACACATCTACTCACTCACCCGTACAGTCACTCATACTTACAGTCACTCAGTACAGGACTATCATATGCACTCATACACCTATATAAACACTCACACAACGCAACTCATCTATAGAGGTACTCACACACCTAGTCAGTCATGCTAATAATTAATCACACTCCCATTTACTCACCTATACAGTTATACACACCAGCTCACTTACTCATAAAAATACTAGCACATTCTTACGCTCCTATGCAATCACTGATGCAAGCACACACTCATCCATATAGCCACTCTCACAATCACACACTCTCACTTATAGCCATTTATATACTCCAACACACATATATACTGCCTTTCACATATGTAGTTACTCACACATGTACCACTGAGACATACATTCAATCACTAACACACCCATATACACACTCACCCACCCATACAGTCCATCACAGACGCACTCTTGAAACCATGCACCCAGTGAATCACCCACTCACACATCTATGCACAGAGTCACACACACCCCACCCACACAAACACTGAGGCACCCATACAGATACTCAGAGAACCAATCCATTACCCATATAGACACTCATTTAGCTAGTCAGAAACCCATGCAGCTGCTTACACAACAACAGACAGACGGATACAGACATTCACACAGTTTAGTCACTCACCCATGCATCCAGTAAGATACGTTTAATCACTCACTTATAGACTCAGTCACGCACCTACTAAATCATCCATTCAGATGCTTATACACCCACTCATTCTTCAATATGCCTATCCCTATATATATTAAACATATTTAAACTTTACACAAACACACAGTCACTGGATGATGTCATCAGTGATGTCATCAGTGATGTCATTTGAGATGTCATCAGTGATGTCATCAGTGATGTCACTGACCATGTCATGAGTGATGTAATATGTGACGTCATCAGCAGTGCATTGCGGGGGCGCGAGTTATAGTTAGCTGAACTAACTATAACGGGGGAATTTCACGGGTTTTGTACGAGTGCAATGTCCAACTAACTATAACTTTCCCTAAAACCTATGGTTTTTTCAGTGAATATATATATATATATATATATATATACACACCATTATTTACACCAGGGGTATCCAACCTTTTCTGTAATAAGAGCTACTTATGTTCAATTGAACTCATCAAGAGCTACTGATATTGTTAGTGTTGTAATACTGACTACATCAGACAAGATTACATTAGTGGGCACCATGTGCAAGATTACTACCAGCGATCACCTCAGTGCATCAGACGTGGTTGCAAACAGAAATGTGTAAAAGGCTTTGTCAATATAGAATGCCTCTACATGGGTAGCACATAACAACCATAGCTGTGATGACTCTGGCACCAAGGAAATATGATTTGGAAAAGATCTTCCCAAAGCCACATTATTTATCACTCAAATATCGGATTTAAATATATTTTGGAAATTCAGCCATTCTTCTCCAAATATCAGCTTATGAGTTATGAAAATAAGAACATTTTTGTGTCAACTATATACTCTAAATTTTGATATACATATATTAATTTAACAAAGTAAAAGCTTCTAATTTCGTAGTCTAGGTTGCACACAGGAGAGCTACTTAACGGTACCTTGAGGGCTACCAGTAGCTCATAAGCTACTCGTTAGAGAAGCCTGATTTACACCAATACGATACACAATTAATACAATTCATATTTTTCTGATGAAATGCTTCACAACTTCTTTAGGTTCAACTTTGTTTTATTGGCATTTGCATCAAAAGTGTACAAACATTATGCAATAAAGATATACGTAAGGCACTGGTACATCGGATCATAATTAGGTCCCATCTTATTAGCAATGCTCTTCCGGTAACATGGCTGCAACCATGCCCCTACTGTGCCTCCGGAGTGGCCGCCTATAAGACAGTCTATCCGTTGAGAAGTGGTGGTATGATGCCTTTTACTGGAATAAAGAAAAAAAAAAAAGAACCCCCCCACCCCCCTCCTCGTCCCAACTCCCCCCTCCCTCCCCTGAACTGGTGTGCCATTGTGGTGTACTGAAGGGTATCGTGTTAAAGGGGAAATCATGAGTCTCCTTCCGTTGGTTGTGGTGTGGAGGCCAAGCTTGTGAGAAGGAGAAGGCGGAGATATTTAGGACATGTAATCTCGTTCATCTCCATTGACAGAAGAGAAAGCAATGGCTGCCAGGCGTCTGTAAAGCTGGGCATAGCGTTAGATAAGGAGGCTTGTATGCGTTCCATTCCAATAATATACCATAGTTTGTGTAGCCACCCCACCCGCGTCGGTCTCGTGGATGAGCCCCAGTGTGATAGGATGTTTCGAGTAGCTGCTCCTAGAGCTATCCCCATCAGTCTACCTCGCCTGGATCTAAGTGGGTATGTTATGGGGTTGGGCAGCCCCAAGATCACGTAAACAGGAAAGCGCGGTATCTCAGTGTCGAATTGGCGGTCGATATCGTCTAAAACATCCTTCCAGTAAGCCTGTACCTCTCTACAGTCCCACAATATATGTATTAGGGTGCCATCCTCCCCGCAGCATTGCCAACACAGCGGACTTCGTGCTGGGTTCCCCCTGCGCAAGCGGGCCGGGGTCAGATGCCAATACATGGCCACCTTAACCGCTGACTCCCTGCTGGCTATGTTACGCGCTGTATGATTCGCTCGGTAATAGATGTCTGCCCATTCTTTACGTGTCAGGTCTCTCCCTAGTTCTCTCTCCCACCTACGCTGACCTGCAGGGGGCGCCGTGGGGGCCCCGCCTCTAAGCATATCGTAAATTTCAGAAATCATTGCATTATCAGTATTCTTGGTGTGTAACCACTTCTCAAATTTAGTGAGTTTCCTAGCTACGCCTGAGTGAACATCGGCGTGGAGGAGCCAGTGTCGGAGCTGGAAGTAGCGGAAGCGCTCTGTTTCCGGGAGCCCGTAGTCCGCTTTGAGGTCTTGGAAAGGGATGATGCCCTCTAGATTAAAGAGATGGCCCCCTGACCGCCAATCGGATGCTCTCCAGAATCAAAATGCCCTTGCATCCATGCCTGGGGAGAACTCCTTATTATCAAAAAGGGGTGTCATGGGAGAAGGAAATGTCGTCAGACCCCTGTTTACTGCCACTCCATCCCATGCCTTTAGGAGCGTCCTGGTGATAGGGGAGCCCCGGAGGCTGGGAGGTCTGTGTATCAGTTTAAGGAAGGGGACCTTCCCTAGGTCCAGTTGAGCTAACTCCCTATCCTGGAAAAGCCAACTCTTTTCGGATTCGGGGCGCTTCCATTCGACAAGGTACCGCAGCTGAGCTGCGCGGAAATATTCTAGAACGTTGGGGATACCCAATCCCCCGTCGTCCAGTCTCATATAGCTCAGGTCCTTGCGTATCCGGGATCTCTGCCCTCCCCATATGAAGTGATTGATGGCTCGCTGCAGAGCCTGTAAGATGCCCGGAGGTGGCCAGACCGGAATTGTCTGGAAAAGGTACAGCGCTCTGGGCAGGAGAGACATCTTGACTGCTGCTACCCTGACCAGCAGGGAAATCGAGTGACGTTTCCCATCATTCAGGTCTTTTGTGGTTCGCTGGAGGAATTTGGAGTAATTGAGGTGTAGCGTCTGAGACACAGATGCTGCTAGCTCTATGCCCAGATAGGGGATAGAAGAATAAGTTGGGATACCCGCATAGGTCGTACCATCGGGGGGGCGCTTGGCCATCCTCCTGAAACCTAAGGATCGAGGATTTCCCCATATTAACTCGCAGGCCCGAGACCTGGCCATAGTCCTCCAATTCTTTCAGGAAAGCTGGGACCGATCGGGCTGGTGACTCTAGGGAAGCAATTATATCATCAGCATAAAGACTAACAGTGTGTTGTTCTCCCCCAAAAGGGATGCCTTTAATCTCTGGATTGTCCCGGATCCACTGAGCCAATGGTTCAATATAAAGGGCAAAGAGGAGAGGCGACAGCGGGCAACCCTGTCGGGTCCCCCGCTGTATCTCAAAGGGCATGGAGGTCACCCCATTCACCCTGATTGTAGCCATGGGGTTAGTATAGCAGCTCGAGACCCAAGCTCTAAACCTGTCCCCAAAACCAAAGTGTACCAGGGTCTTATCTAGAAAGCGCCAATCCACCCGGTCAAATGCTTTTTCAGCGTCCACTGACAAGAAGAGGGCGTCCAGCTTGGTGCGGTGAGCTTTGTCTATAAGATGAAATATGCGTTTAGTATTATCGCTACTCTGCCGGGATTGTATAAAACCAGATTGATCTGGGTCGATGATGCCTGGCATGAGGGGACCCAGACGTGTCGCTAGTATACCTGTAAACAGTTTTAGGTCGACATTAAGCAGCGATATTGGCCGGTAGGAACCGCACTTGGAGGCGTCCTTGCCCGGTTTGGGTAGCACTACTATCGAAGCCGATAGCATCTCCTGGGGGATTGTGCCTGGGCCATTGAAGGAATTAAAAAGCCTGGTAAGTATTGGGGCTAGTGCTGGGCAGAACATCTTATAGAACCCAGCCGAGAATCCGTCCGGGCCCGGAGATTTCATGGGTTTGAGGCGGGAGATAGCTCCAACTACTTCCTCAATACGAATGGGGCTATCGAGCGTTTCTCCATTATGGTGGTTCAATGCTGTCGTATGTGCACCTCCTAGGTATGTATCTATATGTGGGATGGACGGTGAATCTCCCGTGTAGAGAGCGGCATAAAAATCCCGAAAAGTCTGTGCTATTTTCATATCGTCAGTAAGCGTAACAACCTCAGGACTTGTAATCTCCTTTACCTTACACTGCTGCGTCTTCGCCCTCAGTCTACTAGCCAGCATCCGACCTGTCTTATCCCCTCCTATATAATATGAGTGTTTAAGGCGAAGGGCTGTGTACTCTGCCCTGTCCAAGTCGAGCCCCGCCAGCAGGGCCCGCGCGTTCTTCAATTGCCGCCAGATTCTAGGCGCTCCCGTTCGGCTATGGACCTGCTCCAACTCCAGCACTTGAGCCGTAAGCTCCTCTCTTTTGGCTTTACGCTCCCTGTTCTCTGCCGCTGATAAAGCGATCAACTCGCCCCTCACAACTGCTTTAAGTGCCCCACACAGCATGGTTATGGATGTTTCGGGGGTGTCATTGATCTCTAGCTACTCAGTAATGCGCTTGAGGATTTGCTCCTGCACCGCTGGTTTATGGAGCATAGCCTCCCTCAACCTCCAGCTGCCCGCTGGCCGAGTTATGTTGGGGACCCCCAAGGTTACCACTACTGCATCGTGATCCGACAGGGCCGCCGCTGTGATGTATATGTCTTTGATAGTCATATGAACCTCCGGGGAGCCAAGAAGGTAGTCTAATCTAGCATAGGTGTGGTGTGCATGTGAGTAGTAGGAAAATTGGGAGGCTTGAGGGTGAGATGCTCTCCACAGATCCACTAATCCCCTTTCCACCAACCATCGTTTGCCCTCTACAGAGACCTCCCCTGCTTGGGAATATCGACTGCTAGATCCGTCTGCGGTCGTGTCCATAACTAAGTTCAGATCGCCTCCCACCAGTATGAAGCGATCGTGTGACTAAAATTGTTGATAGGGTAGTTCTAAGGAAAGTCTCCTGGTTCGTATTTGGTGCATAAACCGACCCAATTGTTAGAGCTAGGCCTTTAATCCAAAAGCGGTATGCCAATAATCGCCCTTTTATTTCCGTTATTTTGTCCCCCACCGACCCTCTAAACTTCCGTGATACTAGAATAGCCACCCCGCCCTCTTGTCGTGCATAGAGGAAAAATATTGATAGGGGAATACCCTGGATTTCAATCTGTGCCAATCTCGTGCTAGCAGGTGAGTTTCCTGCAGCAGACAGATATCCACGCCTGAGTTCTCTAGATAAGACAATATGGAGCGTCTCTTATTGAGGCTATTGAGACCCTTAACGTTAAGCGTGAGGATGGTTAGTTCTGAATCGTGCATGGTTAGGGAAGGTGAGCAGCGCGCTCCCAGTCTCACGGTGCTGGCTTATAGAGTGTTCCCCTGCACCCTCCTATGTGATGACGCGTCTCAAAATCGCCATTTGTAACTTACCTGTGAGATTCCAATGTAAATTCTAAAAGTATCAGAAACTCTTAGGTAATTGTCTTTTTCATGCAGAAAATGTGATGTACCACTCTCAATAAGGAAGAACCAGTAATGGCAAAATTTCCCTCTCTTTTTCCGAAGAAATGAATGTAAATAGAAAATCTAAATATTCCCTTCATTTTTCCAAAATCTAAAAAGACTTTCTGTTGGACAGTTATATTAACCCTTTATTACTCTCTTCTAAAGAAGCCCAATCTGGTTGTGTAACTTGCTGAAGTTTCGACACCGTCACGACGCCCAGTGCGACCCCCCATGTAACTTCACGGTGGAGTAGTGAACCTTCCTGGGAGTTCAAAAAGCAATTTCCAATTATACTACTATTATTTTTTAACAACATTTCACATTTAACCATACTACTGAATTTGGAAAATTCAATTTTCCAAGTTATAAGAAATGTAAAGTACTCCATTTTATATTTTAAAGGCACACTGTACTTAAAACCCTTCCCCACACTGATTCACCTCAGTTTCTATAGCAACAGTTTATGAAACATTCTACTGTACCAGTAAGTCAAAAGATCAGCATCTTTTTAACTGCAGCACACCAGCTTTCAATTCAACAGTAACAGGTGTGGTTGAGTACTTGATCTTAGCATATCCAGTGTATCGCACCTTTTGAAGATTAGTCAACAGCCAATCAGAAATATACTTATTTTTCAAAGTAAGATACTATCTATTTTTATGTATGGAATTTTTATGAACACCCAATCACTTATCTCCTTTTCGTAAACTAGATTCCCCCCTCCATTTTAGGTGCCTTTCATTATACCAACTGTCACATTCAGCTACAGACTTCTTCTGATACCTACTGCTCCTTCCTTCAAATTGGTTACAGTATGGATTGTGGGTCACAGCTATGATTTCTGTGACATAATTTTTCTAGAGACAGTGGTATTGATAAAGACTTGGGTTTTCATGATATGGATATTGAATGGTTTGGGCAGAGGGGATTAAAGTGGCACCAATTGCTGCCTTTGGTTAAAAGCATTTTGTATTTCCAGCCCCCTGACCTCATGATTTTGCACTGTGGTGGCAATGCCCTAGGCACACTGACTAGGGTAGGGCTGCAAATCCTAATGAAGGGTACCCTTGCACAACTGATTTTGCTTTTCCTTCACACTGTCTTTGTGTACTCTAATATATGCCAAAGACAGAAATGGAAGTGGTCAAATCAATTCTGTCCACAGATTGACAAAGCCAGGGAACATGTTAATAAAACTGTTTCTGCTTACATCAGAGACTATAACATGAGCTTTATCTACAACAATAACCTGCGCTTTGACATGCATGGGATCTACAGAAGTGATGGAGTCACTTCACAGATGAAGGCAACAGGGTGCATCTCAGCAAACTGAAACCTTGTATCAGTACTTACATGTAGCTGCAACAAACTCATAATGAACACAAAGGCCACCCTATATCCCAACAATGAAAAGTATATTTTTTTAAAAACTATACTTCTCAAAAATATATTTTCGGATTTACGAACCCATCGCGGATCTCAAAGCAAAAGCATGAACTCAATGCACAACAACACATTTTATATTAACCATAGATTTAATTCTAAACATAATAAAATGTTTTTCTAAGTAGTTTTGTAAGTGTATAAATGTGAATGTAAGTGTGTGCTTCACTCTAAGTAGGTCTATGATAGGCTTCACAAGTGTCTGAGTAGGTCTGTGACACAATGCGTCAGAGTCTAAGTAGGTCTGTGAGTCTGTGCATCAGTGTCTGAGTGGAGTTGTGAGTGGATGCATCAGTGTCTGAGTGGGTCTGGGAATGGGTGCTTCAGTGTCTGAAAAAGTCTGTGAGTGGGTATGTCAGTGTCCGAGTGGGTCTGTGAGGGAGTATCTAAATCTCTGAGTGGCTCTGTGAATGGATACATCAGTGTCTCAGTGGGTGTGTCACTGTCTGAGTGGGTCTCGGATTGTCAGCATCAATCACTGAGTGAGTCTATGTAAGGGTGAGTCTGTGAGTGGGTGTATCAGTCTCTAAGTGGGTCTGCCAGTGGCTGTTTCGGTGTCTGAGTGGATCAGTGACTAGGTGCATCAGTGTCTATGTGGGTCAGTGAGCAGACATTTCAGTGTCTGAGTGGGTCTGTAAGTGAGTGCATCAGTGTCTGAAAGTGGGTGCATCAGTGTCTCAGTGGGTGGATCTGTGTCTGAGTGGCTCTATGAGTCGGTACATAACTCTATGAATTGGTCTGTGAGTACATGTGTGACTGTTTGTGTAAGTGTGTGACTCAATACATTATTGAGTGAATTACTGTTTGAAAATGTTTATTTCTTTCTTTTGGGTAGGTCTGCGACTCCCCTGCAACGGTAAGTGCTGTGACAGGGTCATGACTCTGCCCATCTTTGGAAAAAAATAATTATAATTGACTTTCTGAACTCATTATAAACACTCTATTCACACACACAAAACCAGAGAAATTTAGCAGTTATAGTTAGCTGAGCTAACTATAACTCGCTCCCCTGCAATGCACTGCTTATGACCTTACATATTACATCACTCATGACATGGTCAGTGACATCAATGATGACATCACTGATGACATCTCAAATGACATCACTGATGACAGTACTGATGACATCATCCAGTGACGGTGAGTGTTTTTAAAATGTTTATAAGTGTTAAATATAAATACGAAGGTGTATTGATGAATTAGTGGATGTATGAGTGCCTGTATGAAAGATTCAGTGGTGCGTGACTGACTGTTTAAGTGAGCAATTAGGTGTCTCAGTAAATCCATGGGCGAGTGACTTGTTGTGTGAATGTCTGTATCTGTCTGTCAGTTGTTGTCTAAGTGGTTGTATAGGTGTGTGAGCGTGTACATGAATTTTTCTATGGGTGAGGGCTTGGTTGTCTGAGTACGTGTATGGGTGTCTCAATGTCTGTGTGGGTGGGTGAGGGTGTATGTAACTACCTGTATGGATGAGTGCATGGGTGAGTTAGTGGTTCTATGGGTTAGTGAGTGTGTGTGTAAGGGACTGTATGGGTAAGTGAGTGTGTGTATGGCTGTGTCGGTGAGTGAATGGATATATTAGTGGTATATGGGTGAGTAACTGCATAAATTAAAGGCAGTATAGGTGAGTCTTGGCATATATGAGTGACTATATGTGTGACTGAGTGATTGCGAGAGTGGCCCTAGGGGTGAGTGTGTGCTTGTGTCAGTGCCTGTATAGGTAAGTGAGTATGTGTTAGTATCTATATTAATAAATGAGTCGGTGTGTGTATAACTGTATAGGTGAGTAGATGGCTGTGTGATTGACTCTATAGATGAGTGAATAGGTGTGTGAGTAGCTCTATGAGTGACTAACTGTGTGTAAGTGCCTGTATTGGTGTATCAGTGGATATATCAGTGGCTGTATTAGTGAGTGAGTTGGTGTATAAGTGGCTGTATGGGTAACTGAGTAGATGTGTGTGTAGACCTCTGAATCAGTGAGTGGGTGTGTAAGTACTGATATGGGTGTGTCAATGGTTTTGAGAATTCTATTGTAGAAGTTGGAATGGGTGTATGAAAGGTTATATTGGGATATGAATGGGTGTGTCAGAGATTCTGTGGATGGTGTCATCAGTGATATCATCAGTGATGTCATTTGAGATGTCATCAGTGATGTCATCAGTGATGTCACTGACCATGTCATGAGTGATGTAATATGTGAGGTCATAACAGTGCATTGTGGGGGCACGAGTTATAGTATAGCTGCTGAATTTCTCTGGTTTTGTGCATGTGAAATCTAAGCCTAACTTTAACGTCCTTGTAACCTTTTTTTCAGTGAATTTCTAATGTTTTTTAAATTCCATTTCCTAACTTTAATGGCCCTACAACCTTTGGGTTTTTCAGTGAATTTCTAAGGTTTTTTAAATGCTAATTCCTAACTATAACGTCCCTGTAACCTATGTTTTTTTCAGTGAATTTCAATGTTTTTTAAAGTAGCAATGGTGTTTGCCGAGTGGTGGGAAAAGGGGGCGTGGTCTCTGACCAGCTCTCAGGAATCCCGCTGTGTAAGACTTACAGAAAGTACCAGGAGGGCTTATTTGTCCTCAAGGTACCTTAGCATCCAAGAGACCTTCATTTGCATCTGTTATTCAGCGCCAAGATGCCCCGTTGCTGGGGTGAACGTGCGCTTTACAAATACACATGTTATGTTATTTTCTAACCAGTAGTGTGCCATGAGTCGAGGTTGTAGAGTGGTGCAGAAAGGCGGCGTGGCCTCCAAAGACCTCTTAGCAAAATGACTGTGTAGTATTTGCTGGAAGTAACAGTAGAGGTAGTTGGCCCCCAACAACCCTCAATAGCCAATGGGACTTAATCCCCCAACTAGTACTGTGCCAGGAGGCACATTTGCAGAGTGGTGGAGAAAGGACGTCCTTGATGATTGCACAGGTAGTGCCTGTATTATTCTGAGTGCCATTGCCAAGGACACACTGTGAATACCGGGTGTTTTTGACAAAGTGTTAAACACATATATAGACATATTTTACATAAAGTTTCAGTGTAGCTATTTAGTAAGATACTAATTTAACTTTCTCCTTTGTATACATTTTTCAAAATAGCTACATCAAAAATGAATTTTCCTTCTTCACAGCAACACCGAAGGTTGCAATGACATCAGTAGTCTCAAATACAAGTGACAAAATGTAAAACAGATATGTAAACATATTTTACACAAAGTTTGAGTCTAGCTGTTTTGTAACATAATTGTCTAACTTCATTTTAACAACACATGTAACAAAAACAACAAATTCAAAAAAAACTTTCCACACCTGAACTCACAAATAGAACATAACTACAAAACACACATAAAACTACCCATTCTTACCCAAACTCAACAATAATCGAAAACTGCTCCAAAACTAGTATAATGAACACTCTGAGAAAAGATCCACTCTAGAGGGAGAATAAAAATATACATGTGGAATGACGTCCACGGTCTATCATCTTAAAACCTAACACAGAAAACATCTCTAACTGGCAATCAAGTAGAGGGAAGCTGGAGGACCATCTACATCATTGGCATTAGCAATAATTCTCACCCAGAAAGTCCTTTGAGAGGTACAGACTACTGCAACAGATATGGCTCCTGAGTTTTCAAGAATGGCCATGTACAAAACCACAAAAATCAAATCAAAAATAAAACAGAAAATCTTGTCACTGAAAAATAAAGGAATATCATAGGATATTACACTTTTCAATTAAAAAATAAAAAGAACATGCCCATTTATCCATATTGAACATTCTTTGAGAGACGTTCATAGTGAACAGTTTTGCACAATGCACAATATGTCACAAGATATTGTCAAGGGGTAAAATAAAAATATTTTTACGGGACTACGTCCATGCTTTACCGTCTAAAAACATACTAAAGCAATGGTGTAAAAGCAGCAAGAAGGCAACACAAGCATGAAGGACTCTGAACTTCAATACCAGCCACAACAACCCTGGGGCAGAGAGTCCTTTCAGAGGTCCAATCTCAAATTCCATATTTTGCTCAACAGTTTTCCCGGATGGCATCTTACTGCATGGATCGTGGATTTGCAGTGAGTGCTGGAGAGCAGTCCATAAGAGCCCTTTGCAATGCTACAAAAAATCATAAATGTAAATGTTTTTTTCATTTTTGGCTCATTATAGTTTTTCTACATTAGCAGGCATTTTATTATCTTACAAAATGGGTATCTGATAAATATGTGTTGTTCATTTTATTATCTTCTAATTTATTGTAACACTAGTTACATATAACTTGCCATATGGACAAGTCACCGCTAACTTTTGCCAGTTATCATTATTTACTTTTTCACTATTTAAATACAAGTCAACAGTCTGTGTTTGAATCTTCTAGTGAGTGCATCAACAACATATGCAAACAGCACTGTACAAAAGTTTGTAATCTCTTCTTCAAAACTATTAACTGTAATATCTGTGTCCTGTTCTACAACTCCTCCTCTTAATAACTCTTCCTTTTCCCTAGAATCCTGCTGAGGACCAAAGAAACAAAACTGCACAGCATCATAAACCTTTTCCATATCTGCCACAGTATCATACAAAAGTGCTCTATTCATTTCACCAAAACGTAAAGTAGGCGTTTTCACACAGTACAGCCTCCTAACTGAAGTTTGCATTGTTGAGTGGTGTACCACTAACATCCTAAAATGATGAAGTTCTTTGGCACACTTGGTTTGATAAACAAGCTAGTGTGTGTCCCTGCAAATGTGTATGCTTTCTAATCTTGTAAGGATCCAATCCTTGTAAAGTACTTATTTTCTGTTCTAAACCTCTTGGAAAGATATGTAGAAATGTCCTTAATATATCAATGAATTACTCTCGAATACTACAAACACTACTACAAGTCCATTTCTATACAGCGTCTGACTCCACCTTCCTTGTTCCTGTTCTCCAATAACTTTTTCTACATTTGTAGGTACCATCACCTTTTTTGCTATAGTAGTGTCATTCTTCATTTCATAACGTCGTCCTCTGTAATCAATAGCATGAATTATTCTATCATCCTGGAGATAGCTTTCTTCAGTAAAGAAAGACTTTGTACTAGAAGAATGTATGCATTCTCCACTAAAACCTGTACAAAAGTTACTTCTATTCACTAATCTTTTTTCTGCTTTTGCCTCCTCAAGTACAACAACATTTTGTCAAGAGTCTTCATTCTATTTATAATCAAAATAAAAACCTTCACCTTCAATGCAAAGGCCTTCTCAACTACTCTCTTATCTCGTTCTTTCTGTTTCACTGCATGTCTCCTTTTTCTTTACTTCTTAATATTTATCAGTAGATTTATAACTACTCTACTACGAAAACATCCTAGCTTCTGTCTCCTGGTTAAGGTGTGTACATCTTTGTTACATTCTTTCCTGTTCTTGCTATATAGATGTGGTCCATTGTTATTCTTTCTCATAGTTTGAATTTTATTTTCATTATTTCATAATGTTTGGAAACAACTCCCAGAATGCAAATAATCTAGATGTATCTATTCTGCACATAATGCTTAAACATTTAAAACATTGTCATTGTCAAAGGCATTGCTCATGGTCATTTTCAACAGTACTAACATCATAAACACATACCTTCTGCCAGACACAGTTCATCTGATATATATTTTTTTCACAACACTGTGATACTCTTTCTAGTCAAACTCCCAAATACAACTTCATTTTTAATGTAATTTTTTTATATAATTAAAAAGTTATATACGTATCAGTGAATTGAGCTCATAGATAATATTGTTCTTTTAGCTCTTTCTGGATAGTTTTGACAATGTTAAGATTTGTAAAAACTAAGCACAAGAATGGTACAACACTCTCATAGAAAGCAACAATAAAATAGCAACCTCTTCAACTTTTTACTCTATGATCATGAGAAAGGCAGCAAATTAACTCATGTCTTTCATTTTAGACTACACTATCTCCACTTGTGAATGGTTAGTATCTGTTAACCCTTTCCCTCTCTTTGAAAAAGAGATTCCTGTCTATGTGTGTTCGTGATGTATTAGCTCAGTGTACCTAACAACCCAGTGGAACCAGTAGGCCACAAGTTTACAGCACAATCTAGAAGGAACATGCTACTTCCAAATGAGATAAAGCATACCATGTCTTTATTACATTTCTTTTTCTAAACAACAGCCAATAATAAGACTTCTTCCTAAGGCATCCAACACACTACCTAACTTTATTCACTTTTGACAGCATCCAATGAAATATATATATAATTTGGGGTAAAGAGCTAGCAAAAAAGAGAGGTATTGACAGCGACTTGGGTTTGCCAAATGTGCAGATTACTTGGTTTGGCCACAGAGAGTTAAAGTTTCATCAGTTGCTGGCTTTGGTTAAATCCATTGTGGATTCCCAAGCTCCTCACCTCATGATTGTGCACTGTGGTGTCAATGAACTAGGCAAATTGGCTGGGGTAGGGCTAGAAATCCTAATGAAAGAAACCTTTGCACAACGTTTGATGCTATTTCTTCACACTGTCTTGGTGTACTCTAATATATGCCAAAGACAGAAATGGAATTGGTCAAATCAATTCTGTCCACAGGTTGACAAAGCCAGGAAACATGTTAATAAAACTGTTTTTGCATTCCTCAGAGACCATTGCATGGGCTGAATCTATAACAACAGTCTGTGTTTTGACAAGCATGGAATTTATAGAAATTATGGAGTGCACTTTACAGATGAAGGCAACAGGGTGTTTCTAAGTAGCCTGAATCTCTGCATGCGGTCTAATGTGTAGCAGCCATATACACACAACAAATGCAACAGCTCTTGTCAAAGCCACCCTAGTATCCGAAATATTGAGAAGTTTTTTCTAACGGTTTTTCTTTTTTTAGTTTTTGACAATCTTCGCAACGACAATGTAATACCCGCGGATACGTCGTGAAAACGGAAAACAAAACCAGACATTCAATGACAACCAACACCATCCAAAAATAATATGTGAAAAATATCCATTCTGATCATTACACTACACATATTGCTATATAAATACTTTCAGACCTATTTTCGGTTATTCATTAACGGCGACGATCGCTTCTTTTCCATAAAATGAAAAGACATATATGCACACATAATACAGTATTTTAAACACTAGGGGTTTATTACTATACACTTCAAACTCATGTTTTTTTTGTGTATTTCTAGAACAACCATCTCTAAAGCCTATTTTCGTGGTGAGGCTGGAGATCGCAATGAAGTTGGTCATCATGATCTCTGTGGTTACATCACGAAAGCAGATAGCAAAAGCAGGAATTCAATAGCCACCACCACATAAAAAAATTATAACTATATAATTAATTCCAACCTTCACAGTACATTACTCACTATATAAATAACTCTATAAAAACATTTATCAGAATCTCAATATCTCTATAATAATGATGATTGATGATTCACCAATACTTTTTTTCATATTGCCACCAATCGTCGCGATGCCTACGCGATAGTCGTGATGTCCCCGTGACGGTACACGGCGGGCCACACTGGCGGTCACGGCATCAAAACTAATATTGCACGCAACCAAAAAAATCAATTTTGGACACATAACTTGTGTCACTAACACCCCCATTTCTCCAACATGGGGTCAAAGTACCTCTACTTTGAACCCTTATGCTAGATTTTTTGGGAGTTTTAAGCCCTGGCAACCATTCCAGATGAAAAATGGCAGCCAGAACTTTCTGTTCAGGTTCTGTCCAACCAATCAGAGCATTCCTGCTGGCACTTGAATTCGCGGTTACTCGCAAAACCGTCATGAAATATCCGTGACCAGAGATATCACAATGCATTTCGGCTTAAATTTCTCAAAAACTACTGAACAGATTTACACAAAATAGGCAAAAGGCACTTCCTTGAACCAACATCTACCTCTCTGCCAAATTTAGTATAAGTCTGTTCAGCAATTCGGGCTGCACATGCGGCTAATGGTTCCTTTGGGAATTAACATTACAAACACGCCCTTATTTTGCATCCCAAATTCTCGGTCCCCACTGCACGGATCACCCCCAAACTCTCCATGACAACCAGAACCTACCTTAACACTTTTTTGGGGAAAATTTCATGGAGATTGGTAAAATGACGCCAAAGTTATAGGCAAGTAAAAAAATAATTAACCTTTGGAATCTAGGTCCTAACTATAACTACCTGCTTGCAGTATATATACTGTTCAGTGGTTCAGGATGTAGTCATGTTCAAAAAATGAAAAATCCCTATAGGAAAAACATGGGGAAGATGTGTTTTGGGAGCCCCCTTTTTTCTCGGCCCCTGCTTGACAGATCACCTTCAACACAGCAGCTGAACTACAAAGGGGAAGTATTGTGAACATTTCAGGAAGATTCGTCAAGCAGCGACAAAGTTATTGGCAAAACAAAAAATGCTTTTCCTATGGAAACTTTGGTCCTAATTATAACCGCCACTAGGTAAAAAAAAAAAAAATATATATATATATATATATATTCACTGAAAAAACCATAGGTTTTAGGGACAGTTATAGTTAGTTGGACATTGCACTCGTACAAAACCCGTGAAATTCCCCCGTTATAGTTAGTCCAGCTAACTATAACTCGCGCCCACGTAATGCACTGCTGATGACGTCACATATTACATCACTCATGACATGGTCAGTGACATCACTGATGACATCACTGATGACATCTCAAATGACATCACTGTTGACATCATCCAGTGACTGTGTGTTTCTGTAAAGTTTAAATATTTTTAATATATATAGGAAAAGACGTATTGAAGAATGAGTGGGTGTGTAAGTGTCTGTATGGATGATTTAGTAGGTGCGTGACTGACTGTATAAGTGAGTGATTTAACGTATCTTACTGAATGCATGGGTTAGTGACTAAACTGGGTGAATGTCTGTATCCGTCTGTCTGTTGCTGTGTAAGTGGCTGCATGTGTTTGTGAATAGCTACATGAGTGTCTATATGAGTTAATGAATGCTTGTGTGAGTATCTGTATGGGTGCCTGAGTGTTTGTGTGGGAGGGGTGTGTGCGACTCTGTGCATAAATGTGTGAGTGGGTGATTCACTGGGTGGATGGTTTCAAGAGTGCATCTGTGATAGACTGTATGGGTGGGTAAGTGTGTGTAAGAGTGTGTTAGTGAGTGAATGTATGTCCCAGTGGTACATGTGTGAGTAACTACATATGTGAAAGGCAGTATATATGTGTGTTGGAGTATATAAATAGCTATAAGCGAGAGTGAGTGATTGTGATAGTGGCTGTATGGATGAGTGTGTGCTTGTATCAGTGATTGTATAAGAGCGTAAGAATGTGCTAGTATTTGTATGAGTAAGTGAGCTGGTATGTGTATAACTGTATAGGTGAGTAAATGGTAGTGTGTTTAATTATTTGCATGACTGACTAGGTGTGTGAGTACCTCTATGGATGAGTGGCGGTGTTTGAGTGTCTATATAGGAGTATGAGTGCATATGATAGTCCTGTACTGAGTGACCGTAAGTATGAGTGACTGTACGGGTGAGTGAGTTGATGTGTGCGTAGACCTAAGAATCAGTGAGTGGGTGTGTAGTTATTGGTGTTGGAGTGTCTATGGTTTTGCGAATGGCAGTCTGTAATTTAGAGTGGGTGTATCAAAGGTTATATTAGGGTGTGAGAAGATGCATGAAATTATCACATGGATGATGTCACCAGTGATGTCATCAGTGATGTCATTTGAGATGTCATCAGTGATGTCATCAGTGATGTCACTGACTATGTCATGAGTGATGTAATATGTGACGTCATCAGCAGTGCATTGCGGGGCGCGAGTTATAGTTAGCTGGACTAACTATAACGGGGAATTTCACGGGTTTTGTACGAGTGCAATGTCCAACTAACTATAACTGTCCCTAAAACCTATGGTTTTTTCAGTGAATTTCAAAGGTTTTTAAATGCTAATTTGTAACTATAACGTCCCTGAAACCTATGGTTTTTTCAGTGAATTTCAAAGGTTTTTAAATGCTAATTTGTAACTATAACATGTCTGAAACCTACGTTTTTTTCAGTGAATTTCAAAGGTTTTGTAAATGACAATTTTTAAATGTATTAATTGTTATATAAATTTTTTAATACTAATTTACTACATTTTTAGAAACAATTTTTTTTACATATTTTATTTTTTAAATTACATTGTAATTACATTATACATTACATTACAAAAAATACTTTCTCAGAATGAATTACTTTAGTTTAAATACTTTGCACATAGGCAATAGACTTTTAAGTACAGTAGTTACAGTTGTTGCAATGGGCAACACATTTTCAAACACAATGCAACATTCAGCTCAATGTGAATTTCTAGTTAAATGCAATTAGTTACTTTATGGATTACTTTTCTAACCACAGGACTGGATCCTAGATTCAGTCCTGGCACATCTCCTGTAAACAGTTGAGTAAAAGCGTTTTGGTTACAGACGTGATTTTTAAGGAATATTATTGTACTTTAAAAGTTGACACTTAGAAACTTTTTCTCATAGAATCACCAATGTTATCCTATGGAAGGAAATTCACTTAGAAGGTAAAAACTGTTATCGTTACTTTTTCTTACTCAGTGTTGGATCCTGGATCCAGCACTGGTGCATCTCCTGTAAACAGTTGAAAGAATGCGTTTAAGTCATACAGGCGATTTTTAGGAATATTTGTAGTTTGTGAAAATCGACACTGAAACTTTTCTGCTGAAAAGCAGACAATGGATTCCTATGGAAGAAAATATAAGTTACTGGTAAGTACGGTTAAAATTACTTTTCAGGGTCAGTGCTGGGCTAAAAGATGCAGCACTTGGTTCTCTCCTGATAACAGGTGAGTAAATTGGAATTCGTACTTTGGTTGATTTTAGAGGAATATTATAAAGTTCCAAAACTCCACACTTAGAAGAATTTCCAAGTGAAACCAGTCAATGTTAGCCTATGAAGGAAATTCAAGTTACCGGTAAGTACGGTTAAAATTACTTTTCAGGACCAGTACTGGGCTGAAAGATGCAGCACTGAGATCTCTCCTGATAACAGGTGAGTAAATCAGAATTCGGATTTCGGCTGATTTTAGAGGAATATTTGTATGTTTCAAAAATCAACACAGAAACTTTTTCAGCAAAAAGCAGGCAATGATATCCTATGGAAGGAAATTCAAGTTACTGGTAAGTACGGTTAAAATTACTTTTGAGGATCAGTACTGGGCTGAAAGATGCAGCACTGAGGTCTCTCCTGATAACAGGTGAGTAAATCGGAATTCGTATTTCGGATGATTTTAGAAGAATATTTGCACAATGGTGAAGGGAGGGGCGGGGCCTGAGGTGACATCTGTGCAAACGCGCCCCGTGGCGCGTTTTAAGTTGGGGGATTAAGTCCCCTTGAATCCTGAGGGTCCCAAGGGGCCAACTAGCCCACCAGGAACCTCCAATATGCGCCAGGGGCTGCGTTGCAGAGACGTGTAGAGAGGCCACACCCCTTTTACACCTCTCTGCAACGCAGCTCTGTGGCGCTTTCTGGATGTACCTGTTGGGCTAGTTGGCCCCAGGGACCCTCAGGATTGAAGGGGATTTAATTCCCCATCTTAAAACGCGCCACGGGGCCTGTTTGCACACATGTCACCTGAAGCCCCGCCCCTCCCTTCACCACTGTGCAAACGCGCCCCGTGGCGCGTTTTAAGTTGGGGGATTAAGTCCCCTTGAATCCTGAGGGTCCCCGGAGTCCAACTAGCCCAACATATACCTCCAAAAGCGCCACAGAGCTGCGTTGCAGAGAGGTGTAAAAGGGACGTGGCCTCTGTACACCTCTCTGCAAGGCAGCCCCCTGGCGCATACTGGAAGGTTCCTGGTGGGCTAGTTGGCCCCAAGGACCCCCAGTATTCAAGGGGAATTCGTTCCCCCTCTGCAAACGCGCCAGGGGCGCGTTTGCAGAGTGGTGAAGGAAGGGGCGGGGCCTGCGGGCCCGATCGTTAAAAAAAAAAAAAAAATTTTGTCCCCTGAAGGGGAGCTGTGTAGCCCCCTTCCTTTTTTCTGTTTTTGGGCCCTGGGGACCCCATCCCCCAGGGCCTTACCCCTTATTTTAAATTACAAAATAAAAAAAAAAACGGGAAGGGGCCGCGTGGCCCCCTTCCCTGGGCCTGTATTGGCCCCGGGGACCCCATCCCCCGGGGCATGGCCTCTATATTTATTTTTATTATTTTGAGGGGGCTGCGTGGCCCCCTCCTCTGGCCATTTAAGGCCCCGGGGACCCCATCCCCGGGGCCGGCCATACCCTTTTTTTTTTTTTTTAATTTTTGAAAACTTTGGGGAGGGGGGCCGCGTGGCCCCCCTCCCGGGCCACTACTTGCCCCAGGGACCCCATCCCCCGGGGCTGGCCCTCTCGTTGGGGACTTCCCCAATCCCCCCACAGTCCCGCCGGCTCCCCGTGTCCTACGGGAGCCGGCATTGCTTTTACACATGGGGAGCTGCTAAGATGCATCTCCCCATGTGGAAAAGCAATCGGCTTTGGATATTGGAAGAGAGAGCAGGTTTCCTGCTCTCTCTTCCAATATCCAAAGCAGTTTGCTATGACAGGACGGGAGCCGCGAGGCTCCCGTCCTGCCATAGCAAACTACAGTGTCCCGGGGGTAGGCACCCCGGGACACTGCAGGAGCCGGCCCTGGGGGGTGGCGGTCCCCAGGGCCATCAAGGGCTCCAGGAGGGGGGCCGCGCGGCCCCCCTCCCTACATCAGCACAGCCCCGGGGAGGTGGTGGTCCCCGGGGCTCCAAAACGGACCCCCATTTTAATTTGTTAGTGCCCCGGGGAGGTGGCGGTCCCCGGGGCGTGTGGGGGGGCTGGAGCCCCCCCACACAGGTTGTTCAATTTAAAAAAAAAAAGCCCCGGGGAGGTGGTGGTCCCCGGGGCTGCGGGAGGGCTCAGAGCCCTCCCGCAACATTTTCAAAAAAAAGCCCCGGGGGGTGGCGGTCCCCGGGGCTTGGGGGGCCCTTTGAGGCCCCCCACACATAAAATTAACCCCCCCCACCATGCCCCCGGGACTTGGGCCACCCGGGGGCAAAATACAATCGAAGTGCGGGAGACCGCGCTTCGATTTTATTTTTTTCGGCAGGATTCGCGCACCCTGAGCGCATCCTGCCGATTTTTTTTAAAAATTCTTATTTTTTTTTTTGCCCAGGGGGTCCTTGTGGGACCTTCTGAGCAAACCTAGGGGGTCAGGGTGTTTCTACTCTGCCCCCTTTGTGCGCTTTGCGCACTTGTTTCTGTCCCTCGGTTCTACCGAGGGACAAAATGGCTGCCAACATTTCCTGAATCGGAATGTTGACAGCCAGCTGACAGCCAATTAACATGCAGCTCGTGATCGGGAGGGTACGCGGACCCTACTCGGCCATAGATATCACTATCTTTTTACTTTTGATTTTTCTCAGCAACTACTGAACGGATTTACACCATTTAACAAAAGGGTTCTTTCTGAACCAAGAACTACCTCTTTGCCAAATTTGGTGTAATTCCGTTCAGCAGTTCGAGCTGTAGCCGTGTCTAAAGTTTCCTATGGAAAATTGCATGGGGAAAACGCGTTTTGGAACCCCCTTTTTCTCGGCCCCCGCTTGACGAATCCCCCGAGACTTTCAGGGTAGGAGCGGACCGGAGCGGGCCACAAAGTTTGAAAATTTTGCGAAGATACGTCAACCGGCAAGAGAGTTATTTCAAATAGAATGTCGCGGATTTCCTATGGATAATAGGTTGTAACTATAACTATCTACTGGCGACCGCCAGTAGATAATATATATATATATATATATATTTATATTTATATATTTATATGTATCTATATATATATTTATATAACCTACTGGTGGTTGGTAGGTACTTATATATATATATATATATATATATTACCAATCTGTGCTGCATGACACTATTAGCATTTGATTTACAGGCCTTGGACAAATGTAGTGCACTGTGCTAGGGACTTATTAGTAAATCAAATATGCCAATGATGGAAAAAACAATCATACCATGTTTTAGAGGAGAGAGCATATGCACTTTAGCACTGATTAGCATTGGTAAAGTGCCCAGAGTCCTAAAGCCAACAAAAAGAGAGTCAGGAAAATCAGCAAAGGAAGGCAAAGAGTTTGGTGGGTAACCCTGCAAAAAGGACCAGGTCCAACAATAATGGACTGTTGTTAATATTGATAAATACAATGTCAATGTAAGCTATGGCACGTATAACAACAAACTCACATTGCTGTTGACGAATCAACCCAAAATGACCTCCCCATCAACCCTGAGTCAGACGTACGTGATCAGGCAGGCCATGTGACCTAGGTCTGAAGTAACTGATTGACAGAGCACAGGTAGGGTGAACCATAACCCTTAGAGAAACGCACCAACAGCAAAACCCAGATCAATCACACAGATAAGCAGTGACACCACAATGATCTTAGGAGATTGGCCCAGTAAAACATGTTTGGCCGGAGGGGCGCTCGTTCCCACAACACCATAAAGTCAGATGCCACACTGAGTTAGGAACACTCAGCCAATCAGAACACAGCATGCACACTACACGCAGTGATCACGCGCTCCCATGCCAGACATCTGGACATTTACCCACTGGCCCCAAATTGTGTCCACTCCATGCAAGGTCCAGACCCACATGTGCTTCTTATTAAATTGCAAGATTTATGGCCCCGTGATTAGGCCCAGATTTCTGTCTCCAAAAGAATGTACAAATTGTTTTATGACCCTTCATGGAACGTATAAAAAGACGGCTGAAACCAATCGGCTTTAAGACAGTCTTCAGACCCGGACTCTGTTGCCTGTTCTCCCAGCCCCTGTGTTTAATTAAACAACTGTTCCTGTTTGCCAAACGCATCTTATCTTTCATTTTGTCAAGGTAAATTCATATTCATGCAACATTTTGGCAAGCCAGTCAGGAGA
Organism: Calotriton arnoldi; assembly: GCA_963921515.1. Taxonomy (NCBI): domain Eukaryota; kingdom Metazoa; phylum Chordata; class Amphibia; order Caudata; family Salamandridae; genus Calotriton; species Calotriton arnoldi. Next base: position 402,674 of record CAWUFW010012713.1, read on the forward strand.
GATTGGTTTTTCGAGCCCAACTGTAGCTAAAGTAACAGGACTCCACCCATATGGATTCACATCAGTGCAGCAAGAATGGTGAACAGACGCCACAACTGATTGGAAGTTCTTCTGACTCCACCTGTCCTGAAGCTGCCATCAGTGACTACATTTGGTCCTTAGTCTGAGCATTTGGCAGTTGGCAAACTAGGAAGAAGCATAAAAATCTAACCTGAGCGCCCTGCCACTAACAAAAATCTGACATTTGACCTATTTTATGTGTGCAAGCTGAGTGGTCGCAAAGCAGCTTTGGAGGCAAACCCGCGGAGGTCACCTTTCTCCGATAGTCTGTGCACTAGTGAAGGTGAGGGTTGTTTAGTCACTTGGACTGCTCCACGTGACACAGAGGGTATGCTTGTCTCTTGGTGTGATACAGGAAACTCATGGGCTGGTGGGCAAGACACAGAGGGTACACATAGGCGCTGGGTGTGATATAGAGCCACCATCTAAATCTCATTTTTTTATTCTACACTGGTAGTATCTGAAATAAGTGAGATGTGTTATTCGCTTGGACCACTGGGCAGGACACAGCCAGTACGCTTGAGCCCTGGGTGTGACATAGGGTGTAATTCAGGTGTTAAGGAAAAATTCGGACCTTAGAGAGAAAGGTGCAACTTGTGCTTGGCCAAGAAGGGCCTGTAGTTGTTGAGTGGATCCTTCTTCTCATAAATTGTTGATCTTTGTCCTCAAGCCGATATTGACAGATTATTGGGCTCACATAGTTCTGTGTATGGCGCAAAGCCTCCCCTCGTTATTCAGTGGCATGTGCTAGGAGCGATCTAAGGTTTTGTGGACAAAGTAATAATTTTTTCCTCTATCACTTTTTTCCCTTCAATTTTCATTGTGGTTTACAATTGATGCACTTTTTCTTGATGTTGAGGTGCTGATAAATTATTGCAACTGTGTTTCTTGTTAAATGTCATGTCTAGTTAATGTTTCTTTGTGTGCATGAAGAAATGACCACTTTTTATACTTGCTATTCCGTGGGTAAAAGTACAATTCACAATATTTTGAATTAATCACTGCACTTTCTTACAGGTTGTTACCCTTCATATGCACTGTTTAATGTATTGCAAAAGTTTGTTTGATGCATCTTTGTCCTAAAGCTGATCTTGTAGTAAAGTAGTTGTTGCCGGCATACTACCCTGTACATATTTTCCCCATGATCAGAGTTGAACTTAGGGTTATCTCAAAAGCCCTGAGAAGTTAGAAGTGCACTAAAGCACTTTAAGAAGTTCTAAACCCATCACAGAGTCGCCTTTGAACCACATGCGAACTAGATTCCCCACACAGGCTAAAAAGCTAGATAAATTCTGCTGGTAATAGCACGCACACATTAGGATGCATGCGTTCCCCTGGCCAGATGGGGGAACCTTCAACACCAACATAATAGAACACATGAGGACACACATGCGGGCCAAGTATGTAGGGCATATAAAAGGCTAGAAGAGAAGCAGTGTTAGAACTGTGGGCCATCTTCAAGGTGGTCCTGACCTACAGTTCTGCTCAGAACCCGCAAGCAAGGTGTCTGCACCTCCCCCACCATACACAGTCACTGAGTTTCTCTCTCTAATGCCTGGCATCCTTGCCATTCCTGCAGTGGGTTACACCAACCCGCCAGTCGAGGGGGCCCAAGGGCCTCCTACCAGGCAGCTAACCACTAGATCTAGGGCAGGGAGGTTGCCAGATCTGCAAACCCAAATAAGTCCGGCCTCATTCCAGTTGGTGCCAGGATTCCACAAAGTTCCACCCCCAATCCATGTATGCAACCCACCAAGCCCCAGCGGTGTGGGGAGCCTGCACATCAACCTGCCTGGGTGATCGCTCTCAGGTAACTGGAAGGTTTGTAGCCATACCGGATGGTGATACCACCATTGGGGGAGGAAAGAGCTTGCAGCCGTCTGGGGTCCATCACTGAGGGGGGTGCCGCAGGGTATACTCCCCCAGGGGTATGCCAAGGCAGCGGAAGAAATAACAGGAAGTGAGCTGGATGACAGGATCCTTCCAAGGAGAACAACACACAGCATGAAGAGGAGGCAGCCTAGGTGGGAGTTAGAAGACAGGCACGGGTTGAGAGTAGAGAGAGAGAGCACTGTCACCTGGGAGGTGCAAAGTGAGAACAGAACCACGCACCCTCCCCCAGAGGAGAGCAGAGCTCGGTCCTGGGCCCCACACAGAGAGGAACCCAAGGAAGGACTTAAAGGGAGGCCCCAATCATGAGCACAAACACCACCAGATCATCAGCGTAGGAGAGGGGCCTACCAGAAAATAAGAGATCAAGCTTGCTTGGCCCAAACTCAATTAAGACATAGGAGAAGCAGGATGGCACCTCTACACACACACAAGGAGAGCAGCGACGAGGACGTCTGCCACACCCCCCCAAATGCTCCGGTCGAAAAAGCTGACCCCTAGAGAGATAGTAGATATAGAAGAAGGTGAAGTCTTTGCACAAACATGTTGCCACCTGGTAGCCCTCTGGACCAAAGAGATGGTCAGTATGATAGACCCTGGCCAGAGGAGGGATCCTTTGAACCAGAGGACATGGCCATCGCAGAAGACTGCATCCGGCACATAGGGGAACATCCCAGATGGACCTTCCCCTACATGCCGGAATGCCTGAGAAGATTGGAGCGCTCCATTGAAGAAAAGCCAGTGGAGCAGCTCAAAGCCTAAATATTCCCGTTGTTACAGAAAGGCACATCATGGGCCAACTATGTGCCATGGCCTTAGATGGACAAAGAAGGGCTCAGGACCAAACTGCCCCCATTGATGGAAGGGTGGGAAAATGGATCCCCTGTTTTGAGAAAAACACCACAGGGATAAACCTAGCAATAGGCGATGTCAAGAGTCTGTTCAGCAGCCTCATTGGAGAGCAGACTAACACAGTGTTTTCCCCAGCCCACATCCGCACCATCACACTGACCAACACCAAGCTTTTGATGGGGCTGCATTCAATTAATTTAGACTCCAGATATGGACGACCCTGAGGGAAATGTTCCCTGACCACCCAGAGGTAGGAGGATTGATGGCAAAGACTATGAAGCCTGGGGAAACCATGACCGATTTTCTGGACAGTATAGGGGAACAATGGGGACAGGAGTCAGGACAGCCGTGGACCGGCATGGGCCCCCAGGTTTCATTCTTCTACAAGATCCTCAAAATGGGGCTGTCTACTGAAATACAGAGTTGGCTGGACAGTGTAGTGGGATTAGACACCAAACCTACAGGCCCACATATTACATTACTACAGGAAGAAACAGGAAAAGGACAGGCAAAAACAGGAACAAACCCAAGGAGACACAGCTGAGCTGGTCCAACATAAATTTAAAAAGACTGCCCTCGAGGGGTTCCCATTGATCACACATGGGCAAATAGCACCTGTCTTGAAGGGAGCTCCACCGCCGAACCCCAGAGGTTTTCCACCAAGTCCTAGCGGCAGAGGTCAGGGGGGCTGGCAGCAGCCAGACCTCAGAAAGTGCTACTGCTGTCACCGAATGGGCCACATGGCCAACCGATGCCACCTGAAGTAGTACCATGAGCAAAGATCAATAGGCCTAGCCTATTCCCCGCAAAATCCCCATCCACAAAACCAAGCCCAGATCAACCCAAGCACAAAGCACATACTGCCACAAGAAAATCAGTCATCAAACACACTACTGCAACAAGAACCAGGTGGTTGGATGAACACATGGCAGCAGCAGTAGGCAGGGAACCCAGCTAGCAAGCACAGGGGCCACAGCTATTGCATGGAAACAGCAACTGTCTGGGGAGACAATGCCTTCAAACAATCACCCAATCCAAATAAGCAGTAAATCCAAACCCCCAATATGATCCATCCACTTCATACCAGCTCCAGGAAACTAATCACAACAATAAATAAAGACTAGTGAGACATCAGTAGGAGAAACGTTCAAGCCTTTACTTGCGTTCAGGAAACTCAGGGCTGCTGTATGTTCAGTTGATCGGCATTCTGCTCTAAAATCCGCCATTTGGGTGCCTGCAGGGGCCATGCCCCAGGGGGAGGACAGTTAGATGAGGGAGCAGTGCGGCCTGACCAGTGCATAAAAACATGCAACCAGGTCCCCTTATCTAAGTCCAATTGGGATGGGTTCCTATTACGAGATTGAAAGGACTCCATTTAGGCCTCTAGCTAGTGGAGGCCCCCCTTTCATTTCCAAAACGAGGCAACTCTCTGGTGTCGGAAATCAGGTTTTCCCTTCACTTGGGATAATGGTGTCCTCCATAGAACTCTGCAGCCCACCCATAAATAAGCAACAGTGTGGTACCAAGTCAGTAGGGAAATTCACTAGGGCAGTTAGCCATCTCAGTTCATTGCTACAGTATGACAAGTCTCAGCTGCGCACCTGACTCCCATCATAAGCAAGATATTTTGCCTCCTCCTCCCCCCTTAATGCTTCTAAACATCCAAAATCTGTTCATCGCATCATGTTCTTCCTAAACTGCAGGCGTATCCTGTCATCAGGTAAGAAGTCCCTGACCCCGCCTAGGACGGATGACCCTAAGAATCTTGGATCTGCAGGAAAGAGGGACACCAGGTGGGAAAGTGGTTCTGTAAATGACCATCGCAGCCCCCACACAAGGTGCATGGATACACTCACCAACTGCACCCAGCTTGTCGAATCAAATAACACAGGGTCTCACAAACAACCAAGCGGGCAATAGGCCTGATCTCAGTCATTGCCACAACGAATCACAAGGGGACCACAAAGCAGCTTCTCAGCCCTCACCGGTATGCCGCAATAAAACTAACACTACATAAAACCTTAGGAAGGTGACCAATTAACTGCAGGAAGTATTGCGTGGCCCAAAAGGACATTGACGTTTTTCATTAAGTTAGCATGAGCACGTTGCAGCTTGCCTACTGCTTTTGCGCACGTTACTACACGTCTTTATTTTTGTAAATATTGCAATGACTGCGTTCACATGAGAACTCATTGCTGTGTTCACTCTCTGCATGTTCCTGGGATTTTGACTGTACTTTATATGCAAGGTCGAACAACAATGCCCCTTGTTCTTTTGTTCTGGCCAGACCTTAGACAAAACATACCGATGCAGCTGTTGTTTGGAGAGCATACTTGTTTTTTTTTGTGTGGTACAAGAATAGGTAGCACACACTTGGAGAGGGACCTTTCCAGGGAGAAGAGCGAGACATCACCTATAATGTACATCTACCATCTCTAGGCTAAGGTATGGGGTCTGCTGACAAAGCCCAAAGATCTTCTATTCTATAATAATACTTCTTCTTAGCAAGGGGAGGGAGGTTAGGCACTACAGTCTTTTCTCGATTGTCTTTCTATGATGACATCTCCCTTCAAGATATATGGACTAGCTGCTATGCTGACTATATTTGTACTATGCATTCTCCTGCTTGTTGTGGCACGTATACTGCATGTTAGGGCACATTAGTTAAAATAAATATTTTAAACTGTTTCGTGTCTCTGTCTGATCTTATTGTGGACATGTACAAGAGAGTGGGCGAAAGAGTGTGTCTTGTTACTGCGATTCCTGAGAGATCTGGGAGTGTTGTGTTCTGGGGTGTCTAATCATTTGTTTCTCTGTGAGTGAGTAGGAGAGCAAGTGAGACACTATAGCTAGTCGGTCATGGGTTCGTGGGTACTAAGGTGGTAGGAAGATCCAGTCCCTATACACCAAGGTCCTATATTCCTGCGCATAGCTCTGTGTTTGTGCAGAATCCCTGCAACAGAAGCAGCCCAAAAGTAGCCCAAAAGCGAAGCTTCCAGAAAAAGGCAGTAGACAAAAACACCCAACTCCATTAAGAGAAAACCTTGTTACATGCCATGTGCAGGGACCAAAGGGGTATACATGTGTCCTCAGGACAGGTTGCAATTACTCATAACCCCCAAATTGAAACACAGCCCCTTCCTTTCTCGGCGCATCAAGTATGTATAGGTCAAAAGATACTATCCGCATCGATAAAACTACTCACACACCATTAGGGAAAATAGGATATTAAAGGCCGACAACGCCCATAAAACGATAGTTAGGTAAAAACAGTGACCCACGCAGATCACTCCTCTAAAACGCTCATCTCTGTCATGGTGAGGGGGGAGAACCAAAAGACCCACAAAATAAAACTCAGTGGACACATAACCAAAAACTCACTGATTCCTAAAATGACACCCAAACCGGACCCCTCCATCCAGCACCTCGCCAAAGATTGTGCAAATGGATGCACATAAATGCCCCAAAAACAGGCACAGGAATTTCCAAGACCTAACCCACAGCTCTTATCAAACTGGTATGCAATCAAGTCTTATGTGACCACTTTTACTGCACCCCGCCACCTCTCATTAACGACCTCTGAAATCCCAACGAGGCTCAAAGGTTCAAGCCAAAAGGACCGCTATTTTTTAAAGACATTTTTAACTAATAGACTATTTACATTGTGCCAAGCAAATACAGCCCCGGACGCAAGAAAGCTGTAGACAACCCCTCCAGGCACCATCCCAGGACCTGCAATGTTCCAAAAGTTATGTATTAGTGCACCTTTGTACACCATCTGCTTTGCATGGGTGTGGCCGCATCCATCCATAGTGACAAATCTACCTAGTCACATGAGCCTACCTCAACATTTCTACAGCACAGGAACCTCTACCACCTCCCTTACACTTACACTGAACTGAACTCTAGTATTCCACATGTAATACACAGTACACTCTTACATAACACATGGTATCAGCAAATGACTGACGTGGTCTCCCACACATCGGCTAGGTCATGCCATGTCTGCTCGCTGATACCCCACTCCGTGGACACTGACAGACTTTACTTATCCCAAGAAATAGGCCCCAAAAAAGCAAAATGTCTCATCCACCTGTACCTATGTAAGATTATGGCCAAGATACAACCTAGTAGAGTAGAAACCCATAGAGAAGTGGTAAACATCAATCGGTATGAGAGACCAACCCCAACACACTGTACCTTCTCACTGGGCCTAGCGATATTAAAACTGAGCTAGACAGGATGCGCAGGTGGGGAAACTTAGGGGAGGACACTGTTTGGCCCTGAGACTTTTCAGAAAAGAGATTCTTGGAGGTAGCAAAACCACCGCACCAGTGCACAAACATGTCCACTCCCGCCTTCGTCTGTGGTCCCAGGGTGGCCCTTAACGTGCCTGGGGCAGTCTTCTTTAATAACATATTGACCTCAGGCATGGAGTTCCAGAGCAGGGCCATACACCTCGATGATACAAGTGAAAAAATGTCTAGAAGGGAAGGGTGGAATGTCAGCATAGATACCCCATGCCAGGAAATGTGGTTCACTGAAATAGATAGGTACATGTGGCTAGAAGGGAAAGGGCAATCCCTAATAGTACAGAAATTTACACTGTATTCCTTGTGTTTCAGAGGCAAAGGAGCGATCCCGCTTGGCACAAGTGAAAATTGTGGAGCAATACTGCACATACCAGACATGCAATGGGGCACCTCCCACTGATGGATATCGACTGGCAATGTGGGGAGTTTACCTATGCTCAGCTCATCCCCAGATGTCAGGAGCTCTGTGCCCTGGTAAGCATAAACACCCCAACCCTGGTTAACCCAGGAGAAGACCTGTCTGAGTTGTTCAAACATCTGCTACAATAGAAAACAACTCTATTGCATCAGGCTTTAATAAAAAGAACTCCTGACTATTTTGGCTGGGCTCAGTACAAAGACAGTCCGGAAGAATTCAGACTGTTTTCTGACACTGAGGTAAATGTGGGAGGGTCCATACCCTTCTTCACCCCACAAGCAAAGGCAAACGCCCACCGGTTACAAATAACCAGATGGGAATAAATTAAAATGATCAACAATACTAAGCTCGGCCTAAATGCTATCATGGAAGAACTAAAAGCCATCCGCCTCATGGTGATGCAACATCGGTATGTGCTGGACTTGATGATCACATTGGAGGGTAGTGTGTGTGCCAAGATAGGTGCCTCCAGCTGTACTTTTATCCCTGGAAATGATATGGACAATGGGGCACTGACTCTTGCCATCCAAGCATTGCATCATCTGCAAGCTGACATGAAGAAGGAGGAAGGTGCCCCTGAGCAGGACTGGTTCATTGATTTGTATTCCTGGATCCCCTGTTGGGTGACAAGACTGTGCACGTCATTGCTCCCAATAGTCATTTTTGTGCTGTTTCTGTGGGTTTCCTACAAGTGGGGGGTTTCCTGCTGTAAAAATGCAGTCCTCAAATCAGGTAGAATGCAAGTAACTTGGAAGGTAGTAACAGACACAACAGAAACACACCAAACCTCAAATAATGATGACTGTCATCAAGTGTAGGGCAATTGATGTAGTTGAAAATTCAGCTAGAAGGGGAATGTTAATATTGATAAATACGATGTTGATGTGTGCCATGATCTATGTATGTATACCAATGAACTAGCATCATTGTTGTTGAATCCCCACTTTTTTTTTTAAATATCTTTATTGGCATTTTCAATGTTTGTAATACAGTTCGTATAGGAAAGCAAAACAATCTTAAAATCAAATGGCAGCAATAGTACAGTACTGAAATACATCTTTCAGAGTCCAAGTAAAGGATCAAACAGATGAATCTGATTAACAATATACATGACGTTGGACCCAGGGGGTGCTGCATAGCCAGTATTCTAACAGAAAGCTGTCACTTCCAGATTTAGACCAGAGTCCTCAGTACCTGCTTCACAATAGTTTGTTCGCAATAATACACATGTGAGAGTACCCACCATCGGGTCAAAATACTAGTATAACATCTGTGATTTACATAATGCTACTTCATTTGTCCGAAAACAATTCTAACAAAATGAAAAACAAAAGAACAACTAACCCAACCTAAATAAATAAAGGAACAAAAAAAAGACCTTATGCAGAGGGGGGAAATATATCGTAAACATCTGTACAAACGTGTGATGAAGGCACAATATAATGAAGCGTCACAGAGGGGGGCAAGAGGTACAACACGGGAGAGGGGCCCACATCTGCAGGTAAAGCTGCCCCATCCGGGCCGCAAGTGGCCAGCAAGTAGTCCCCCATATATTAGTTTGACAACAGGCAAAGCCTGGCTCCCCGTACTCGCCAAAGATTCAATAGGCGGTGCAGTCTAAATCCCCTCTGGGTGTCGTCCTGGACCTGAATCAGAGCTTGAACCCGTCTCACGAGACCCCTGCCGCTCAGGATTCTCCCAGGTCGCCAGCACTTCCCTCCACTGGCCTGCAATTGGGAGCTTCCTCATGCCTTTAGATGAATCACTGACAAAATATCGACCACAAAAATATCGAGGTACAAAAATATCATGACAAAAATATCGAAGTCAAGAATATCGACATCCTATCTACATCATGGTAAGTACAAAAATATCGAAAATTAAATATCGATGTCAAAAATATTGTTGTAAAAAATATCGTTTTTTTAAATGTTAAAAATAATCTAAAATAAAGTAAATAATACATACAATTAAAAGAAACATAGTTAAAATTATTTAAAAATAAAAACTGATACATATAATGTTAAAATAAATTAAACATACACATATAAAATATAATATATATACTTACTTAATAATATTCATAAATAATCATTTAAATAACTTATAAATTGTAAAAGATATTTTATAAATTATAAATACAGACATACACATACAAAAATATTATTATTAAAAATTTTAAGTATATATTTAACAAATTTAAAAAATTACATTATTTTTAATTTTTGTAAAATAAATTAAGTAAAACAATACAGAAAAATATTGGATAGTGGAGGGAAAAAAATGGCTATTCCAACTCCAAAGGGTGCAACAGTAGGGAAAGTGTTGGATAGCGTAGGGGTAAAAATTGCTATTTCCACTCCAGAGAGTGCAACAGTAGGGAAAGTGTTGGATAGCGTAGGGCTAACAATTACTATTCCCACTCCAGAGAGTGCAACAGTAGGGAAAGTGTTGGATAGCGAAAGGATTAAAATTACTATTCCCACTCCAGTGAGTGCAACAGTAGGGAAAGTGTTGGACTCTCCGTCCGATGACTCTGGGGCCCCTATCCCCAGGTGTCTCACCCTTGTAGGTCTCCAGCCAGTCCCAAGCATCTCTAGGGCAATCACAATAGTGGGTGTTCCCCTCTAACATGAAGCGCAGCCGGGCCGGGAACATCAGAGAATATTGGAGGCCCTCATCTCTCAAAGCCTTCTTGACCTCAAGGTATGAGGCCCGTTTCCGCTGGACCTCCAGCGTGTAGTCTGGAAAGAGAGAGACCTTGCTGTTGCCGACCATGAATGGGCCATCTGCTCTCGCCTTTTGCAGAAGGAGGTCTCTGTCCCGGAAATGGAGCAGACGTTCTACCACTGGACGTGGGGGCCTCCCAGGGGCTAAGGGTCTAGCAGGTACTCTGTGGGCCCGCTCCAGCGTATAGAAGGAGGATAGGCCCTCCGGCGCTACCGCGCTCCTGGGCCAACTTTCCAGGAAGGACAGCATGCCATTACCCTCTGTCCCTTCCGGAAGGCCCAGAACGCGGATGTTGTTCCGTCTATTGCGCCCTTCGGCATCCTCCGCTCTGCGCTCCAGCAAGCAAACTCTGTCCGTGAAGGCCCCCATCTGCTGCTCCAGTGCTTTTTGTGCCAGTGCCAGCTCCACGACATTAGACTCAGTCTCTTTGACCCTCTCCGACAACTTCTTATGCTCTTCCCGCAGCAGGCCGAGTCCCACCGTTACAGTGCTGATATCCTGATGGAGGGTAGCCTTTGTGTCCGCTATAGCCTCCAAGATTTTACTGAGATGTTGTTGGACTGGGTCGTCCGGGTTAGATTGCAACCGTTCCTGGGTGTTGTCATCCGGGTCGGGGGGTACCCCATTCTGGTGGCCTCTAGGCTTGCCCATGCTGCCGATTTATCACTAGGCCGGATCAGGTCCTTTGACTACTAGCAAATATGGCGTTCAGGGACGGCAAGGGTTGTCCACCACAATGCAGTCTTCGGGCCTGGCCGCACCGGCCACCCCCTCACCTCACCTGCGGCCGAACTGTGCATCGCAATCCCGTGCGATGTTCCTTCCCAGGGCCAGCCACTTCACCCAGCTCCAGCCGGTGTGTCCACACCCAGGGGTACTCTAGCGGATGGGAGCCCCCGATCTGCCAACGCCGCTGGCACAATGTAGCCTCAGTCACAGCAACATGCGGGAACGCACCACCAGATCATCCGGAGCGGTACCACAGCTCCAACAAGGCTCCACATACAGTCTGGGTGCAGCCCCTGAAGTGTCCCGGTCGTTGCACCAAAGCGTGGCCCAGCTCTGCTCAGGGTCCGTCGCAGAGCCCACAGGCACCTCCCCAGACTCGTACCAGGCCTACCACAGTGGATACAGTCCTGCCAAGGAAGGCCACCACTCAGCGTTTCGGTGTGATTCTGGCGTAGTCCAAAACAGAAATGGAACAGAGCGCGTACGTGCTACATCACCTTCCCTCAGGTCCGCCAAGTATGCCAAATTGCTCTCCAATCGAGGGTCTGCCTGCAGTGCCCCCATGATCAGGGTTCACTGCAAGATAAAACGTGATTTCTTCTCAGGGGCGAAATTCACTGCCACGCACAGGCCCCCTAGTCGGGCACCACCTCCCGCTTGCCTGGCTTCACCCGCAGACACCGTGGATCTGCTTCATGCGGCTGGTCTCAGGCAGCCACCGCAAGTCCATTCCAGTGGGGTTGCCGCTCTCATCAGGGTCAGGGAGTGGATAGCAGAGTCTCCACGGGCACTCAGTACTGCTCCGGTGACTCGCCGAACGCCGCAGGGCCCCACTGCAAACTTTACTCTGCTACAACCCTTAATCCCGGGCAGCGCACCCCGCACAGCAGCTACTAGCTTTATATTGTCCACCCCAGGGGGCCCCCGGGTCGCAGGCCGATTCCTCGGGTCGTTGCCCAACCCGGTTCCTCACAGACGCACCACTCCTGTGCCTTCGACGGAGCCGCTCAAGAGGTGTACAGGCCCGGGCAGCCCTCTTCACTCGAGTCCGGGGCTTGGTGGCAGGCACGGCCCCAGAGCTGCAGGCAAGGTCCGTGCAGGTTGTTCCCAACTGCCTGCTCCCTGCCCCAGCGCAGCACACAACAGACCTCCGGAGCAGCGTCAGTTGCGCGGTGTACGCCCCACACAATGAACGGGCCAGATCAGAAGGTTCACAGAGGCGGCCTCCGTAACCATGTTATGCGGCCTCCACCGCTCCAATTACGCCGCTAGCTGCAGCTCCCAACTCCCGTCACTGTCGATCGTCAAAATCGCTCCAGGCACACTCCCCGCGATTCCAATATCACAGCGGGTGCTAAATGTGCTCAAAGCGGCCCCGGCTGTATAATTCCCGAGGAGAAGTTATCGGCTGGTGCAGAGCTCTCTGCTCACATGTCCACCATCGTCCCCGGCCAAGCCACGCCCCCTTGTTGAATCCACCCTTAATGACCTCCTCATCAATCCCGAGTCTGAAGTGCGTGGTCAGACAGGACCTGCGACATAGGTCGGAAGCGACTGATAGACAGATCACAGGTGGGGTGACATGTAATCCCCTAGAGCAATGCGCAAACAGGAAAACCCAGATCGATCCCAAAGATAGGCAGGTACCACAATGGTCTTAGGAGATTGGCCACAATAAAACATGTTTGGCTAAAGGGGCACCCGTTCCCAAAACATCATGAAGTCAGATGCCACACTAAGTTAGGAACACACAGCCAATCAGAACACAGCATGCACACTACATGCAGTCATCAGACGCTCCCCATACTGGATATCTGGACTCACACCCACTGGCTCCACAATGTGTCCTTGGAAGGTCTAGACCCACCTGCGCTTCTGGTGGGTCTCAACCTTCAACCCAGTTTTATAGCCCTGTGACTAGGTCCATATTTATGTCTCCAAAAGAATGTATAAATTGTTTTATGACACTTCATGTAATGTATAAAAAGACGGCTGAAACCTATGAGCTTTAAGGCAGTCTTCAGACGCCGACTCTGTTGCCTGTTCTCCTGGCTGCTGCGTTTAATCAAACCAACTGTTCCTGTTTTGCCAAATGCCTCTTTTCTTTCATTTTTTCAAGGTAAAATTCATATTGGAGCATTATTTTCATCAATGCTCTTGCCAAAAACCCAGGCAGTGCAGATGATGCATACATATTTTGCCACAGTACCTTCAATGAGCGGTTTCAGAATGGCAGATATGATAATGGCCTAACTAACTTGGAAGGTATGACATAATAGTCATATCTGTGTTTGTGTCTGGATGTTGTGTCATATGCACATAATGGTAGTATGCAACTCAAACATGTAGCCAATGATATCCCATTGTGTGATTTCCTCACTGATTCTGCAATGGAAGTTGTCAAATTCCACAGTGGCCGTGTGAATAGAGGGAATCATGATATATGCAATGTCATAGATATCAACTGACAAATATTGTGGTCTAGGATCATATTTAATATCAGAACAAAGGACCAATGGTAGAAATGTTTGAGATGTGTGTATGTGCAAGGGTATGGCAAGTCAGAAATAGTAGAAAAGTTCTAAAGAAGAAATCTTGTAATCCTAAACCCATGGGTCACACATGGCAGTATATCTGTAGGCTGAACTAAGTATCAGGGGAACAAATGTAAAAAGAGCATCACAATTCAACATCTGTCATCCCTTAAAGTGTAGTATCAACTCATTAAATAAATCTGTACTTTAGGCACATATGTGATACCAAAAGAGAAAAATGCCACTAATTTCAGGTATTACAATAGTAAAAGTCGAAATGTGCACATAGATAATAAGCCACATTGAGAGACTTCATTAATGATATAGATGACTAATTTCTTGCATCAAGTTGCCTATGTTTGCTGCTTCTCAGTTGATCAAAGTAATAGTGACACAATGAATAAATAGGCTTACAAAGATGCTATACACTAGAAAATAATCTAGGGGAAAATGTAATGAAGGTAGGGTATCACAGTGTACTTAGAATCAAAATTAGAACCTTCTCATGGTAAAATAACGGTGTAAGAATAAAGGCATATAAGCACATATTCACAAACAATGGAAAATCACATACATACATGTTTACACAGAAAGTTTTCTGTATGTGTCTGTAGAAGAATTTATCCTTTTTTCTACATCATTTGTTCTCATGCCAAAAAGGTCTACATTGCAATACCTGTGTGTCATTTAAGTTCATCAAATCAAATAGCCATGGAAGAAGCATTAGCTGAAATAAGAGCAATCCCAATTTAAATTTCCATGTTACATGTTGAATGATGGTTACATATGCTAACCAAGTATATATGCAAACTTATGTCAACTAATCTAAGGCTGTGCAAATGTAATGTAGCCAAGCAAGGACATCATAGGTGTAAATAAGGCGAATGTGTGTGTGTGATTGTCAAAGAGGCTGTCACTGTCACTATCTATATGGCACATAACATATGCAAGATAATAAGATCGAAAGTTGGATACATCGCATACATATAGGGGCCCATTAGGATGTAGGGCGGATCGCCACCGCCCGCAGGGCAGAGGCGATCCGCCCTACATCCTTCCCCGCCCGCCACCCATTTAACCCCGCCATATTAGTATGGCGGGGGTACCGCGGCGGACGGGAAGACCGTCCGCCGCTTTTCCGCCTGGTCGACAAGTCGACCGGGCGGAAAAGTGTTTAATATGGTCGTGGTGTCTGCTAGACACCGCCATCCATATTAGCATGGGGGCGGAAACATGCCTTTCCGTGGTGGCGTTGCCACCACGGAAAGGCATGCGGAATTCTCTTCCGGGGGCCCGTTGCAGGGTATTGGGGGTGGGGGGTGCACATGGGGGTACCTATGGTACCCCCCTGCATTGTCATGGACATGGTGGCAGGCACAGTGCATTCCCAGCATTGTGGCGGGCGGTGCTGTGAGCACCGCCCGCCACAATGCTGGGAATGGAGGATGCCACCGCCACGGTGGCATCCTAATCGCCGGTGCGGGACCGCCGCACCACTGGCGGCCGGTCCCAGCACCGCTAGGGTGACTTCCCGTCCGCCCGCCATCCTAATGGGCCTCATAGAGTCTGAACTGGTCACATATATGATTCAACATAAATACATGACCCGCAATGTGTAAATATTATGAAATATAATTCCATCACATCACCATGACTGTTCATCGTCATATAGATCGTGTTTAGGGAGCTCTTTTTAAATTGCTTTTAAACCTCTAGTGTGTACTGTGTTGAATTTGGAAACTGTGTTTTTTAAAATTTTGTATCTCGCCGTGATTAGCGCTACCGGCGCTACAAGCCTCTTTGTAGCTTCCAAGTGCCACTCCCCCAGGGTAGCCAATCAGAACGGGCGAGGGGTGGAGCTGACGCCAACACCGGATATTTATGCCGGCAAGATCGCGGGAGCGCTCATATAGATCGTGTTCGCTGCCCAGCGTTTAGGGAGCTCTTTTTAAATTGCTTTTAAACCTCTAGTGTGTACTGTGTTGAATTTGGAAACTGTGTTTTTTAAAATGTTGTATCTCGCCGTGATTAGCGCTACCGGCGCTACAAGCCTCGCTGTAGCTTCCTAGTGCCACTCCCCCAGGGTAGCCAATCAGAACGGGTGAGGGGTGGAGCTGATGCCAACACCGGATATTTATGCCGGCAAGATCGAGGGAGCGCAGCGGACGCGCGCAGCGGGCGCACCGGCGGCGCGCCAAAGGCAAGCCTGTCTGCGCCCGTCCGCGCACGATCCGCGCACAGCGCCAGCCATGCTGCACGTGATACCAGGAAATTCTGTTATTCAAGCCGGGCATTGCGGGAGATAGGTGAGAACGGTGGTGCCGGGGTAGGACTGCCTATATTTGAGAATTCGGCCAGCCCGAAGTCCGTCTTCATCAGGAAGGAGGCTCTGGTCTGCGGATTACTGAATGTTAGATCTCTCCCTAAACATGTTACAGAGATCCAATTACTCATTGAAACGCATCACCTTGATATGCTACTCATGACTGAGACCTGGACCTTTCCTGACTCCGCTCTTGAACCAGGACTGGCGTGTCCCCCAGGCTATAAGATTTTTCACAAGCCCAGAGCCACAGGTAGAGGCGGTGGGGTTGGTTTCATGTTTAAAGAAGGATGGGATTTTGTCCCTATGGATATCGACGCAGTAGAGGGATTTGAGCTCCTGGGGTTCTCTCTAAAAGACCCCAGGGGGCACCTATTAGACGGCATAGTGTGCTATAGGCCCCCTGGCGCAGTCAATCTGTCTCAACTGCAGGTGCTGATTGATGTTTTTAACAACATGGCTGTTACTCACTCGAGACTGCTTATTGCAGGGGACTTCAATCTTTGGCTAAATGGGACCTTAGATATAGGATATCATACCCTTCTTCAATCTTGCGGAAGTTTAGGCCTATCTCAGGGAGTAACTGGACCTACACACATAGGGGGGCATATGCTCAACCTAGTTTTCAGTGAGGAAAGGGTCATTGACCATATGGAGGTGCTTCCTGTGGATTGGACTGACCACCATTTGGTTAAATTTCTGACGGCCATCCCCAGCCGAGGAGCCCCCGCTCTGAGGGATGTTAGGAGCTTCCTGGGTAGGGACTGGAAGAGGATACTGGAAAAGGCGACACAGTCACCTACGTTCTTTATCAAAGGGGATTTTGATGTACTTAGGTCAGTGGAGGAGAACTATTTGGACCTCTGTAATCTTATTACTACAACTGTTAATCAAATTGCCCCTCTGAAAAGCTGCAAAAATAGGGGTAGACCCTCCGCTAGGTGCTTCAATGAAAAACTGAAAACCTTGAAATCAAAATGTAAACAGGCAGAAAGAAAATGGAGAAAGCACTATGTAGATGAGGATAAGATCGCCTGGAAAGCGGCTATATCTCTTTACAAAAAAGAAATGCTTTCCACTAAACAGGAATATTTCACAGAGATCATTCTGAACTCGTCGAATAAGTCCAAATGCATCTTCAAAATAGTTGATGACTTCACTAATCCTCAGTGCTTACAAAACGAGATCCAGCCTACTCAAGATCTCTGCGACAGTTTGGCAACCTTTTTTGACTAAAAAATCATCACTATCATCACTGGGCTTAAAACCAACCTCTCCGGGGGGGTAGAAGTCATGACTCATGGGGTAGCCACCTCGACTGATTGTGTGGGAGGGGTGCCCTGTGTAGGAACACAGACTGGTGAAGGGACTGGTAAATCGAGTCTCTTGGTTTCGGAGGAGGAATTTAGCAGGCTCGCCCTGGGTGTCTCCTCAGGTTCCCCACTGGACCCCCTTCCACACAAAATCTGGAAGGAATTTGCCTCAGAACTTTTTCCCAGGCTCCGACAGATCTGTAATCAATCACTATCCAGTGGAGTTGTACCATCTGGCTGGAAACAGGCAGTAGTTACGCCACTCTTGAAGAAGGCCACTCTTGACCCAACCTGCCCGGGTAACTACTGGCCCATTTCTCTCCTCCCCTACCCAGTGAAGATCCTCGAACGTTTGGTTAGCAAATCTCTGTCAGCATTTTTAGAATGTAACAACTGCCTGGCAGATGTACAATTTGGTTTCCGTCCAGAACACGGAACTGAGTCTGCCTTGGTGACCGTGATGGACGATTTGAGTCTGTTGGCAGACAGGGGACAATCAGCAATACTTATTTTGCTTGACCTGTCTGCCGCTTTCGACACGGTCAACCATGATATTTTGCTAACCCGTCTAGAGGAGGTAGGAGTAGTGGGCACTGCCCTCGATTGGTTTCGATCCTATCTATCTGGCAGGTGTCAGGCAGTGGCTCTTCCACCGTTCCAGTCAGCCTTCACTAACATCTGCCATGGGGTCCCACAAGGATCTGCCATCAGCCCAATTTTATTCAACATCTATTTGAGCCCATTGATCAATACCATTCGGGCTCATAATGTGAAATTGGTCAATTATGCTGATGACACCCAGATCATTCTATCTCTTGATGGAACCCTACCTAATGCCCTGGAGGATTTTCATGCGTGCATGCACGACACTGCGCAGTGGTTACGAAATAACTCTCTACAATTTAATTCGGATAAGACCGAAATTCTACACTGCGCAGTTGGGAAGGTCCATCTGCCTCTTCTTCACAACTTTTGGCCTCTTGGTACATCTGCTCCCTTGGCGCCGTCTAAGACGGTGCGAAACTTGGGAGTCATGTTCAATGCCAACCTGTCATTGGAGACGCAAGTGAATAAGACGGTGGGGTGCTGTTTCGGCCTTATTAGAGCTTTGAGAAAGATCCTTCCGTTGCTTCCAATCTCGGTCAGAGCCTTGATTGTTCGAGGCGCTATCTTAAGCAGACTTGACTATTGCAACGCCTTATTGTTGGAGTCCCCCAAATATCTGATTCAGAGACTGCAACGTGTTCATAATACGGCTGCGAAATTAGCCCTGTCTAGACCATGAGGCTTTTCTGCCTCAATGTGCCTAGCTGAGCTACACTGGCTCCCTGTGCAGCAAAGAATACATTTCAAATCCCTTTGCATAGGGTTTAGGGCTCTGCATGGACTCGGTCCTAAGCCGCTACAGAAGAAATTGGTTTGGTATACTCCTACCCGGAGCCTCCGTTCCTCTTCTGCCTGTCTGGCAAAGGTACCCAGGTTCAACAGGGCCAGACTGGGAGGAAGATCTTTTAGTATTGCCGCCGCGAAACTCTGGAATGAACTTCCACTCGAAATCAGACAATGTAGTACCCTGTCCAAAGGATCAAAACGTGGCTGTTCCCCAGAAACTGATTCTGTCGTTTTCGAGTAATGTTTATTTTAGGGTCTGTCCTTCTCGCTCCACGCTGGTCTGTGCTCACGTATCTTTAGCGCCAGGGTACCCGTAGGGTGTTTGTCGTGCTCTATAAATGTTATATACAATACAATACATCCGTGAACGCTTTAACATACAAGTACCATTTTCATCTTTTAACTTCACAATGCAAAATGACTGTGTAATGTCTTGAACTTGGTCAAAGGGTGACATGTGTCCCTGATAAGTCACCATGTGGAGTATCAAACATATAACATTAATAGAAAATCATGTCTCACTCAAATTGTGATATGCAACAATCAGCTGTGTAGAGTAGTGATTGTCACAAAGATGCCAGGTGAGAAGGAAGATCACCCAGTGAGTAATGTAGATGTGTGTGGATCCATCTGTACATATCCTTGTTGAAGCTGATCATGTTTTGGATATCACACTAAGGTATAGGGCCTATGTATAGTGCAAAATCTACATTAGTGTTGGAGTACTCATCACATTTGCTTAAAAAACGAAAAGTATCACTACAGCTGTAATTTACAAATACAGTAATGTTCAGTGATGTTCAAAAAAGTAAAACACGTACATGTACAAATTTGTACATACATCATGTTGTGCATACAAAACTGACTCACAATCAGTGCCAATCCTATACTGCTAATCACACTGAAATGTACATTTGTAGACACAAGCACTGGTATGACCTATAATCTAAATGACAAGAAAGCTTGGGAACTCGGAAAATCAAATCAAAAACATCTTAGTATTTGGTCTAGCAACAAGTCATGTTTGTAGAACATTCATGTACCACCATACAGGAACATCATCAGTTGTATGACCACAAATCACAAAATAGTCCAGAATAATCTGTGAGTGAAAAGGAGTCTGATGTTAAATTGATGAAGCTATTTAAGTCAATTATGACAATCTTCAAATCTCCTAATCTTATTATATGGCTCATAAACGTTCTTATCAATCCCTATTGTGTCATGCCATAGGCCTTGCTGTACCTATGCATTGAGACACGTCAATGTCACACTATTTATTATGTTCAGTTACAAGTAACACCTGGACACTGCATGCAAGCTAAGGTACTAATCAGTGAGCCCACCACATAGAAATCCTGGTCTTTGTGAATGTTGTGAGGGCCACTTGTGCTACACAAGATGATGGAGGCTGATGCCAACCTTACAGCAATGAAGAGGCACACACCAAATACAACCATGTGTGAGGAGTGTGCAAGGGTAATGCAAGGTGAACACACGCATATGGTAATATCTTTAACCTCTGTGTTGCATAGCACTTCCAAAGGGGTCACTGAATGGGGATTGTGAGATATTACACATATGCACACATTATCTGAATAGCATTGGTAACACCAGAAGCACTTACAAACCATGCAATGATCAGCTACATGAATACCTGTAACTGATAGATACACTTGTGCACAAAGGATGGCAACCCTTTGTGGTATGTTCATTAAGTGTTGTGTCGAACCTGCTCCACGCAAGGGGATACAAGGACAATCACACAACTAAATGAGGTTTGTCAAGCCATGTCAAGGCACCTAGAATGGCCCTGAGTTGCTTGAGGAATCTTGAGTAACGCAAGTATGCAAAAATCACAGATATGGGTCACTCAGCCGCAGGGAGGTGTGCCAAGGGTGGAGTGTGGAAGTTACCATGCATCCACCCATGGATTATGACCCATCACCATATTGACATATATTGCTAGACCGTGGAATGTGTACTAGTTGCTCAACTCATCACCAGAGGTGCATGCGGGTAATATATTGTATTGTCTCCACCTTTTTAACACTTTCTAAGTGTGCTTCATTCAGCAGCACACTTAAAAATGGGAACATGCCTCAGAGGACTTTGTATGTGCTGAACGGTGTACCTTCTTGCACCAAAAACAAGCTGAACCCTTGCTGCATGATGGAAAGGTGGCTGTGTTTGTGCAATGTAGCCAAGAGTGTACCAGCGCTAGGAAAGGACAGGAATGCTATGTATAAGTAGGACTATGGAGCCTTCCAGCCCTTTCCCTTGCACACACTGCAGGCTAGCAAGGTGCTTTGCTGTGTTGTGTTGCATGTATGTATCAAACATTTGGCTGTTTGTGACATTACGGTGCTGGGTCACATGTACATCCTTACCCATGTATGTAGCAATTTCTTACATTACTACTAAACTATGTTGCAGAGAAATACCTACGCATATCATTGGGTTCTTACATGTGATGGTTAATTGGACAACATTAAATTATGAGTTGCGTGGCCCTTTGCGTTGCTGCATAATGGCTAATGTGTGTCTATTTGCTTTGCGGTATATAAGCCACTGAGTAGGAAATGTATGAGATGCATGGCTATTTGTGTTGTGCTATATATGCCACGGCGTGGGTACGTAGGTATAGGGTGGGCCTTGCGTTGTTAGAGAGACTATTGCATCACACAATGTCCATTTTAGTGAAAACCTGCCTGTCACACCCAGGAAATGATGCAATTAGTAGGGCTGCATACCAGGAAGTGTAAATGTTAGTTTCACTTTCTGTTAGTGTCTTTTGGTTGGTGCGGCTGGTGTGAGGAGTTTGGTGAGAGTTTGGTGGATTTTGCACTGGTTCTTGTGCAGTCTGTGTCTGTTCTGTCCCTGTAAAGTGCTTTTTGTGTTGTTTTTGTGCCTAAGTGCTGTGTTTTGAACTTTTAATTTTTTCAGTGTTGTTGGGTGTTAGTCTATTTTAGGTAGATATTTGTTAGGTTGAGTTAGAAGCTGAAGGAGTTTTCTGTTTGTAGTGATAATTTATTTTGGCCTTGTGTCATTGTGGCCATCTCTTGGAAGGGGAGAGGATAGCATTTTTCAGAGGAGGAAGTTGGTGCACTGTTTGGCTAATAGTGTACTACTTGCGAAGGATGCTTGCACCTGAAGGTAGGGTCAGCCAAGGCTACCCACCTAAGGATAGGAAAAACAGGTGGGAGAGTGTTCAGAGGTGTCCCCTGAAGAGTGGTCGGTGTCACTGGTGAAGCATCGCTGGACTGATGTTATCTTGTGTGAGGTGGATGTGCTGCAACTATTGGGTTTGTAGATTGGAGGCTCTTTAGGTATGTATCAATTTACCATCATCTTCTAATCATGTTAATAACTTAGTTAAGGTATATATCATTTTCAACATGTAGTTGGAATGTGTGATTGCCTTGTGCCACACAAAGCAAGACAGAGTTACACCAGGGGCCATTTTTATCTAGAGCTTTGCATCACCGATGCACCTCGCAAGAGGGCATATGGGTTACGCAAAAGCTAAGTGAGATTTATCAAGCCACCTAAGGCCTCCCTGCGTGGCAATGAGTGGTTAGATAAATCTGGAGTCATGCAAAGCAACACAAAACAATGCCTTGAATTACTCTGCCCCCAGGAGGCCTTCCATGGGTGTAATGTGGGTATTCCCATGCATCCACCCATGGATTTTGGCACAGTTCCAGACTTACCAACAGTGGTAAACCAGGGAATGTGTCAAAATGCTACTGCTTCCCAGGGGAGGTGCAAAGAGGAGAAATATCTTTATTACTTCTTGTTGTTTCCACTTTCTAAGTGTGCTGCATTCTGTAGCACATTTAGAAAAAGGGGAATGCCTCTGAGGATTGTATTTGTGCAGGGAGGTACCCCTTCCTGCACCAAGAAAATCCTGCCTACAATGCAGGCACCCTTGCACCAGGACACCGGCATTGGCACTAGGCAGCCAGAAGGGCGCCAGTGAAAGGAAAGGGCAGGAATGTTCTATAATGTTAAATGTGGCACATTTCTGCTCTTTCACGCAGCGCAGCACAGCCAGGTGGCCTGGTGGCCTGCATTGGGGGAAAGTTTTATAAATGTGGCCCCAGTGCCAGAGGTATCAAACTGTCATCCAAAGCAGCACACCAGGCCAAAATGTTGTGCTGAGTTGCGTTACAAGGAGATAGTACGTTTGATGCTTAGTAATGCAAAGCAGCCCTTTGCCCAAATGAGTGTTACTATGAAGCAATCTCCAGCACTAATGAAGGTTTGTGCTTGAATGTAAAATAGGAAATTGATATAATGTACTGTTTTTCCTCACTTTCCTGATGCAAACACTGGCCAAAATGTCGCAACATCTGTCCCTACTCCTAGATTCGGAATACATATCATTACCCATGCTACACAAGGTATGTATGTGTGGTAAGGCTAGTATTTATGTACCTAGGGGCCTATTTATGAGAATGTAATGCAGAGCAGTGGAGCAAGTCACCTTGCTGCACTGCGTGACAGGATAAGGGCAGCAATGTGCCATATTTAAGGCAATATGGTGCATTCCTGCCTTTTCCCCTGTGCATGGTGCAAGGGTGCCTGCATTGCATGCAGGATTGTTTTTGTGCAGGATTGGACATCTTCCTGCACAAAAACAATCCTGAGAGGCATATTCCTCTTTCTATGTGTCTTTCAAAATACAGCACACATAGAAAGAGGACGTAGCGTGGAGGCATAAATATATTTCTCCTCATTACTCCTTCCCAGGGTAGAGTAAGGCAAAGCAGTGATTTGCGCTGCATTGCCTTACTCCAGAGATATGGAGCCACTCAGGGCCATGCAAAGTGGCCTTGTGAGGCTTCATAAATCACATGTAAGGTTTGCATCACTCTTGCACCTCGTTGCTTGGTGCAAGAGCGACATAAACCGACTCATAAATGGGCCCCCAAGCATTTCACCGTGTCCTTGCATGGCACTGGTGCATAACACATTTTTCATATATGTACTACTCAATGTACATCCAAGAAGCAGTACATATTTCTGTGCATGTACATATGTGTGCATAAGTAGATAATATTAGACATTTAGGGGCTGATTTAATAATGTTTTACGCAGCACAACACAGCAAGCAACCTTGCTGTGCTGCGTGAAAGTGAAAGGGCAGAAATGCACAGTATTTAACATTATACAATGCATTCCTGTCCTTTCCTAGTGCTGGTTCTCTTTTGCCTGCCTAGTGCCAAAGCAGGTAACGTTGCTTCATGTTGCAAGGGGGCCTGCGATGAAGCAGGCCAGCAGTTACAAAAGCACATGAATGGGACATGCTTTTGGCATATGATGTTAGACATTTCTGGCCTTTCATTTTCAGGAAGTTCTACCCTACAAGATGACTGGCTGCATTCCATGATCTGAAAATGTATACATATGTGTCTAAGGGTGTCTAAATGTACCATTACACTGGTATGTAGTGCTTGGTTTAGAGTTACAGCTGTGTGTAGTTGCTATATGTTTAATGCAATTTTACCATGTTTGTTTTGCAGGTGAACATTGCCCTTTTTCACACGGCGAAATTATTAGCTTCAGGCATACAGATGCAGAAAGTAAGTGTCATGGCATCATGATTGTAACCCTGTACCAAGTGTGTGTGAATCATTTTAGTAGTAGCAGTGTATTGTGTATGGCGTGGTATTCCTTACTTGGCAACAAATCATTAAGATTTATTGACCAAACACAACATCACGTTTAGACAAATTGCCAAACAAACAAGGAGCTGTGTTAATGTGAATGGAGTGGCAATATAGGTGTTGGTAAGTATTTCAGCTGTACGCAACTTGAAATATGGGGTTGGTATACCTGCAACAGTACCTGTGTGCCACACCTAACTACACTTTGCATAGACATTCATTACAGTGTCACCAGGTTAGCCCTCAAATTGCAATCATTGCGCAACAGATAGATGCTGGATATATGGCATGAACATCCCAGCTTTAGGGATTTCTTGATTACAACCTACAAAATAGTTCAATTAACATCTCACCATGTGTTGGCGCAGAGGTGTGAGACGTTTCTATATCGTCCAAACATTCCCTTACCATTATCACTTACCTGAGGTATATCTGTTGTAATCCTGTCTCAGGGTTATCTGACCCTCAATCAGAGGTGTCCATTTCAGACATATGGAATGACAGTGACCCCATTACACAGATACCCTGGAGGCTGCATGGATGTAGGGCAGCTAATGTATTAAACCAAGGTTTGCTACTAAACAATAGCTATCAGCCAGTCTTATGCACATTGTGAGGGTAGATGTCCTCATGGTAGGGAACTTGTGCTGTTGCCTAGCAGATGACCCATTTATGACAACCTGCATATCTCAGTTATTAATGTCTCTGACAGGACACAGAGCACCAATATCGTTTATGAAGAACCGATGCAGCTCCAGTAGACCCCACAGCATGTATTCAAAAGATTTGGGCTAAGTTTGGCCAGCAGGACATTAGCTTTAGATTTCCCATATATTGGCAACTCAGTGCCAGCCTCATGGGCAGTATCTATGACAACCGCGCATTGGGGCGGACGCTTTCCCGCTGACTCTAAGTGCTGGTGACTTATCAAGGTCCTGGCCACACATCTTGTACTCTTCAATGGAATTAGGATACTGATGTTTTGCTCTGAGACTTGTGTTCACCTACGGCACATTTGACTGTGGGTCTACTACTGAGGAACATACCGTGTACTGCGCTGTGACGATTCTTCATAACTATCTACCATAAGCCTTGAAAAAGTCATCTTTTGACGAAACACGTGTCGGCTGTTTCTTATTTGGACTTTTGGAATAAAGAATATGGAACAATCCTCTTGCCATAAATGAAAAGAACATTGCATCAGTGACACATGTGCCATGAGGGAAGTGCTTAATCACATTGAAGCGTGGCGGCCGTGAATCAGCACCCATATGAGCATGCAAGCCACAAATGCTAATAACCAGCAAACAGCATTCCAAACAAGAGCAGAGCGGGCGCCATTACCAAATCAGCCCTCGCGAGCAGGAATTTAAAGAAATAGTCCCCACAAGCACCTATAGTGTAAGGGAACTGTAGTAGGCCGGTGCTCCCAAGCGATAAATAGAAGTGATGTATCGGGAGCACCAACCAATGAGGAGTCAGTAAAGAACACTGACACACGAGCGAACCTATGGAAAGCAGCAGACGGAATTTACCTCCCTTTAATGAAAACAACAGGTCTTGCAGACAGTGCATGTGTGCTGATGCTCAACCTAAAAAAGGCAGCGTGAAATATTGTTGAAGTGCCAGGACGCCCTCCAGAACATTTCCACACAGATATGAACCAGGATTCCACCTCTGTACAGCTCCTGACCTGTTTTTTATACTTTTTATATTAGTGTTTTAAGTGTTCGTAGTTAGTTAGGGCCTCATTTGTGAGGTTCTGACATATGGCAGCAAAGTAAGTCACCTTGCTACACTGCCCTATGTCAAAGTAAAAGGGCAGGAATGCACCATATTTATTCAATACGATGCATTCCTGTCCTTTCCCTCTGCGCTGGTGCCATTTTGCATACCTAGTGCAAATTCAGGCACCCTTGCAGCATGGTGCAAGGGTGCCTGTGTTGTAGGCAGGATTGTTTTTGGGCAGGAAGGGGCACCTTCCTGCATGATAACAATCCATAGAGGCATTATAGAAAGAGGAAAAAACAAGGAGAATTAAAGATATTTCTCCATGTTACGTTTGCCCTGGGGAGGCAGATGATTTTGATGCATTCCCAGGTTTACAAGTCCTTGTAAATGTGGGAGTGCACCGAAACAGATGGGAGTTCTGTGGGAACAACCACAGCAATGCCCATGGAGCACCTCTCTTGCACAGAGTAAGGCGACACAGCAATTTGCACTGCATTGCCTTACTCAAGATTTATAAGGCAATTAAAGCCATGCAATGTGGCATTGTGTGGCTTCATAAATCGGACTCAGAGCCTTGTGTCACACATGTATCACTTTGTGTAGTGCAAAAGTGATGCAAGGGTCTCATAAATATGCTCCTTAGTATTTAGTGTAGGTTTAGAATAGTGTTGGTTAAATATAATTGAGTAAGAAGTTTTTGGGCCAATTTTTGAGTAAGTGTTTATGATGTGAATCTTGTGAGAGTGGGGGGTGAATGTTTTGTGTTATAATGAAATAGAATACAGACAAAAAACGTAAAAAACATTAAAAAATATATATTTGTTTAGGCTTCACTTAGTAGGTGGTACATGTTTAGGATGTAGTTTATGTTTGTAGTGTACTGGCTGTGAGAAGTTGGCCTGGTATATGCTGTCCACTAATTATAGTGGGCACCTTGCACCAGTCCAAACAACCCCTTATTGGAGATACGTTAAAGACAACCTTTATTGAAAGCTATCCTAGTGGTAGCTATGGAGAGCAGCCTTCAGGCTAAGTCTTGAAGGAATGTAAAGCAGCTTGTTTTACCAGTCTATAATCTCTTGAGTGACCAAATGAAAGAGGACCACACCAGGTATATATTTAAAATATATGTATTTAGTCTTAAACACACCCCTCTAGTATAAGAACCACGACTGAGCTAGACACAAGGCCTAGAGCCTGTAGAAGTGCTTGGCCCTCAAGGAACCACCCAAGGTAGTGACACAGGGGACCCACGGGGGACGCGTGCAGTGTAAGAACACAGCCGCGAGCCGCCATTGACTTCTATGGGGAAGGTCGCGGTTGGAGTTTTAAAGAAAAAGGACACTTAGAGGAGGACTTGGAGCAAACCCCTTTAGAACTAGGTTGTTCTAGAGTCTATACCCATGGGAGCACCAGAGTACTCGAGTTACCTCACCCAGGGAAGCCGGGTGCATAGGTGTCTTTCGGGGTCGGGTTTCGTCGTCGTTTTCAATGGCGATCTGCTGCAAAGTGCTGCTGGCGACCAAGTCGAAAGTGTTCGGGTGGATCCAAGGGTGGATCGAAGATCTGAAGAACCTGAAAACAGAGGGGACAGAGTCTGGGTCACTAGCCAGTGACCAGGAAGGCGATGAGCAGATGCCCACCGATGTCGGGTGCTTCAGGTAGGTTGACGGTCGTCTTGACTCTTCAGCCACGAGGTCCAGGAGGCGTCGACGACAACCAGGAGCTGGATTCGAGCTGTCCCACAACGTTTGTCGATTGCAGGGGTGTCAGAGACCGAATTGGACCCAACAAGCCTTGGCAACGGCAAGTCACGTGGAAATAGAAGAAGGACGGTGGTACAGACCAGCAAGGTCTGAGGGACTCACCCAGCGAGGGTAAGTCAGGGCATGTCTGGAGCAACCAGGGAAGCCCAAGCAGAAGAAGAGTAGCCTTCAGGAGGGCCCAATAGCCAACGGACTAGCGACCGCGAAGGAGCCTCGAGTGGACGCACTTGGAGCTGGCTCACAGGACACTCATGGAGTGGAGGCCAGTGATCTTCGGTGGAGTCAGTGCTGGAGGCGGGGACTACTTGGAGCCCAAAGCACAACTTCGTGGGAGACCAGGAAGAGGATGCACTTGCAAATGTGCTCGGTGTCCAGGGGTCATGGTTCCACGTTACCCACGACAGCTACGGGCCTCAGCTTTGCTGGGGTCTCAGGGCAGCCTCAGGGAAGTCTGGAAATCTACCTCTGGTGATGCAAAGACTTCGGCGTCTGGCGGGAGCTTCGGCGATGCAGACTGGACAATTGCTTCTTTGGTGCCTGCCAAGCAGGGGAGTCACTCCTTGACCCCAAGGGAGATTCTTCAGTCCTCTAGTCTTCAAGTAGAGCATCGAAGGTCCAGGATTCAGTGTCAGAGTTTCGTCCAGGATAATCTAAAGTCCTAAGGACTGGGGTCCCATACTTATACTAAGTTAGGGGGTTGGACATACTCTGGGGACCCACCTATGGGAGGGTCAGGGAAGAGGGATGGTTACACCCATTCCCTTCGTCCAGTTTCGCGCCAGAGCAGGGGCAGGTAGCCCCTGCAACTGGTTTGAACTGGCATATGCACAGGGACACCAAATGTGCCCCCAGTGCAGGACTTCAAAGCACCAGAGGGTGCTCCCGCCCAGCCCCAATACACACTATCCTGTCTGGGGAGGTGGTTACACCTCCCTTCGACAGGAAACCTATTGTCCAGGCCTCCCCTGCCGGAGTTTCAGTCAGCAGCAGGAGGCCAGACCCGTGTCTGTGGCAGCGGCATCCATTTTGTGATGCCAGGGCTCTGGAAAGAAGTTACCGGGTAGCCCGGTGTGTACATGTCTCTCCCTCTAGAAGGGTGGAATGCTACCCCCGCCGCCAGAACTGGCGGGGGTAGTATTCCAAGATGTTTGACACCAAACACGACATGTTTTGGTGCAGCCAGTCCAAAGTTAGCATTGTACCGCGAGGATATAATGCACTTAAGAGTATATGGTCAGGCTGTAACACAAACAGCATCAGAGGAGGGACTCCGAACGCTGCAGAGGGGCTCTGCTCATGCAGGGGCACCCTCTCACATAAAAACCAAGCACTCTGCCTTCAGGATTGGTAAGGCCTGCCATAGGAGGGACTTATAGGTTTGTATGTGTGTGCAATGGTAGTGATATAGGTAGCCTATATCACAGTAAGGGGTGCATGCACCACCTTACCCAGGCTGCAGTAGCAGACCTGTGGTGTCATTTTGGCTGGCCTTCCAGGGGTGGCATAATACATGCTTCAGCCCCTGGCAGGCCTCTGGGGTACCTAGGCCCTGGGTACATAGTATACCATATACTAGGGACTTATAAGGGCACTCCAGATTCCAATCAAAGATGTACCTAAGGTACATGGAAACCATTTTATAGAGGAAGCAGATAGACTGGGGCTCTGAATAGCAGGATCCCAGTCCAACTAAGTCATAAACCAGCAAAACACCAGGAAAAAAGTGGGGGCAACCATATAGTCAGATTCCACCTTCCTACACTGGCCTATGTGTATTAAGGGGGGTGGGTGTTGATGGTTATCTTGCCATGTGTTAATAGTGGTTACGATAGGTTAAATGTTAGATTAAGTAGTATCGGATAGTTTTGATAATAGTTTAGGTTAGATAGGGTTAGTTAGTGTTTTTAGATATTAAGTTTTCCATTTAAATACAGGAATTGTTGCTCTTTTAGTGAATCTTATTTGTTTGATTTAAGTTCCTACTATTGCGTTAGGTGAGTACGTGATCAAATAATCCTCAGCATGTACTATAGGAAACTCTTGCATTTTCACACTCCACTGGACAACTGTAGGTCTTCCTCACATAAGAGTTATAAATAGACCCATATCCATAGTTTAGACACTGGAAGTGGAGCTCAGTGTTTGATTTGACATACTGCACAACACAGGTAGTCTCCTCACTGTATCTCCCTGCGTGAAAGGGAGAAGGCAGGTAAGTGTTGGTTTTGACATTATACTACAGATTGCTGCTTTCTGCCTACTCAGGGACACAAACTGATCCCTAGCGCTAATGCAGACCTCCTTGCACCATGGTCAAGGGGGCCGGCATTGTTAGCTGTATTCTTTTTGTGCAGGAAGTCACACCTGCCCGGACAAAATAAATCCTCATCAACATTTACTTCTTGCTAAGTGTGCCACATAATGCAGCTCACTTTAATATTTTATGACGTTTTCTTTAGGGAACCTTGGCAGTATTCCCCAGCATGTTTGCCTTAGTTTCAAAGGTAGATATGCTCACTCATTTCGAGGAATGGAGCCACGGATGCATACTCAGACACCCCCAACTTGCATCTACAAACTGGAAGGAGTTGGATTTACAAAAATGAGTGTGCTAAAGACGCATGTAAGACATGTCTTCCTGAGCGTCATATGGCTGACACGGGAGCCATTAGTAAAGGATCATTAGGCATGCGTTTGGTAATTCAAAATGGAGGCGGTTACTAGACAGGTGGTAAAAATGTAGTCAAACATGAATTTCATTTGTGAAGGTTGTGGATGCATCAAATGTCAACATTTCTGGACATGAATGGGAATTCCGTCCTATGGCTTATGACTGTGATGGGCCCTTGCATGGAGGTGGTATGTTGATGTGAGTGCACTGATTTGTTGGTTTGGGCTCATGGCGGCAGTATGATAGTATTGGAGGTGGTGCATGAATGGCGTACAAATGTACATTAAAGTGGTTGGTGCCTTGACATAGTTTTATGGCTCACCTTATAGTCTTGGTTTCAATATTAAGATACTTTGATACGCATTTGTGCTTGAAGCTAGCATTTCTGGAGGTGCTTAGTCCATCGCACTGGCAACAGAGTATGCTTACCATGAAGATAATGGTCTGGGTGCCTGATATATATGTAGATGGAGCATTGGTGTAACCATGGGGAAGACTACTCTATCTATGGCATGGTTGCACCCCTTCCAGTCCTGACTGAGTAAGGGCCATCTACTGGTGACCTCTGTGTCCACCCACCTAATTTAGATGTGCACACATACAGAACAGTTTTCACTGCCTATCACCACCTGAAAAACCATGGTGGTAGAGGGCAGTGATAGCTGCCTAATGCCCACCCTGACATGTGAGATAATTCCCATGGTGCGAGGGACTTTTTTTTTTCAAAAGAAAAATCCAACTTTGGGATTTTGAGTAGGTGGTCAAACATAAAAAGACATTGACAGAAACCACCCGTTTATATTTTTCAATTGACCGCAAGACTGGCAGTCATTTCTAAATTTGGCGGGTGTGGAAGTCTCAGCATGGCAGACTTTAAGTCCTCTGCCAGGGCGATGGAGGCTTCTTTATCAGCCAAAATGTAAAGATGGCCCTTACTAAGAACTCCTTGTTTTTTGGGTTTTTTTTTCAATGTGGGTAGCTGTGGATTTTGGGCCCTGGCTCAGCTGGCTCAGCTGGCACCTGGGCAAACCTGCACATTTTTAAAAACTCGACATCCAGGGTAGTACAGGGGTGCAAGACTTGCATGGCTCTCACCAGGTAATTTCAGCCAGAAGCCCTTGAAAACATCAAACTTTGATAAGAAACACACATTTTTGGCATGTTTATGTGATGTAAATACATGTAATCTGTGGGGAGCCACATTTTTCCTACCACCCTGATTTCCCACATCTCCCGATAAGAATGGTATTCCACTTGTGTTGGTGGCCCAAGAGAAAATGACACAAAAGACCCTAAATCTCTATGTTGAGAGATAAGCAATAGGGGTAGGTGCTGTATTTGAGGCTATGCTGTGTGCCACCCATGCAAATCTATGGATCAGAGATATTTTTGAAAACTAGACAACTAGGAGTATCCAGGGTGGTATGCCTTTCATGGATCCCGCAAGATTTTCTTACCAACAATGCTCTGTGAACCTCAAACTTTGACTGAAATCACACATTTTCTATTTCTGTGATGAAACTTCCAGAATCCAAAGAAATCCACATAATTCCTACCAGACTGCATTACCCCACCGATAAAAAAGTTGCCCCATTTGTGTGGCTGGGCCTAGTGCCCACTACAGAAACGGCTCAAACTAGGGTCAATGGGAACTCTCACCCAGGGACTCCCATTAATCTTTGTTTGATCCATTTTTGTCATGGGCACTAGGCCTAGCCACAAAAGTGAGGTACCATTTTATCGGGAGACTTGGTGGAATGCCGGGTGGATGTAAGTTTGTGGCACCCAACAGATTCCAGAACTTTCCTTCAGAGAAGATGTGTTTCTTTAGTCAAAGTTTGAGGTTTACAAGGGATTCTGGGTAAATACTAGTGAGAGAAACGTACGTCAGCCCACCCTGGGTATTCCGATGAGTCTAGTTTTAAAAGATTTACAGGTTTGCTAGGTTTCCCTAGGTGTCGGCTGTGCTAGGGTCCAACATTGAAAGAAAAAGGTCATTTTTCAGCGAGAAAAATGCAATGCATCCATGTTGTGTTTTGGGCCATTTCCTGTCGCGGACACTAGGCCTACTCACACAAGTGATGTACCAGTTTTTATCAGACTTGAGGGAACGCCAGGTGGATTGAAGTGTGTGGCTCCCTACAGATGTCAGGACCTTTCTTCACAGAAATGTGAGGAAAATGTGTTTTTTTAGTCAAAGTTTGACGTTTGCATGGAATTCTGGGTAAAAACTCTAGTGAAAGCCCCACAAATCAGCCCTTCCTGGATACCCCTAGGTGTATAGTTTTTAAAAATGTACAGATTTGATAGGTTTTCCTAGGTGCTGTTTGAGCTAGGGTAAAAAATCTATAGCTACCCACATTGGAAGAAAGGGTCAGTTTTCAATGGAAAAATGCAATGCGTCCCTGTTTCAAGTGTGGAACCATTTATATAGGGAGGCTTAGATGAATGCTGGGCAGATGGAAGTTCGTGGCTCACTGCAGGTACCAGAACCTTCCATCACAGAAATGTGAAGAATATGTGTTTTTTAGTCAAGGTTTGAGGTTTGCAAGGGATTCAGGGGAAAAAATACCTGGTGAGAGCCACACAAGTCAGCCCCCCTAGATAACCCTAGTTGTCTAGTTTTAAAATATGGGCAGGTTTGCTAGGTTTCCTAGGTGCCAGCTGAGCTAGGGTCTAAAATCGACAGCAAACCACAATGTAAAAAAAGGGTATGTTTTCAGTGGAAAAATGTGATGTGTCCATGTTGTATTTTGGGCTGTTTCCTGTCACAGGCACTAGGCCTACCAACACAAGTGAGGTGTCATTTTTATTGTGAGACTTGGGGGAATGCTAGGTGGATGGAAATTTATGGCTCCCTGCAGATTCCAGAAATTTCCATCACAGGACTGTGAAAGAAACCCAGCTGAGAGCCATGCAAGTCAGCCCACCCTCGATACCCTTAGGTGTATAGTTTTAAAAAATGTACAGGTTTTTTCGGTTTTCCTGGGTGCCAGCTGAGCTTGGGTCCTAGACCTAGAGCTAACCACCTTGGAAAAAGGCTCAGTTTTCAGTGGAAAAATGTGATGCATCCATGTTGTGTTTTGGGCCATTTCCTGTCATGGGCACTAGGCCTACCCACACTAGTGAGGTGCCATTTTTGTCAGGAGGCTTGGGGGAATCCTGTGTGGACTGAAATTTGTGGCTCCCCACATATTCCAGAACTTTCCATCACAGAAATGTGAGGAAACTGTGTTTTTAGTCAATGTTTGAAAGGGATTCTGGGTAAAAATACTTGCTGAGAGCCATGCAAGTCAACACACCCTGGATACCCCTAGGTGTCTAGTTCTCAAAAATGTATAGGTTTGCTAGGCTTGATAGGTGCCGGCTGAGCTAGGGTCCAAAACCTACAGCTATCCGCTTTGCAAAAAAGGGTCAGTTTTGAGTGGAAAAAAGTGATGGGCCCATGTTGTGTTTTGGTCAGTCGCAAGCACTAGACCTACCCACACAAGTCAGATACCATTTGCATTGGGAAGCTTGGGGGGAAAGCTGGGTTGAAGGAAGATTTTGACTCCCCCCAGATTCTAGAACTTTCCATCACAGAAAAGTGAGGAAAATGTATTTTGTTTCATCAAAGTTTGAGGTTGGCAAGGAATTCTAGGTAAAGAAACCTGATGAGAGCTGTGAAAGTAACCCCACTCTGGATGCCCCTAGGTGCCTCGTTTTCAAAAATGTTCAGGTTTGCTAGGTTTCCCTAGGTGCTGGCTGAGTCGTGTCTAACAATTACAGCTACCCATTTTGCAAACAAAAAGGGTCAGTTTGAGTGCAAAAAACTTGATGCATCCATGTTGTGTTTTGGGCCGTTTCTTGTCGCAGGCTCCACACAGATTCCAGAACTTTCCATCACAGAATGTAGAGGAAAATGTGTTTTACTAGTCGAAGTTTGAGGTTTGCAAGGGATTCTGGGTAAAACATCTTGGTGAGAGCCATGCGAGTCATCCCACTCTGGAAACCCCCACTTGTATAGTTTTCACAAATGTACAGGTTTGCTACGTTTCCCTAGGTGCTAACTGAGCTAGGGTCAAAAATCTAGAGCTACCCACATTAAAAGAAGGGTGAGTATTCAGTGGAAAAATGTAATGATTCCATGTTGTGTTGTGACCCATTTCCTGTCGCAGGCACCAAGCCTATCCACACCGGTGAGGTATTATTTTTTATCGGAGGAGTTGAGGGAGCATAGAATAGTAGAACATATGTTATTGCCAATTGAATTTTGCTGCATTTGTGCCTTTCAAATGTTAGCCAATGCAGAAGACATTTTGAAAAATAATCTCCTCTAAATCACACGCTAGTACTGCTACCCATAAATTCAGAGGTTTACAAATAACCACTACTCCTAAACTCCATATCTGTAGCCCTTTTGAGAAATACATAGGTTTCCTTGATACCCATTTTCCACTTTACCTATTTTACTATATGAATTGGTCTATACTCGATACTCAATGAAAAACCATTGTACGGTGCAGCTCAATTTTTGGCTCTAGGTACCTTGGGTTCATGGAGAACCTACAAACCATAAATTTTACCGCAACCAGAAAGGTCTATCAGATGTTATGGCGTATTGTTTTTGTGAATCAGCCATTGTGAAAAAAGTTACAGATGAAAATGTTGTCACAAATGGCCATTTTTTCCAACTCATTTTCAACATTTCGATATGTGAACAGTTAGTTTACTTTAGGAAACATTGAGGGATCTACACATATGACCCCTTGCTGAATTTGGAATTATATCTAGGTTTCAGAAATCTATAGCTTTCCTGGATCACTTATAGGTTTCACACTAGTATCCACCACCAACTGGAAGTAGGGGGAGAGCACCAAAAATAGGAAAAATGGGCTACCTCATTGAAAAATGCCAAAACTATGGTACAAAATTAGGTTTTTGATTTAGCTATAAATGTTGCTGAAAGCTAGTAAGATGGTGACTTTAGCACAACAAACCATTTGTTGATGCAACTTTAAGAAAAAAGCAGACACTTTTATCTGGAGCACTTTTCCTTATTTTTTTTTTAAAAACTCTAAATTTGCTATATTTTGCCTATTTTCTCAGTCTCCTCCAGGGCAATCCACACATCATAGGTATTTTTCAGATCCCCAAGATGCTGGAAAAAAAATTCACAAATTTGGCATGGATAACCAATGTGGAAAAAAAGTTATGGAGCTCTAAGCGTGAACTACCCCAAATAGCCAAAAAAGGGCTCAGCACTAGTGGAGGGGGAAGGGGGGAGTCCCTGCAGCTAAGGGGGTTAAAACCAGCACTTCCAGTGTTCACTATACATGATATGGCTGTTAAACCTGGCAACCTTAGCGTAGGTTTCCCCTGTTTTTTTGCCTTTGCCTGATGTATTTTTTCTCTGTGCTGGACGTCATTTTTGCTGGTCTAAATACTTTGGGCACTTTACCACTGCTGATCAGTGCCAAAGTGCAAGTGCTCCATCTGTAATTTGTTGTCATGGATTGGTCGTTCCATAATTGGCTTATTTGATTTACTACTAAGCCCCTAGTCCAGTGCACTGTGTGTGCCCAGGGCCTGTAAATCAAATGCTGCTAGTGGGCCTGCAGCACTGATTGTGCCACCCACACAAGCAGCCTTGCAAAGGGTTTTCAGACCTGCCATTGCAGTGTCTGTGTGCAGTTTAGTACTGCCATGTCGACCTGGCAAGTGCACCCACTTGCCAGACCCTAACCTTCCCTTTTCTTACATGTGAGCCACCCCTACGGTAGGCCCAAGGTACCCCTCTGGGCAGGGTGCAGTGTATGTGAAAAGGCAGGACATGTCCTGATGTGTGTTGCATGCCCTGATAGTTAAATACTACCAATTTCGTTTTTCAATATTGAAAGACTATCTGTCCCATAGGACAGAATGGGGAGTTTACTTATAACATCTTATAAGTATAACTTCCCATTGGGACAAGATGGGAAGCTGGAATTTAGTATGCCTGAACTCAGAATGGAAAGATGCATCTTTTATTAAGAATGATTTTTACATTCTGTGTTTGAAAATACCACTTTTAGAAAGTAGGTGTTTTCTTGCTTTGCCATCCTGTGTGCCTCTGCTGGTTTGTGTTTTGACTGTCTGGCTTTGGAGTGACAGGAGCTGGGGATGTGCATTCACTGTAGACAGCCACTGGGGGGGGGGGTTGAGATGTGTCCTGCCTTTCCTGGATGACTCAGGACTGGGCTGAATAGACCTGGGCTGCATTTAGAGTAGGGCGAGGAGATTTCCTTTTACCTGTAAGGGCCTGGTCTGCCTTACACAATGCTGTCTCCACCTCCTGCCGGGAATCTGCATCAGATAGGACAGAACGTTTTATAACTGTGTACACAGCCTCTCTGACACCAGAGAACAAAGAAAAATGGACTATAAATGTTGGGGACCACACCCCTGAACTTTAGATTACTTCTGGAATTCAAGAGGAACCTTTGCCAAGGAGAAGAGCTGGAGAAACTGAAGGAGAAGTACCGCCCCTTTGCTGTGTGATGTTTGGGGTTGGCCTGCAGTAGCCGTTTCTACCAAGGAGAGGATAATGACTTTGCTGTGTGCTGTGTCTCCTGCTTGAGGAAGATCTCCAAGGGCTTGAAGTAGAGCTTGACTCCTGTTTTGAAGTCTCGGGATACAAAGACTTCACCACCAGCTCCCCTAAACTTCCTTGCTGGGAGATCTGACCTGCCAAGAGGTGCCTGTGACTGTATTGGGCCTCTGGAGGTTGTTCCTGCTGTTGGGAGCTGAAAAAGCAATGCAACTACAAGAAGCACGATGCATCGGCACCTCTTTCCGACGCATAGCCGAATAAACCAATGCAGTGCCTGCCCGTGGCTGGAGAAATCGCTGCACGTCAAATCCCATGCACCGATCTCCGAAGTCCGAGGTCACCGCACTGATTCCAACGCAGGCCCTGCTGTACGGCTTCAAGGACCGCCACATCAAGAACTTACGCCGCATCATGAACCGAACCCCAATCCCTGTGCATCGCACCGGGGTGCCAAGTCTACAAGGACACAGGGGCCACAATAAGAAACCGACGCATCACCTCTCCGCACAGTAAGAAACTGACCCATCACCTCCCCTGGTTGGCAGTAAGGAACTGATGCATCACCTCCCCTGGTGTAAGGAACTGACGCATCACCTTCCCTGCACGTAAGGAACCGATGCATCACCTTCCCTGAGGCTGTTTTTGTATATGATTTTGACACATCCAAGGTACTTTGTGTTGAAAGTGTCGCATCTATAGTTTGCTGTAGACAGAACTGTTTCTACCTTTTAAAAGTCATATTTTGACTACTGTATTGTGATTTTTGTCGTTTTGGTCTTGTTTGGTTTAGTTAAAGATTACTTATTTGTCTAAACTGGTGTGGCGCCCATTTGTAGTGTTTTTACTGTATTACTGTATGTGTGCACAAATGCTTTACAATCTGCCTCTGAGATAAGCCTGTCTGCTCATGCCAAGCTACAAAGGGGGTGAGCAGGGGTTATTTTAGAAGTGTATCCCCCTTATCCTGACTAGGAAGAAGGGTCCCTACTTTGGACAAAGGTGCAAACCATTTCCAACTAGATACCCCCATTTCTAACAATGGCCTTATATGTTTTGTTTTCAGTTCTCAGTATACACAGTTGAAGAAAATAGTGACCGCTCTGAAGTAAACAATAGTGCCTCTTCTCAGTGAGCATGACAACTGGGGATTGAGTTGGGTGTAGAGCAGACGAAAACTCAATCAAACTAATGCATTTGAAATTGCAATTGCAATTAATCTGTGGTGGTGGAAATGAGCGAAACATGATTCACTTTTTAGTTCTATGTGTAAATATTAGTAAAGTGCCACTCTAAATTATATTTTGCTTTTATTGCTGAGAAGAAAGGAATCACTGAAACCCTGAACTTATTTGATTGTGACATTAGCAGCAATAGATTGAAAATGACAATACACATTTCTTAGTGATACATTTGACTTTATAAAAGATTACATTTAAAATAATCTAGCGGCATATATCCAATGAAGTATGACAGGTCAGATATCATAGAACACATCACTGAGCACAGTTGCCCTATATTACATTTATTTTCTTTCAATCTGTTTAAAGATGACAGCCTCTCATTTCTCTACGACCATCCAACATTATCTATGTCCCTCTAAATGTTTTTGTTATATTTGACAATATTGCAGAAGAGCCATTTGGCTTTTCTGTTTATTTCCACAATTTCAGGTCAAAGGTTACAAATGTTTTATGTGCTGTTATGTTTTATTGTGTATTAATAAAAAGTGACAGGGTAATGCAGATCACTGACCATACATACAATGTAAAAATTGACAAAGGCATCACACACACAAATCCCAGACATTTATGGAATGCTAGGGAGTAAGCCAAGTTCACACTTGACAAAGGTATGATTTCGTTCTTTGAATTATTTGCAGTGGTAGATAGTTGTTTTTGCTTGGGTAAGGTTTATACATTAGACGTACAAAGGGCCAGATTTACAAACATTTTACACTGTGTTTTCATCACAAAAGTGTTGCAAACTAGTACAAAATGTTTTTTATCTTATTTACTTTCCAGGTCAGATACCTAGAAGTAAGGCAAAGCAGTGTGAAGTGCGGCTCTGCTTTACTTAGCGTCAAGGGGGCATTTCATGGGTGGTACATGGGTGTTCCCATGCAACCACCCATACTTTTTAACACAAGTTCCTATATACTAAAAACTTGAGACAGGGTTTTGCGTCAAACATTAACGCCATTTGAAAGCAGGTGTTTAAATGTTTTAATTTCTCTTTTTTTGCAACTTTGTATGTGTGCTGCACTGTTCAGTACACATGCATAGTAGGGAAAGTTTCAAAAGGTGTCAATGCATAGTATTTTCTACTGGAAGGGGACCCTTCCAGTAATAAACCTCTGCTAGACTCATGCACACACCCATGCAGAATGGCGCAAAGGTGTGCGTGAGGTGTTCGGCAGAAAAAGTCTGTGCTGGCACTAGAGAGGGAGGAGGAGAGAGCCATATCTCTTTAGATATGGTGCTCTTTTGCTCTCTCCTTCTCACACAAAGCAGCACAGCATTGCAAACATGACCACAGGCCTACCACTGTAGCCTGTCTGTGCAGATTTACATCTGCAAACTCGACATTTCAAAATAACCTTGTTTGACAGGCATAAAATCCTCCTTTTAAAACTTTATATGTCACTCTTAAGAAGGCTTTAATGCCCACCGGGTGGCAAAGTGCATGGTGTTTCAAAGTAGGACATGTAAACGTTAAATGTTAAACATTTCTTTACAGTGACAAGGTCTCCAAAGCTATTTTAACCCGAGCAGGGTTAGCTGTTCCCTAAGAAAGCATTGAGATACAGTGATAAAATGTAATATTGTTATCACTGCCCAGGAAACAACTATAAAGGTAATTCTTGGGAATTTAACATTTTTTATATCGAGCCCAATTAGTTGGTAAAGTTGGATTTGTAATATATGATTTAGAACAGGTACTTTTAGAAAGTAAAAGACACACAATTGATGGACGGAATGCAAAACAAATCAAAACATTCACCCCCAGTCAAGAGATCTGGGTTAAATCCATCATTCTTTTGCTCACCATGCCACCCCAGTTTAGACCTGGCCATATGCAAATCAGTCTTGACCCTGTGCCTCATGGGAACAGTCAAGCCCGAACTGCCAAGCCAGGTCCTCCCTTGACCGGAAAGAAGCATCCTAGGACTGTTTTGGGGATTTCACCCCTCATCAGCCAGGATAGCTTGAATCCAGTGGCAGAACGTAACCTTTTAACTGCCTGAAGTCGCTAGAAGCCAATTTGTATGAACTTCTAACTGTTACCAGGATCCTCGCCCCTCCTTTGTCCCTCAAGTCAGCCAGGCACCAATCCAAGTGAATGAGGAACGGCCCACTCAGAACCATTTTTGAGTCACCAGAGAGGAGGGGCTACTCATTTTCCTGGCCACGCATCTGAGGTGGGTACAGGATCTCTGCACAGGGGAATAAAGGTTCTGCCGTGTTGGCCTGTGGGGAGACCTGAAAGGCTGGACCTGCTCCCACTTGTATCCAGGACAAAGAAATGGACTCCAAGGGTCAGATGGCTGACCTCCGAAAGCCATTTCCCTGAAAAGCCCAGCTGAACAGTTCCAACTGGACCTGCCTTGCATCCTGCTGGTGGCTTCTACTGAAGAGAGCTCGGCCCCCCAGGTGCAGGTTGCTGAGGATCTGGGACCCTTGGCTGTGTCAAAGTGTACTTCACCTAACATCCAGAGACATATGGGACTTAGAAACATTCTGTCCCCAAAGACTTCTAAAGGACTCAGACTAATCTGGCAAGTCAATTTGACGAAGGTGTATTGACGCTTGGCCCAAGATTCAGGTTTTTACAGTTCTGAGCTGTTCCGCCACAGGAAATCCATTTCAGTGGGATGTAGTGAAGAAGGTATCTGAACTCACGAAGGATTGTTTGGATACAGCTTTCAGCCGTTGCTCACTGGATGAATATGATTTCTAAAAAAAGTGACTAAGTCCGAATGTAGAAATCTTCACAGAGTGAAGGCACCTTTTTTGAGTGCACATTTTGAATTTATCTTGCTTGGACCTTTCCTGTCAAAAGTCAATGGCTTCACCACTACCTGAGAATTTTTTACTTCTATTTCAGAGGTGAAATCAGAAGGTGAAACCTCCCACTGGGACAAACCTGGTTTCTGTATTGGACCACGCTCCATCTCGGTCAGCCTCAAGTGGCACCTGGGTACTGATCAGGGGCAACCAGAGGACTGCAATTCGCAGGTAAAGCTTTTGGGAAATAATTTTATTTAAAAATTTGAATATTCATATTGCTGGTTTCCTTTGTTTGATTTTTGTCATTTTGATATCACTTTTTCATGAAATCATTCTCTATTGTTATAATTTTGAGTGGGTTTTTTATTGAGTTGTATTTTCAGCATTTTAACATTATCGATACTTCTAAAAGCTTTACACATTTTCATAAGTTAAGCATGTGTGATCTCTACCATAGCTGCAAGTGGTTGAGAACAGCTTTAACCCCTTCGCTGCTAGTCCTTCCCCCCCCCCGTGCTAAGCCTTTTTTTGGCTATTTGGGGTAGTTCGCGCTTAGGCCCCTGTAACTTTTTGACCACATAAGGTATCCACGCCAAATTTGCGTCCTTTTTTTCCAACATCATGGGGATTCTAAAGGTACCCAGGGTTTGTGGATTCTCCTGGAGGGGACCCAGAAATTAGCCAAAATACAGCAACATTTTTATTTTTGGGAAAAATTGACAAAAGGGCTCCAGATGAAAGCGTCTGGTTTTTTCCCTGCAAATGGTATCAAAAAAGGGGTTGTGGTGCTGAAATCACCATCTTCCCAGCTTTCAGGGACATGCAGACTTTTGTCAGAAAACCAACATTTTTTACACAGTGTTGGCATTTTTCTGGGACATAGCCTATTTCTGCTATTTTTTGTGCTTACAACCTCCTTCCAGTTAATGGTAGAAATGGGTATTGAAGCAATAATGGATCCTGGAAAGCTATACATTTTAGAAAAGTAGACAAAATTCTGAATTCAGCAAGGGGTCATTTGTGTAGATCCTTCAAGGTTTCTTCATGGAAACTAACAGTTAAATATAGGAAAAATTGAAAATTAGTTGAAAAAAACAGCCAATTGTGTCAACGTTTTCACCAGTAACTTCTTCTAATTATGACAGCTGTTTGAAAGCAATATATCGTTACATTTGCTGGACCTTTCTAGTTGTGCGGATATATAGGACTTGTAGGTTCACCAAGAACCCGACGGACCCAGAGCCAAAAACTGAGCAGCGTCTTGCAATAGTTTTGCATTATGTACCGGGTATATAGCAATTATTTTGGGAAAATGTATACATGGAAAAATAGGTATGAAAGACACCTATGTATTTCTGAAATGGGAAAAAAATGTAGAGTTTAGAAACAGTAGATATTTGCACATTTCCGAAATTGGGAGTACCCATACTAGCATGAGAATTATAGGTCATTTTTCAAAATGACTTCTTTTTTACACATTGTCTTTCATTTGGAAGGCAGAAATGCATCGAAAGTCAATAGGTAATAACAGTTGCTCTACAATTCTGTGTTACCCTAAGTCTCCCGATAAAAAAGGTACCTCACTTGTGTGGGTAGGCCTTGTGCCCACGACAGGAAACGGCTCAAAATGCAACGTGGACACACCACATTTTCACAATGAAAAATGACCCTTTTTTTGCGAAGTGCCTAGCTGTAGTTTTTGAACCCTACCTCTGCCTGCACCTAGGGAAACCTAGCAAACCTATACATTTTTTTAAACTAGACACCCAGGGGAATCCAGGATGGGGTGACTTGACTGGCTTTCACCAGGTTCTGTTACCCAGAATCCCTTGCAAACCTAAAAAATTGTCAAAAAAACCACATTTCCTCACATATCTGTGGTGGAAAGTTCTGGAATCTGCGTGGATCCACAAAATTCTACCCACCCCGTGTTCCCCAAAGTCTTTAAAGAAAAATGGTACCTCACTTGTGTGGGTAGGCCTAGTGCCCGCAACAGGAAACGCCCCAAAACGCAACGTGGACACACCACATTTTCATAGTAAAAATTGACCCTTTTTTTGCAAAGGGCCTAGCTGTAGTTTTTTAACCTTAGCTCTGCCGGCACCTAGAGAAACCTAGCAAACCTATACATTTATGAAAACTAGACACCCAGGGGAATCCAGAACGGGATGACTTGACTGGATCTCGCCAGGTTCTGTTACCCAGAATCCCTTGCAAACCTAAAAAATTGTCAAAAAAAACACATTTTCCACACATTTCTGTGGTGGAAAGTTCTGGAATCTGCGTGGATCCACAAAATTCCACCCACCCTGCGTTCCCCAAAGTCTTCCAAGAAAAATGGTACCTCACTTGTGTGGGTACGCCAAGTGCCCGGGACAGGAAACGGCCCAAAACGCAAGGTGGACACACCACGTTTTCACAGCGAAAAATGGCCCTTTTTTTGCAAAGTGCCTAGCTGTAGTTTTTTAACCTTAGCTCTGCTGGCACCTAGGGAAACCTAGGAAACCTATACATTTTTGAACACTAGACACCCAGGGGAATCCAGGATGGGGTGACTTGACTGGCTCTCACCAGGTTCTGTTACCCAGAATCCATTGCAAACCTAAACAATTATAAAAAAAACCACATTCTCCTCACTTTTCTGTGGTGAAAAGTTCTGGAATCTGCATGGATCCACAAAATTCCACCAACCCCACGTTCCCCAAAGTCTTCAGA
Organism: Calotriton arnoldi; assembly: GCA_963921515.1. Classification (NCBI taxonomy): domain Eukaryota; kingdom Metazoa; phylum Chordata; class Amphibia; order Caudata; family Salamandridae; genus Calotriton; species Calotriton arnoldi. The sequence continues at coordinate 446,361 of CAWUFW010012713.1, forward strand.
GAAAAATGGTACCTCACTTGTGTGGGTAGGCCTAGTGCCAGTGACAGGAAACGGCCCAAAACGCAACGTGGACACACCACATTTTCACAATGAAAAATGATCCTTTTTTTGCGAAGTGCCTAGCTGTAGTTTTTGAACCCTACTTCTGCCTGCACCTAGGGAAACCTAGCAAACCTATACATTTTTTAAAACTAGACACCCAGGGGAATCCAGGATGGGGTGACTTGACTGGCTCTCACCAGGTTCTGTTACCCAGAATCCCTTGCAAACCTAAACAATTGTCCAAAAAAACACATTTTCCTCACATTTCTGTGGTGGAAAGTTCTGGAATCTGCGTGGATCCACAAAATTCTACCCACCCCGCGTTCCCCAAAGTCTTCCGAGAAAAATGGTACCTCACTTGTGTGGATAGGCCTAGTGCCCGCAACAGGAAACGGCCCAAAACGCAACGTGGACACACCACATTTTCATAGTGAAAATTGACCCTTTTTTTGCAAAGTGCCTAGCTGTAGTTATTTAACCCTAGCTCTGCCGGCACTAGGGAAACCTAGCAAACCTATACATTTTTGAGAACATGACACCCAGGGGAATCCAGGACAGGGTGACTTGACTGGCTCTCGCCAGGTTCTGTTACCCAGAATCCCTTGCAAACCTAAACAATTGTAAAAAAAACACATTTTCCACACATTTCTGTGGTGGAAAGTTCTGGAATCTGCGTGGATCCACATAAATCCACCCAACCTGCGTTCCCCAAAGTCTTCTGAGAAAAATGGCACCTCACTTGTGTGGGTACGCCTAGTGCCCGCGACAGGAAACGGCCCAAAACGCCAGGTGGACACACCACATTTTCACAATTGAAAAATGACCCTTTTTTTGCAAAGTGCCTAGCTGTAGTTTTTGAACCCTAGCTCTGCCGGCACCTAGGGAAACCTAGCAAACCTATACATTTTTGAAACCTAGACACCCAGGGGAATCCAGGATGGGGTGACTTGACTGGCTCTCACCAGGTTCTGTTACCCAGAATCCCTTGCAAACCTGACAAATTGTCCAAAAAAACACATTTTCCTCACATTTCTGTGGTGAAAAATTCTGGAATCTGCGTGGATCCACAAAATTCCACCCACCCCACGTTTACCAAAGTCTTACGAGAAAAATGTTACCTCATTAGTGTGGGTAGGCCTAGTGCCCGCGACAGGAAATGGCCCAAAACGCAAGGTGAACACACCACATTTTCACAGCGAAAAATTACCCTTTTTTTGCAAAGTGCCTAGCTGTAGTTTTTGAACCCTAGCTCTGCCGGCACCTAGGGAAACCTAGCAAACCTATACATTTTTGAAAACTAGACACCCAGGGGAATCCAGGATGGGGTGACTTGACTGGCTCTCACCAGGTTCTGTTACCCAGAATCCCTTGCAAACCTAAACAATTATCAAAAAAACACATTGTCCTCACTTTTCTGTGATGAAAAGTTCTGGAATCTGCATGGATCCACAAAATTCCACCCACCCCGCGTTCCCCAAAGTCTTCCGAGAAAAATGGTACCTCACTTGTGTGGGTAGGCCTAGTGCCAACGACAGGAAACGCCCCAAAACGCAAGGTGGACACACCACATTTTCACAGTGAAAAATGACCCTTTTTTGGCAAAGTGCCTAGCTGTAGTTTTTTAACCCTAGCTCTGCCGGCACCTAGGGAAACCTAGGAAACCTATACATTTTTGAAAGCTAGACACCCAGGGGAATCCAGGATGGGGTGACTTGACTGGCTCTCACCAGGTTCTGTTACCCAGAATCCATTGCAAACCTAAACAATTATCAAAAAAAACACATTCTCCTCACTTTTCTGTGGTGAAAAGTTCTGGAATCTGCATGGATCCACAAAATTCCACCCACCCCGCGTTCCCCAAAGTCTTCCGAGAAAAATGGCACCTCACTTGTGTGGGTAGGCCTAGTGCCAGCGACAGGAAACGGCCCAAAACGCAACGTGGACACACCACATTTTCACAATGAAAAATGATCCTTTTTTTGCGAAGTGCCTAGCTGTAGTTTTTGAACCCTACTTCTGCCTGCACCTAGGGAAACCTAGCAAACCTATACATTTTTTAAAACTAGACACCCAGGGGAATCCAGGATGGGGTGACTTGACTGGCTCTCACCAGGTTCTGTTACCCAGAATCCCTTGCAAACCTAAAAAATTGTCCAAAAAAACTCATTTTCCTCACATTTCTGTGGTGGAAAGTTCTGGAATCTGCGTGGATCCACAAAATTCCACCCACCCCACGTTTACCAAAGTCTTCCGAGAAAAATGGTACCTCATTTGTGTGGGTAGGCCTAGTGCCCGCGACAGGAAATGGCCCAAAACGCAAGGTGAACACACCACATTTTCACAGCGAAAAATTACCCTTTTTTTGCAAAGTGCCTAGCTGTAGTTTTTGAACCCTAGCTCTGCTGGCACCTAGGGAAACCTAGCAAACCTATACATTTTTGAAAACTAGACACCCAGGGGATCCACGCAAGCCATACCTCCCTGGAATCCCCCAGGTGTCTAGTTTTCAGAAAGGTATGGGTTTGGTAGGTTTCCCTAGCTGGCGGCCGAGCACGGGGCCAAAAACCCAGGTGACCCCCCTTGCAAAACCAGGTCGTTTTGTGATAGGCAATTTTGATGTCGCCTCAATACGTTTTGGGCTCTTGTCTGTTGCGGTTACTTGGGCCTCCTACATGAGTGAGGCACCATTTTTATCAGGAGACCTGGGGGAACACTGGGTGGTAGGAAATTTGTGTCAGCCCGGTGGTGCCACAACTTTCCCACACAAAAATGTGTGGAAAAAGTGATTTTTTCAGCTAAGTTTGAGGTTAGCAGGGGATTCTGGGTAAGAAAACTTTGGGGGATCCACGCAAGCCATACCTCCCTGGAATCCCCCGGGTGTCTAGTTTTCAGAAATGTGTGGGTTTGGTAGGTTTCCCTAGCTGGCCGCTGAGCACAGGGCCAAAAATCCAGGTGACCCCCTTTGCAAAACCAGGTCGTTTTGTGCTAGGCAATTTTGATGTCGCCCCAATACGTTTTGGGCCTTTGCCTGTCGTGGGTACTTGGGCCTCACACACGAGTGAGGCACCATTTTTATCGGTAGACCTGGGGGAACACTGGGTGGTAAGAAATTTGTGTCAGCCCAGTGATGCCACAACTTTACCACACAAAAATATGTGGAAAAAGTGATTTTTTCAGCTAAATTTGAGGTTTGCAGGGGATTCTGGGTAAGAAAACTTTGGGGGATCCAATGCAAGCCATACCTCCCTGGAATCCCCCGGGTGTTTAGTTTTCAGAAATGTGTGGGTTTGGTAGGTTTCCCTAGCTGGCCACCGAGCATAGGGCCAAAAACCCAGGTGACCCCCCTTGCAAAACCAGGTCGTTTTGTGATAGGCAATTTTGATGTCGCCTCAATACGTTTTGGGCCCTTGCCTGTCGCGGGTACTTTGGCCTCCCACACGAGTGAGGCACCATTTTTATCGGGAGACCTGGGGGAACACTGGGTGGTAGGAAATTTGTGTCAGCCCAGTGATGCCACAACTTTACCGCACAAAAATATGTGGAAAAAGTGATTATTTCAAATAAATTTGAGGTTTGCAGGGGTTTCTGGGTAAGAAAACGTTGCGGGATCCATGCAAGCCATACCTCCCTGGAATCCCCCGGGTGTCTAGTTTTCAGAAATGTGTGGGTTTGGTAGGTTTCCCTAGCTGGTCGCCGAGCACGGGGCAAAAAACCCAGGTGACCCCCCTTGCAAAACCAGGTCGTTTTGTGATAGGCAATTTTGATGTCGTCTCAATACGTTTTGAGCCCTTGCCTGTTGCGGGTACTTGGGCCTCCCACACGAGTGAGGCACCATTTTTATCGGGAGACCTGGGGGAACACTGGGTGGTAGGAAATTTGTGTGAGCCCGGTGATGCCACAACTTTACCATACAAAAATGTGTGGAAAAAATGATTTTTTCAGCTAAATTTGAAATTTGCAGGGGATTCTGGGTAAGAAAACGTTGGGGGATCCACGCAAGCCATACCTCCCTGGAATCCCCCGGGTGTCTAGTTTTCAGAAATGTGTGGGTTTAGTAGGGTTCCCTAGGTGGCCGCCGAGCATGGGGCCAAAAACCCAGGTGACCCCCTTTGCAAAACTAGGTTGTTTTGTGATAGGCAATTTTGATGTCGCCTCAATACGTTTTAGGCCCTTGCCTGTCGTGGGTACTTGGGCCTCCCACACAAGTGAGGCACCATTTTTATCGGGAGACCTTGGGGAACGCTGGGTGGTAGGAAATTTGTGTCAGCCCAGTAATGCCACAACTTTCCCACATAAAAATGTGTGGAAAAAGTGATTTATTTCAGCTAAATTTGAGGTTTGCAGGGGATTCTGGGTAAGAGAAAATTGGGGGATCCACGCAAGACATACCTCCCTGGAATCCCCCGGGTGTCTAGTTTTCAGAAATATGTGGGTTTGGTAGGTTTCCCTTGCTGGCCACCGAGCACAGGGCCAAAAACCCAGGTGATCCCCTTGCAAAACCAGGTTGTTTTGTGATAGGTAATTTTGAAGTCGCCTCAATAGGTTTTGGGCCCTTGCCTGTCGCGGGTACTTGACCCACCCACACAAGTAAGGTACCATTTTTCTTGGAAGACTTTGGGGAATGCGGGCTTGGTGGAATTTTGTTGAGCCACACAGATTTCAGAACTTTCCACCACAGAAATGTGAGGAAAATATGTTTTTTTTTACAAGTTTTGAAGTTTGCAAGGGATTCTGGGTAACAGAACCTGGTGAGAGCCAGACAAGTCACCCCATCCTGGATTCCCATGGGTATCTAGTTTTCAAAAATGTATAGGTTTGTTAGGTTTCCCTAGGTGCCGGCAGAGCTAGGGTTCGAAATCTACAGCTAGGCACTTTGCAAAAAAATGGATCAGTTTTCACTGTGAAAATGTGGTGTCCACGTTGTGTTTTGGGCCCTTTCCTGTCGCGGGCACGAGGCCTACCCACACAAGTGAGGTACCATTTTTCTCAGAAGACTTTGGGGAATGCGGGGTGGGTGGAATTTTGTGGATCCACGCAGATTCCAAAACTTTTCACCACAAAAATGTGAGGAAAATGTGTTTTTTTGACAATGTTTAAGGTTTGCAAGGGATTCTGGGTAACAGAACCTGGTGAGAGCCAGACAAGTCACCCCATTCTGTATTCCCCTGGGAGTCTAGTTTTCAAAATTGTACAGGTTTGCTAGGTTTCCCTATGTGCCGGCTGCGCTAGGGCCCAAAATCCACAGGTAGGCACATTGCTAAAAATAAGTCTGTTCCTTGTGGGTTTTCTGCCACCCTGGGTGGGAGTCGGGGGGGGGGGTTGCCCTGATACGGCCCCAAGGGGGGCAGAAAGGCGGTGGCTATTTTTTGGGGGGGTGGGGGCATTGGTATGCCCATTCTGGGCAGCCCCCACCCCCACGCATAAAAAAAGCCAGCATAATCGCTGGTGCCTAGTGGGCTTTCTGCCCCCCGGGGGTCAGATCAGGGGCCACTGCCCCCATCTGCCCCCACGGGGGGCAGAAAGACTGGAATTTCTCTGGGGGGGTGGGGGTATTGTCATGCCCATTTTGGGCAGTCCCCACCCCTCCATGAATACAAAAAAAAATCCCTGGTTTCTAGTGGGCTTTCTGCCCCCGGGGGGGGCATATTGGGGGCTACTGCCCCCATCTGCCCCCCAGGGGGGGCAGAAAGACTGTAATTTTTTTTCGGGTGGTGGGGGCATTGAAATGCCCGTTTTGGGCAGCCCCCACCCTAATTTCAGTTGCCCAAAATAAATCCCTGGCATCTAGTGGGCTTTTAGCCTCCCGGAGGGCAGAAAGACAGTAATTTTTTTGGGGGGTGTGTGGGGGCATTGAAATGCCCATTTTGGGCAGCCCCCACCCTAATTTCAATTGCCCAAAATAAATCCCTGGCGTCTAGTGGGCTTTTTGCCTCCCCCGGGGGGGCAGAAAGACTAGTGTGCCCAAAACGCAATGGGGGGAGCAAAGGCCCTTGCCCAAGGTGCCACTCCCCCCTCCCTGGTGCTAGTGGGTGGATCCCTGCTTGGGGATTGCCCTCCTGGGGTGATCCCCAAGCAGAGATCCCTAGGGAAGGGTACCATTGAAAAGGGGAGATTCTCCCCTTTCCAACGATACCTCTCTCAAGTGTTTCGGTGCTCGGGGGGCTGAGATAGCCCCATGAGCACTGAAACACTGAAACTTAAACCAAGTTTCAGTTTCGTTTTCAATGTAATGACGACAGCGCGCCATGCGCGCGATCGTCATTACTTTGAAAACCAGGGGAGGGCCTCGGGAGGTTGGGGAAGCTCTTCCCCACCTCCCGAGGCACAAAAAAAAAATGGAAATCCCTCTGCTGTTTACAGCAGAGGGATTTCCTGCCCCTGTCCTCATGACGGAATGGTTCCGTCATGAGCACAGGAGCACCGGTGCTCATGACGGAACCATTCCGTCAGGAGCACCGAAAGGGTTAAATTACTGAAAACTTTAGTGAATGTAACAAGAATATTGACATTTTTATTTGTAGTGGACAAATATCCACTCCAATTAAAAATATATTTTCTCATTATATGCAGTGCAAAAAAAACATTCTGTACCAAGCTTAATTAAATTATAATGCTCTGCTTTACTGTGCTATTTCTACCTGTCTGGCCATTCTTTTTTGATCACCTCGGATTTCAGCTTTCCACAGACTCACCTCTTCCAGTTGTCATCCCTCAAGTCTCTGTCTTTGCCCCCTCTTTTTCTAACTATCCACTTTCTCCAGTGGAGACATTATCTCCTCATTCTTGTTTTATTGTCATCTGTATGCTACAAAACCCAAATCATCTCATCATTTACCAGTTTCTGACACTTCCATTCACACATGGGTCTCAAGGTGCCATACTGGCATCCAATACTGAATAGCGTCTCATGTTAAGGTCCTCTAGAACATTTGTATTGGAGAAACACGACCACGAAACCCTAAATTTGGCCCAATGTCATCAAGATAGACATCTTGAAAGAGTGAAGGAGAGAAAAGTATCTGATCTGACGGATGAGAGGATGTCATTGGGCACAAATTTAGAATTGCCCATTCAGAGTTTTTCCCGCCTAAATCAATGGCTTAAGCCGGACCTCCTCCAACATTTATCCAACTTAGAGAAGTCGTCGCTAAGTACAGCCTGAAATGTTGCCCCAATGGAGGATTTTGACTTCCATGTTGAAGACTAAGGGTCTGATTAGGACTTAGGCGGTCTTACCGCCAGCCCCCCACAGCGGAGGTCCGGAAAACACCGCCAAGCTGGTGGAATCCAACCCACAGTTTTATGAGTGTGCCGCGGGGCTGACAGTGTGTGGGCAGCGGTGTCATGGCAGTGGCATGCTTCGACTCTGTAAATGAGCTGGAAGCCAATGCCGGCCATACTACAATGCCTCCAGCCAGTCTGGTGCACTGTTCCTTGCATTCTGTTATGCAAATGAATATTGCGCACACCCGACCTGAAGGAATTGGAAGGCACTACATGAGCACCAGCTACATTACACATGGGCACATTCGCCTGTGAGCCATTAATTTGGCTCATTACCTGCCTTTCCACCGACTCTCAGATGGCAGTGTCCTTGCCAGGAATAGATCAACGCGAAGGAAAGTCCTGATTGAGCTGGTGGTGAACTGCACAGGACCCCATCCATGGGCTGCCTCTCCTGCCGCAGTAGCAGAAATGTTGGCGGAGCAGCTGTCCAGAGGCGGTGTTCCCGCTCACTTCCTGATTGGGCAGTCAGAATGCCAGGGAAGCAGGCAGGAGGACCACTAAAAACACGACAGTGGGACTCTTCCCGCCGTCATCGTAATCAGGCCCTAAGTCAAAAGGTAACATCTTTTATGAGACTAATTGCTTGGGGTATCTGACTTGCACTTCATCACAGTCTGCCTGAAATCTCATGTTGGTTCCAGTCAAGGGAATACACTAACTTCTGGTAGGCACTTAACATTTTTCGGTGTTTTTTTGTTTTAGTCTTTAAAAATCTATATCTCTGGTTAACCTAGTTGGATTTTTTTCATTTTGGACTCAATTTCCTCAATATGTCTGTCTTTATTTTTAGAAACTTGATATAGAATTTTTATTTTGTTGTGTTTTGACTTTGTTAACTGACGTTTGTTCTCATCTTCTGTTTTTAGTATGAACACAAGGAGCAATGCACAAAAACCTATCACAGAAGCACAAGAGCAATACAAGAAGGCTTTACTGAACATCATCAGCTATTGTTTTTAACACCAGGCATCGATAATTAACTCAAAAATAACTTTGAATTGTATTTTAACCCGAGGGGACTATTCAGGTAACTTTTTTTTTTGCAAAATGCATCTTTTAAAAGGGAAAGTGTCATAGAGATTGAGGCTTCTGTATATACAATATTGACTTCCTTGTTCTTTATTGAGCCCTTGGTCATTTTGGATTTGGATTCTAGGGGCAACGCAACACTCATTCTTTGTCTGCATTTTCTGCTGCATCATTTCACACTTGGATTTTCAACATCTTTTTAGGATAATCAAGTAAGCTGGGTGCAGTTCTTTTTCAAAATGTTTGATGTTTGATGGAGGGCAGAAACTACCATTCTACTTTTTTTTGGATTTTTCATTTGGTTTGCGGCTGCTGAATGGCCTAAAGTTTGAACTAGGAGATGAGATGGCAATCACACGTGGAGACTACGAGATAACAGTGAAAGGCCTGTGGACATTTTGGGATGATGATGGCCTCAGGTTATATTTCCTACTCCTTTATTTTTCTCCATATTTGTGATTATTCTTTGGTGTTTTAATCTTTGGGATCTAATCTGCTGTAGAGCACTGATGTTGTTTTACTGGATTTTACACATTCTTACTGCTACGGTGCTGGAGATATTTTAGGGGCCTGTGGGTAAGCATGAATACAAGTCACAGTTAGGTTTTTTTTTGCCTGCAAGTGCTTATTGGATGTTTAGATGGGAGTGGCTCCATGAGTCCAGGTCCTTGTAACAAGCCATTTTCATTGGTTCTCAGCAACCGTGTTCCCCATTTGTTTGCCCACCATTGTGTATGTATGAGCTGGTGTATTAATGTGCATTTTCTGCTACATTTAAAAGGTTGGGGTAATCAATGCCTAGAACTGTTTATGTTTGGGAATTCTCAAAGTTTATTTAAAACATGTGTTTGTCAGTTGCCATGTTGCTATGCTGTTATTATTTTTGATCTTGCTTTGTTTTGCGGTCTTATTGTTGCTTTGTTGATGGGAACTGGGTATATATCTGTGTAATCTTTTCCTGGAATGTGCAACTGTTTTTTGTTAGTGGGAAGTGTATGCAGCTCTAGCCAGGGCAGACAGCCTTGTTCTCTTTGTCCTTCATGCCTCCTACTTGCATGCTATGTGCTCATCCATCAATTAGTAAACCAATAGGTGCTCCATATGTAGCCATTTTTTCTATGTTCTTCATGTCTTCCACCTTGCCAAGTCATGCCCTCATCCACCATTTTATGACAGTAGTGTGTATGTGATCATTGATTATTAGCAAAAACCAAAGGGGATGATGGACGGAGTGTTGAACATTGCAAGCACTCACCCCCAGTCAACTGATCTGGGTTTAATCCATCATCATTCTTTAGCTCACTCCGCCACCCCAGTTCAGACATGGCCATATGCAAATCAGTCTGACCCTGTGCCTCATGGGAACAGTCCAGCCCGAACTGCCAAGCCATGTCTTCCCTGGACCAGAAACAAGCATCCTGGGACCGGTTTCGGGTTCATAACCCTCATCAGCCAGGCTATCTTGAATCCAGTGGCAAAGTGAGCAAGGGACCCATGTCTGGGCATACCCTGCCAACTTAGGGCGAACTTAGAAAAACAAAGGTGATGATGGACGGAGTGTTGAACATTGCAAGCACTCACCCCCAGTCAACTGATCTGGGTTTAATCCATCATCATTCTTGAGCTCACTCCGCCACCCCAGTTCAGACATTGCCATATGCAAATCAGTCTGACCCTGTGCCTCATGGGAACAGTCCAGCCCAAACTGCCAAGCCATGTCTTCCCTGGACCGGAAACAAGCATCCTGGGACCGGTTTCGGGTTCATAACCCTCATCAGCCAGGCTATCTTGAATCCAGTGGCAAAGTGAGCAAGGGACCCACGTCTCGGCAAACCCTGCCAACTTAGGGCGAACTTAGCAAAACCAAAGGGGATGATGGACGGAGTGTTGAACATTGCAAGCACTCACCCCCAGTCAACTGATCTGGGTTTAATCCATCATCATTCTTTAGCTCACTCCGCCACCCCAGTTCAGACATGGCCATATGCAAATCAGTCTGACCCTGTGCCTCATGGGAACAGTCCAGCCCGAACTGCCAAGCCATGTCTTCCCTGGACCAGAAACAAGCATCCTGGGACCGGTTTCGGGTTCATAACCCTAATTAGCCAGGCTATCTTGAATCCAGTGGCAAAGTGAGCAAGGGACCCACGTCTGGGCAAACCCTGCCAACTTAGGGCGAACTTAGCAAAACCAAAGGGGATGATGGACGGAGTGTTGAACATTGCAAGCACTCACCCCCAGTCAACTGATCTGGGTTTAATTCATCATCATTCTTTAGCTCACTCTGCCACCCCAGTTCAGACATGGCCATATGCAAATCAGTCCGACCCTGTGCCTCATGGGAACAGTCCAGCCCGAACTGCCAAGCCATGTCTTCCCTGGACCGGAAACAAGCATCCTGGGACCGGTTTCGGTTTCATAACCCTCATCAGCCAGGCTATCTTGAATCCAGTGGCAAAGTGAGCAAGGGACCCACGTCTGGGCATACCCTGCCAACTTAGGGCGAACTTAGCAAAACCAAAGGGGATGATGGCCGGAGTGTTGAACATTGCAAGCCCTTACCCCCAGTCAACTGATCTGGGTTTAATCCATCATCATTCTTTAGCTCACTCCGCCACCCCAGTTCAGACATGGCCATATGCAAATCAGTCTGACCCTGTGCCTCATGGGAACAGTCCAGCCCGAACTGCCAAGCCATGTTTTCCCTGGACCACAAACAAGCATCCTGGGACCGGTTCCGGGTTCATAACGCTCATCAGCCAGGCTATCTTGAATCCAGTGGCAAAGTGAGCAAGGGACCCACGTCTGGGCATACCCTGCCAACTTAGGGCGAACTTAGCAAAACCAAAGGGGATGATGGACGGAGTGTTGAACATTGCAAGCACTCACCCCCAGTCAACTGATCTGGGTTTAATCCATCATCATTCTTTAGCTCACTCTGCCACCCCAGTTCAGACATGGCCATATGCAAATCAGTCTGACCCTGTGCCTCATGGGAACAGTCCAGCCGAACTGCCAAGCCATGTCTTCCCTGGACCGGAAACAAGCATCCTGGGACCGGTTTCGGGTTCATAACCCTCATCAGCCAGGCTATCTTGAATCCAGTGGCAAAGTGAGCAAGGGACCCACGTCTGGGCATACCCTGCCAACTTAGTGCGAACTTAGCAAAACCAAAGGGGATGATGGACGGAGTGTTGAACATTGCAAGCACTCACCCCCAGTCGACTGATGGGAACAGTCCAGCCCGAACTTGTTTCCAGTCCAGGGAAGACATGGCTTGGCAGTTCGGGCTGGACTGTTCCCATGAGGCACAGGGTCAGACTGATTTGCATATGGCCATGTCTGAACTGGGGTGGCGGAGTGAGCTAAAGAATGATGATGGATTAAACCCAGATCAGTTGACTGGGGGTGAGTGCTTGCAATGTTCAACACTCCGTCCATCATCCCCTTTGGTTTTGCATTGTTCGCCCTAAGTTGGCAGGGTATGCCCAGACGTGGGTCCCTTGCTCACTTTGCCACTGGATTCAAGATAGCCTGACTGATGAGGGCTGTGAGCCCGAAACCGGTCCCAGGATGCTTGTTTCCAGTCCAGGGAAGACTTGGCTTGGCAGTTAGGGCTGGACTGTTCCCATGAGGCACAGGGTCAGACTGATTTGCATATGGCCATGTCTGAACTGGGGTGGCGGAGTGAGCTAAAGAATGATGATGGATTAAACCCAGATCAGTTGACTGGGGGTGAGTGCTTGCAATGTTCAACACTCCGTCCATCATCCCCTTTGGTTTTGCTAATTTCGCCCTAAGTTGGCAGGGTATGCCCAGACATGGGTCCCTTGCTCACTTTGCCACTGGATTCAAGATAGCCTGGCTGATGAGGGCTGTGAGCTCGAAGCCGGTCCCAGGATGCTTGTTTCCGGTCCAGGGAAGACATGGCTTGGCAGTTCGGGCTGGACTGTTCCCATGAGGCACAGGGTCTGACTGATTTACATATGGCCATGTCTGAACTGGGGTGGCGGAGTGAGCTAAAGAATGATGATGGATTAAACCCAGATCAGTTGACTGGGGGTGAGTGCTTGCAATGTTCAACACTCCGTCCATCATCCCCTTTGGTTTTGCATCATTGATTATTAACCATATCATCCCACTTTTAAAATTCTTCTGCAGGGGGCATTGCTTATTAGGGCCATTTAGGAGTTGATGGATAGTTCTGCTCACAATTCAACATTATTTAAGATTTGGAACTCAAATGAGGTCCACATACACCCAGTATAATACAACAAATAGGAAAAATTAAAAGTTGGCGAGCCTCAGCTGCTGTTTTGACATTACATTTTAAAAACAACATCATTAAAATATGACAGCGATAAAAGTGAAGTGCAGGACAAACAATACATGATTAAAATCAAGAATGCCATTGTTGCGCGATTTATCCCCGAATTCAGAATTAGACCAGTTTGCTGTTAATACATTTAGAGGAATTAAATTAATGCATAATAATGTCCACAAACGATGGATCCCAAGCTATAACTTCCATCACAGATACTGCTGAGTTTCCTGTAACCGACAAGAAGTGGTAATCACCTTAAATTTTCTCTTAGATTCACAGCTGACTTATAAAACAGGATAAATGCTTTAAGCAGCTTTTGAGTTGAATGTAAGAAAACGAGTTCAGAGATTGCGATTTTAGTTCAAATAGATTTACCGCATATTTAAAATCCCTGAACAGTGATAATTGTCCTTCCCGAAATTCAAAACTTTCTGAGCTCATGAAACCCCTCAGTGTATTCACCTTGCACTTCATAATCTGGTATTCCCTATGGATCACACTAGCCAAACCTTGCCTGTGAATACTTATTAAACCAAATCTTAATCTTGGAGCAGACACTGGAACCAACGAGTTAAAGTTCCATAACTTATGCAAAATTTGGCCTTCCATTTTCTCAAGAAAATCCTACTTTGCCATGTCAATTGATTCTATGGCATGGATTTTTACCCTATATACTGATGGCAAATGTATAAACGCCTACAACCCACTGCATTGTAAAATGCTCTTAAACGATTACCTTCTCATTTAAACTGCAGGGTAATTTTTCCCTAAATAAGGATATGATTTCACTGCCTCCAGCTTCTCTGTACAAAGGAACCAACAATAGTTATGAAACTTCCTTGCTTTGTTACCTTTGAAAATCAAAACTTTGCCTTTTGAAACATCATTTTCAATAAATGGGGAGTGATAAACCTATTTACGAGAGATCAGCCTGTTACTCAGACCCATGGGAGTTAACCCCTTCCATGCTCAGGACGGCCGGGAGCCGTCCTGAGCCACGGTGGGCATGTGCTCAGGACGGCAACTGGCCGTCCTAGCACCCACCCACGGGGGAAGCGCTGGCTGCCCCCACCGGGGATTGGCAGGGGAAGCTCTTCCCCTGCCTCCCCCCGCCTCCCCTTCCGCGACATCATCGACATCAGCGCGTGAGGTGTGCTGACGTCATTGAGGGATTCCCAACGCGCTGGAAGCCATTTGCTTCCAGCGCGTTGGAGAACACGGAGGTAAGTTTCTCCTTGTGGGAGGGGAGCGATTTAAAAAAAGAGGCATCAGGGGAAAGGAAAGGGTTTTCCTTTCCCCTGATGCCTCTTTTGAGCATTCCTGCTGCACGATCGTGCAGCAAGAATGCCCACTAGACACCAGGGATTTTTTTTTTTTAATGGAAACTGATTAACTGTTTGTGTGGAGCGGCCCCTTGGGCAAGGGTCGCTCCCCTGTTTGGGGGCAATTTGTTTTGGCTGTGTCTGCCCCCCTAGGGGGCAGATCGCAGCATTTTTTTAAAATTAAAGTGGCCCACTAGACCACCAGGGATATATTTATGGGGAGTGGCCCCTTGGGCAAGGGTCGCTCCCCTTGGGGGCATTGTTTTTGGCTGTCTGCCCCCTGGGGGGCAGATCTCACCTTATTTATTTATGTAGTGGCCCACTAGACCACCAGGGATTATTTTGTGGGGAGTGGCCCCTTGGGCAAGGGTCACTCCCCCTTGGGGGCAATGTTTTTGGCTGTCTGCGTCCCCCTAGGGGGGCAGATCTCGCCATTTTTTTATGTAGTTGCCCGCTAGACCACCAGGGATTAATTTGTGGGGAGTGGCCCCTTGGGCAAGGGTCGCTTCCCTTTGGGGAGCATTAATTTGGCTGTGGGGGGGCAGATCGTCGGATTTGTTTTTTATATGGCCACTAGGCCACCAGGGATTGCTTTTTGTTATGTTGGGGAGAGGCCCCTTGGGCCAGGGTCGCTCCCCTTTATGGGAGAATGATTGGGGCCACTTCTGCCCTCTTTGGGTGGCAGATCAGCAGTATGTTTTTATGCCCATCTGCCCCAGAAGCCACTAGACACCAGGGTTTTTTTTAATTTTGGTGTTGGGGAGTGTCCTCTTGGGCAAGGGTTGCTCCCCTTTTACGGGGGTGAATATTATATTTATACTGTTAGGCCCACCTACCCCTTAGCTTGGTTGGTGGATTGTGTGTAGACTGGTGCATTATTTGCATATGTGATTGTAATGTTTTTTTCTCCTTTTTATTCTAGTGTTACGCTTTTGATTCTTGTTTGCGGTTTCAGCAGTGGTTGTTCTGCAGTTTTGCGTAATTGCATTTGTTTGGTAAGAAAAACATTTTTGTTGTGTTTACTCCAAATGAGTATTATTGTAATGCATGAATGAATTTTTAGTAAGTGGTGTCATAATGGCAGCATATTTGTTAGTGTTCTGAGCATGAAATTCTTTGCAATGTGTTTTACATTGTCTTATGTGTAATTTTTTTCTTTTTCCTTTTTAGTGGGATATTGTTGATCCTTACTGTGTCTGTGCAGAGTAGGTGGTGGTGAGTCTAGCTGCTTCTGTCAAGTGAGTGGTATAGTGTTGGAGTATATAGGTCTTTGTGATAAAGCTACATTTTGTTTATTTCTTTTTTTACAAAGGGTTTGTTGTTGTTGACTTGTTTGACAAGTTACCTTTATTAGTAAGCATTATGGCTAGCCGCAGAATGACTGCTCAGCAGGTGGTTGGTATGCTTCTTGAATCTTCCTCTGAGCAGGATTATGAGACTGACAGTGCGTCTGAGGGAGAGGAGGGAGGGGAAGATTCAGGCAGTGAGTTTTCTCTCCACATGGAATCATCGGATGATGAAGCTACTCTCGGTGTGGATGAAGCTACTCTTAGTGCTGACGAAGTGCCTGTTTTAGAGGAGGACACTGCTGTGCCGATGGTGCAAGAGGCATCTGGATTGCAGCCTGAGGCTGCTAGGCTTCCTACTGGAAGTGCTGGACTCTGGGTTGATCCAAACATGGTGCAGCCGGTGTTGCCTGCCTTTAGTGGTGATGCAGGGTGTAGAGTGGATTGTGAACATATTTTGCCTGTACAGTTTTTTCAGTTGTTTATGGATGATGTATTTTTGGGTGAGATTGTTGAGCAGACTAATTTGTATGTGTCTGAGGAGAGGAGGGAGGGGAAGATTCAGGCAGTGAGTTTTCTCTCCACATGGAATCATCGGATGATGAAGCTACTCTCAGTGCGGATGAAGCTACTCTCGGTGTGGATGAAGCTACTCTCAGTGCGGATGAAGTGCCTGTTTTAGAGGAGGACACTGCTGTGCCGATGGTGCAAGAGGCATCTGGATTGCAGCCTGAGGCTGCTAGGCTTCCTACTGGAAGTGCTGGACTCTGGGTTGATCCAAACATGGTGCAGCCGGTGTTGCCTGCCTTTAGTGGTGATGCAGGGTGTAGAGTGGATTGTGAACATTTTTTGCCTATACAGTTTTTTCAGTTGTTTGTGGATGATGTATTTTTGGGTGAGATTGTTGAGCAGAC
This sequence comes from Calotriton arnoldi, assembly GCA_963921515.1. Lineage (NCBI taxonomy): Eukaryota > Metazoa > Chordata > Amphibia > Caudata > Salamandridae > Calotriton > Calotriton arnoldi. The sequence goes on from CAWUFW010012713.1 coordinate 462,565, forward strand.
TAATTTGTATGCTGAACAGTTTTTGAGGGACAACAGTGCCAGACTTAGGCCCCACTTTAGAGCTACCCGGTGGACTCCCACAAATCTGGAAGAGATGAAGAAGTTTTTGGGTTTGACTTTATTGATGGGTTTGATAAGGAAGCCGTCCATGGCTTCATATTGGTCTACCAGTCCCTTGATGGCAACGGCCATATTTCCTGCAATTATGACTCGTGATCTGTATTTATTTTTGCTTCGGATGCTGCATTTTGTTGATAATACTTTGGTGTTGCCATGAGATCACCCTGACTGTGACCGTCTTTTTAAGATTCGGCCTGTTCTTGATCATTTTGTAGATCGATTTTCAGAGATCTATACTCCAGGGAAAGAAATATCTATTGATGAGTCTTTGGTCCTGTTCAAGGGCCGTTTGGTTTTTAGGCAGTAGATTCCTAGCAGGAGGGCACGTTATGGAATTAAGCTGTATATGTTGTCTGAGAGTAGGACAGGATATGTTTTTAATTTCCGTGTGTACACTGGTAGGGATTCCACTATTGACCCCCTGGTTGTCCGTCCACGTTTGGAGTTTCAGAGAAAATTGTGTGGGATCTTGCTAGAGGACTGTTTAACAGAGGCCACCATTTGTACCTTGATAACTTCTACACTGCTGTGCAATTGTTTAAGGAATTGTTCAAAGTGGACACTTTTGCTTGTGGCACAATCCGCTCTAACCGTAAAGGTTATCCAAAAGAGCTTGCTTGCAAAAAACTTCAGAGGGGACAGTGCAGTTCCTTGCGTAGTGATGAACTACTAGCTGTGAAATTTGTGGACAGGAGGGATGTGTACATGCTGACTACCATCCATGATGAGAGTACCTCACCTGTGGCTGTTTGGGGTCAGATTGCTGAAGTGCGCAAACCTGTGTGCATTTTAGACTACAATAAGCATATGGGTGGTGTTGATAGAGTAGATCAGAGGTTGGAACCTTACACTGCTATTCGTAAGGCTTACATTTGGCATAAGACATTGGCCATCCATCTCTTCAATTTAGCAACTTTCAATGCTTTTGTTGTGTTCAAGGAGTGTTCTTCTGCGTCAAAGTTGACTTTTGTTCAGTTTCAGGAGTCTGTGATAGGCAGCCTTGTTGTTGTGGAACAGGCAAGTGTTCCTAGAGTTGGAGTGGTGGAGGATGTGGCTAGATTGAAAGATCGCCACTTTCCTGCTTTAATTCCTCCCACGCCCAAAAAAAACAATCCCTGTAAGAGATGTAGAGTTTGCTTGCGAAGAGGTATGCGGAAGGAGAGTCATATGCACTGTGCCGATTGTCCTTCTAATCCTGGGCTGTGTGTGCCCACATGTTTCAGATTGTATCACACTCAAAAGAGTTTTTGGCAGCAACCATGAGTCTAATAGTGTACTGACTGGTCTGTATGGTTTTAAATAGTTGTTCAGTTTAACGTTTGGCAATAGAATGATGTCTTTAGTTACTGCTGTTGTTTTTGTAGTTATAGTTTTGTATTTAGTTGCAATTTGTTTGTGCGTGGACTGGCGCTTGGCTGGCGGTGTGCGTGGACTGGAGCTTGGCTGGCGGTGTGCGTGGACTGGCGCTTGGCTGGCGGTGTGTGTGGATTGGCGCTTGGCTGGCGGTGTGCGAGGATTGGCGCTTGGCTGTCGGTGTGCATGTATTGGCGCTTGGCTGGCGGTGTGCGTGGACTGGGGCTTGGCTGGCAGTGAGTAGACTGGCGCTTGGCTGGCGGTGTGCGTGGATTGGCGCTTGGCTGGCGGTGTGCATGGATTGGCACTTGGCTGGCGTGTGCGTGGACTGGCGCTTGGCTGGCAGTGTGCGTGGACGGGCGCTTGGCTGGCGGTGTGCGTGGACGGGCGCTTGGCTGGCGGTGTGCGTGGACGGGTGCTTGGCTGGCAGTGTGTGAGTAGTGACTTGCTGCTGGTCACTACACACACTGCTAGCTAAACACCACTTCACGCAATCCGTGAGCTGGTGTGGTTGCTGTGTCAGGAATGTGGGCGTGTGAAAGTGATGGGCCCTTGAATGGCGCTGTTTGCTGGTGTGACTGTTGTAATGTGCTGGGCCCGCGGCTGGCGGTGTGAATGGTTTTGTATGTGTCACACGTATGAAAGGTGTATGAATGGCCTGTAAAGCGGTTGGTGCCTTGTCGTGGCTTTACAGCTCACGAGCTGTGAGTTAATAGTTCAGTTTCTCGTCCTTTCAATTATTAACAGTGCATTTAATTTTTGTGAAATCTCTGGTTAATACAACTGTATATACTTAACCATCACTCACCCTCGTGCCAAATCCAACCAGTATGTCTGTGTGCTTGAAGAATAGGTGGTTGTGCAGAAATATTTGTCTTTTCTGTCTTTCTCAAGCAGGGTCTACCTTGTTCCTTTTTGTGAGTGTTGTAATGTGTTGGTTTCGTGCCTGGTGGTGTGAATGGTCTTCTGTGTATCACGTATGAAAGGTGTGTGAATGGCCTGTAAAGCAGTTGGTGCCTTGCCGTGGCTTTACAGCTCACGAGCTGTGAGTCACTGGTTCAGTTTTTTGTCCTTTTAATTATTGACAGTGCATTTCATTTTTGTGAAATCTCTTGTTAATAAAATGTTATATACTGAACCATCACTCGCCCTCGTGCCAAATCCAACCAGTATGTGCGTGTGCTTGAGGAATAGATGGCTGTGCAGTATTCTTTGTCTTTTTAGTCTCTCTGCCAAGGTGTACATTCCATCTAAGAATAACCTACCAACTGTAGATATTGTCGTAAACTAAACACCCATGGGAGTACATGGTGATGTCTCTCTTGTGGATACCAACACGTTATCTTACCCACAATGTCCTGCAAGCCTCAAAATGTCTGTCACATTTTCCTTGCATTATTGTGCCAGCATTTTCACGCTGCTGAAAGAAACAACAAGTATCCCAATAGAAATGGTACCTCACTCGCATGGGAGGCCCAAGTACCCGCGACAGGCAAGGGCCCAAAACGTAGTGAGGCGACATCAAAATTGCCTATCACAAAACAACCTGGTTTTGCAAGGGGGGTCACCTGGGTTTTTGGCCCCGTGCTCGGCGGCCAGCTAGGGAAACCTACCAAACCCACACATTTCTGAAAACTAGAAACCCGGGGAATTCCAGGGAGGTATGGCTTGCGTGGATCCCCCAACGTTTCCATACCCAGAATCCCCTGCAAACCTCAAATTTTGCTGAAAAAGTCACTTTTTTCACACGTTTGTGTGGGAAAGTTGTGGCTTCACCGGGCTGACCCAAATTTCCTACCACCCAGCGCTCCCCGGGGTCTCCCGATAAAAAACGGTGCCTCACTCGAGTTGGAGGCCCAAGTACCCGCGACAGGCAAGGGCCCAAAACGTTTTGAGGCGACATCAAAATTGCCTATCTCAAAATGACCTGGTTTTGCTAAGGGGGTCACCTGGGTTTTGGCCCCGTGCTCGGTGGCCATCTAGGGAAACCTACCAAACACACACATTTATGAAAACTAGACACCCGGGGATTTCAGGGAGGTATGGCTTGCATGGATCCCCCAACGTTTCCTTACCCAGAATCCCCTGCAAACCTCAAATTTTGCTGAAAAATCACTTTTTTCACACATTTTTGTGTGGGAAATTTGTGGCATCACCGGGCTGACACAAATTTCCTACCACCCAGCGTTTCCCAGGGTCTCCCGATAAAAATGGTGCCTCACTCGTGTTGGAGGCCCAAGTACCCGCGACAGGCAAGGGACCAAAACGCTTTGAGGCGACATCAAAATGTCCTATTTCAAAATGACCTGCTTTTGCAAGGGGGGTCACCTGGGTTTTTGGCCCCTTGCTCGGCGGCCATCTAGGGAAACCTACCAAACCCACACATTTCTGAAAACTAGACACCCGGGGGATTCTAGGGAGGTATGGCTTGCGTGAATCCCCCAACGTTTCCTTACCCAGAATTCCCTGCAAATCTCAAATTTTGCTGAAAAAGTCACTTTTTCACACATTTTTGTGTGGGAAAGTTGTGGCATCACCGGGCTGACACAAATTTCCTACCACCCAGCATTCCCCAGGGAATCCCAATAAAAACGGTGCCTCACTCTTGTGGGAGGCCCAAGTACCTGCGTCAGGCAAGGGCCCAAAACGTTTTGAGGCAACATCAAAATTGCCTATCTCAAAATGACCTGCTTTTGCACGGGGGGTCACCTGGGTTTTTGGCCCCGTGCTCGGCGGCCATCTAAGGAAACCTACCTAACCCACACATTTCTGAAAACTAGACTCCTGGGGGATTCCAGGGAGGTATGGCTTGCGTGGATCCCCCAACGTTTCCTTACCCAGAATCCCCTGCAAACCTCAAATTTAGCTGAAAAAAATCACTTTTTTCGCACATTTTTGTGTGGGAAAGTTGTGGCATCACCGGGCTGACACAAATTTCCTACCACCCAGCGTTCCCCCGGGTCTCCCGATAAAAATGGTGCCTCACTCGTGTGAGAGGTCCAAATACCCGCGACAGGCAAGGTCCCAAAACGTATTGAGGCAAAATCAAAATTGCCTATCTCAAAATGACCTGGTTTTGCAAAGGGGGTCACCTGGGTTTTTGGCCCCGTGCTCGGCGGCCATCTAGGGAAACCTACCAAACACACACATTTCTGAAAACTAGACACCCGGGGGATTCCAGGGAGGTATGGCTTGCGTGGATCCCCCAACGTTTCCTTACCCAGAATCCCCTGCAAATCTCAAATTTAGCTGAAAAAATTACTTTTTTCACACATTTTTGTGCAACAACAGTGGGAGCTGGACTTTTGCTCCTGGATTACGAGCCCGAGTCTGCTTTGAGGGAGGGAGTGGAGGAGGTTGGCCCATCCCTTTGGCTCTTAATGAATCCTACATAAGTGCTATTGCACTTCTGCAGAGCCAGATTCTGCACTTCTGCTCAGAGACTATTAGTCCCAGTCTACTTTGAGTTAGAGGGTGGAGGAGGTGGGTCCCTTCCCTCTGATCTTCGTCAAGTGCTACATAAGTGCCATTGCACTTCTGCTGCACGGGACACTGGACTTCGGCACAGGGACTATGGGTTCCAGTCTGCTTTGAGCTAGATGGTGGAGGAGGTGGGCCCCGTCTCTTTGGATCTTCATAGAACACTACATAAGCACCATTGCACTCCTGCAGCGCGGGTCACTCCCAGGCCAAGTCATCCCTTGGAAGAGGCTGGGCTGGGCCAACCTTCTTGGTTTTTGTCACTAGGCTTTATTGCTCTAGGTTGCTTGCAAAAACAGTGTGTAATGGTGGGCCCTAACCAATCAGATGCACATGTGTAAATTTGATTTGTGCATTCCTACTCTGGTTTTCTGTTTCTCCATCTTTGGGAACCTAACAGAGGGATCTGAACATGGGGAAAAGACAGGCTGCAGAGGGACCACAAGGGACCACTGGAGTTAAGAAAGTACACAGGCATTTGGCTGAAAACTGCAAGTTACATGAAGTAGTTGGCCTAATGAAAGAGATAAAGTCTCTTCTTAAATCAAATTTTAAAAAAATAGCCTAGTTATTCCCTGCAAGAAAACCAATAATAATCTGTCACGCTAAATTTTCACCTTCGAGTAGTCTCGAGACATAGGGTAGTGGTCTTGTATTTGAAATTGGCCCTAAGCGAGATATGGCAAAACAAACCATAGGTCTCAAGGTACCGTTTGAAGTAGAGGAATTGCTGACGATTATTGAGGGTTTGCATAATGAGTTCTCTGATTTGAAAAATGTTAATATTGATCACTCCTCACAGTCTTTGATGTACAAGTCACAGGGATGGAGTAGCAAAATTTTGGCTCCATCTTTTAAATTTGGCTAGGCTATATATATATATATATACATATATATATATATATATATTCTAACAGTCCTTTATTTGCACAAAGGAGACGACGCCGTGTACGATTCTAGATATTTATTCAGTCAGCCACCATCGGACGCGTTTCGGAGCTTCACGCTCCTTGTTCACCAATACCGAGGCCATGTTACAACCAATCTTTAAGGTCGTCATCACCACATGGTGCAACTACAAGTGTATAGACAGTGACAACAGACTAGTAGTTTTTATACATATCTCGTTTCGTTTTTGACTCTTTTGTTGTAATAGTCATTTAACAATTTTTGACCAACTTTAAATTCATTCAAAACAACGTAGATGTTAAATTCAACTCTATAGTAATTTACGTTAAGGTGCATATGATTTACATTAACAGTGTAGTGTAACCACCGATGTATAGACACTAACAACAGAATCGTAATTCATTACTCTCATAACTTGTTAGCGCTTGCATGTTCAATGGCCTGAATAAACATTAACATATTTGGTACAGCCAAAATATTCTGTGGTGTTACACCAAAAGTGTTGAGATTGTCTGCATATTTTGCCAATACCACAGCGGAAAAATAAGAATATAAATTCCTACATTTTACGCAATCTTATTTTTGTGCCCCAGTGGGCAATTGGCCAAAACCATACATGTTAAAATTAATATGCACTTCTAGACAATTTGTCAGTCATAAATGTCAATAACCGCGTTAGTTTTGAAAATTTCAAAATATATCCTCAATCAAGCCCCAGTGGGCTAATTATGTGGTCAATAAATTGTCTGTTGCCTTAAATCTATAAAACAAACCATACAAATACACTCTGTGCTAGTGATTTAAAACCAATTTAAAAAAACTTTTCATTTGGACATCCGTCCACTGTTACTACTCATTTTCTGAGAGAAGAGGAATTCCACCAAAATATATATATATATATTCACTGAAAAAACCAAAGTTTCAGGGACGTTATAGTTAGTTGGATATTTCACTCGTACTAAAACCAGAGAAATTCGGCCGTTATAGTTAGTTGAGCTAAGTATAACTCGCGCCCCACAATGCACTGCTGATGACATCACATATTACATCACTGATGACATCACTGATGACATCTCAAATGACATCACTGATGACATCACTGATGACATCATCCAGTGACTGTGTGTTTCTGTAAAGTTTAAGTATGTTATATATATATATATATATATATATATATATATATATATATATATTCACTGAAAAACCAAAGTTTCAGGGACGTTATAGTTAGTTGGACATTTCACTCGTACAAAACCAGAGAAATTCGGACGTTATAGTTAGTTGAGCTAACTATAACTCGCGCCCCCGCAATGCACTGCCGATGACATCACTGATAACATCTCAAATGACATCACTGATGACATCACTGATGACATCACTGATGACAATATCCAGTGACTGTGTGTTTCTGTAAAGTTTAAATATGTTATATATATATATATATATATATATATATATATGCCAAGGTGTATTGAAGAATGAGTGGGTGTATAAGTGTCTGAATGGATGATTTAGTAGGTGTGTGACTGACTGTATAGGTTAGTGATTAAATGTGTCTTACTGAATGCATGGGTTAGTGACTAAACTGTGCGAATGTCCGTATCAGTCTGTCAGTTGGTGTGTAAGCGGCTGCATGGGTTGGTGAGTAGCTACATGAGTGTCTATATGGGTTATTGATTGGTTGTCTGAGTATCTGTATGGGTGCCTGAGTGTCTCTGTGGGTGGGTGTGACTGTGCATAGATGTGTGAATGGGTGATTCACTGGGTGTAGGGGTTCAAGAGTGCATCTGTGAAGGGCTGTATGGGTGGATGAGTATGTGTATGGGCGTGTTGGTGAGTGAATGGATGTCTCAGTGGTACATGTGTGAGTAACTACATATGTAAAAGGCAGTATATGTGAGTGTTGGGGTATATAAATGACTATATGTGAGAGTGAGTGATTATGAGAGTGGCTGTATGGATGAGTGTATGCTTGTATCAGTGATTGTATAAGAGAGTAAGTATGTGTTAGTATCTGTATGAATAAGTGAGGTGGTGTGTGTATAACTGTATAGGTGAGTAAATGGGAGTGTGATTGATTCTTTGCATGACTGTCTAGCTGTGTGAGTAACTGTATGGGTGAGTGGCGGTGTGTGAGTGTTTGTATGAGTTTATGAATGCATATGTTAGTGGCAGTATTGATGAGTGACTGCATGATTGAAAGACTGTATGGATGAGGGAGTGGATGTGTATGTAGACCTAGGAATCAGTGAGTGGGTATGTATTAACTGGTATTGGTGTGTCTATGGTTTCGAAAATGGTAGTGTGTATTTTAGAGTGGGTGTATCAAAGGATATATTAGGGTGTGAGGAGGTGCATCAGATTATCACGTGGATGATGTCATCAGTGATGTAATCAGTGATGTCATTTGAGATGTCATCAGTGATGTCACTGACCATGTCATGAGTGATGTAATATGTGATGTCATCAGTAGTGCATTGCGGGGGTGCGAGTTATAGTTAGCTCAACTAACTATAACGGCCGAATTTCTCTGGTTTTGTTCGAGTGAAATGTCCAACTAACTATAACGTCCCTGAAACTTTGTTTTTTTCAGTGAATTTCTAAGGTTTTTTAAATGCTAATTTCTAACTATAACGTCCCTGAAACCTATGGTTTTTTCAGTGAATTTCAAAGGTTTTTTAAATGCTATTTTCTAACTATAACGTCCCTGAAACCTATGTTTTTTTCAGTGAATTTCTATGGTTTTTTAAATGCTAATTTCTAACGATGCCTACATAGGTAGGACATGAGCAGAAAGAGGAAGAAAGGCGCAGAAAGAAGCAAGAAAAATGCAGAAAGAGGCAACAGAAGTCCAGAAAGAGGAAGAAAGGTGCAGAAAGACGCAAGAGATGTGCTGAAAGAACCAACAGAGGTGCAGAAAGAGGCCTTGTTGCAAAATCATCCTGTGTCCTGGGCACCCCTCAACTTTTTGCTGACTGGTACTGGTGGTAACTGACTCTGACTGACCCTGAGCTCTGCCTAACCAGGCCCGGAGCCAGTGCTATGCTGAAAGACACTTAGAATACAGTGAAAACATCTACATACACTAGGGTACACTATGGGTTATGGTACCCCTGTGATTGGCAGGACCTCCCCTGTAAGGGCCTAGTACATAATAGGGCAGGGGGATTAAAACTACCTCTAAGTCCCTAGCATATAATAGGGCATGGCAGTTTAGAGGCCAGCAGCCCTTTTCTGCACTTGCATGTGTGCACTGCTGAGCCTGAGGTCAGTTTAAGAGTAGCCCTGTGTGTGCAGAAAGAGGCAAGAGAGATGCAGAATGAAGCAAGAGAGGTATAGAAAGAAGCAAGAGAAGTGCAGAAAGAAGCAAGAGAGGTGCAGAAAGAAGTAAGAGCAGGGCAGAAAGAGGAAAGAGGGGTGCAGAAAGAGTCAAGAGAGGTGCAGAAAGAGGCAAGAGAGGTGCAGAAAGAGGCAAGAGAGGTGCAGAAAGAGGCAAGAGCAGTGCAGAAAGAACCAAGCAACGTACAAGAAAAGGGAAGAAGGGTGCAGAAAGAGGCGCAAAGGGTGCAGAAAGAGGCAAGAGGGATGCAGAAAGAGGTAAGAGAAGTGCAGAAGAATGCAACAGAGGTGCAGAAAGAGGCAAGAAAAGTGCAGATAGATGCAAGAAAAGTGCAGAAATAGGCAAGAGAGTTGCAGAAAGAGGCAAAAGAGGTGCACAAAGAGTGAACAGGGGTGCACACAGAGGCAAGAGGGGTACAGAAAGAACCAGCAGAGGTGCAGAAAGAAGCAAGAGGGGTGCAGAAATGTGCAAGAGAGTAGCAGATAGCAGCAAGAGCAGTGCAGAAAGAACCAACAGAGGTGCAGAAAGAGGCAAGAGGGGTGCAGAAAGAGGCAAGAGAAGTGCAGAAAGAACCAAGAGACATGCAGGAAAATGGAAGAAGGGTGCAGAAAGAGGCAAGAGGGGTGCAGAAAGAGGCAAGAGAGGTGCAGGAGAAGGGAAGAAGGGTGCATAAAGAGGAAAGAGGGGTGCAGAAAGAGGCAAGAGTGGTGCAGGAGAAGGGAAGAAGGGTGCAGAAAGAGGCACAAGGGGTGCAGAAAGAAGCAAAAGAGGTGCAGAAAGAGGCAAGAGCAGTGCAGAAAGAACCAAGGTTTGTGCAGGAAAAGGGAAGAAGGGTGCAGAAAGAAGCAAGAGAGGTGTAGAAAGAAGCAAGAGAAGTGCAGAAAGAAGCAACAGAGGTGCAGAAAGAGGCAAGAGGGATGCAGAAAGAGGCAAGAGAAGTGCAGAAGGAAGCAACAGAGGTGCAGAAAGAGGCAAGACAAGTGCAGAAAGAGGCAAGAGAGTTGCAGAAACAGGCAAAAGAGGTGCACAAAAAGGGAACAGGGGTGCACACAGAGGCAAGAGAGGTACAGAAAGAACCAACAGAGGTGCAGAAAGAGGCAAGAGGGGTGCGGAAAGAGGCAAGAGAAGTGCAGAAAAAAGCAAAAGAGGTATAGAAAGAGGCAAGAGGGGTGCAGAAAGAGGAAAGAGGAGCATAAAGAGGAAAGAAAGGTGCACACAGAGACATGAGGGGTGGAGAAAGAGGCAAGAGAAATGCAGAAAGAAGCAACAGATGTGCAGAGAGAGGCAAGAGGGGTGCAGAAAGAAGCAAGAAAAGTGCAGAAAGAAGAAACAGAGGTGCAGAAAGAGGCAAGAGGGGTGCAGACAGAGGCAAGAGAGGTGCAGAAAGAGGGACGACGGGTGCAGAAAGAGGCAAGAGGGGTGTATAAATATGCAAGACAGGTGCAGAAAGAAATAAGAGCAGTACAGAAACAACCAAGAGATGTGCAGAAAGAGGCAAGAGGGGTATAGAAAGAGGCAAGTGAAGTGCAGAAAGAAGCAACAGAGGTGCAGAAAGAGACAAGAGAAATACAGAAAGAGGCAAGAGAGTTGCAGAAACAGGCAAGTGATGGGCAGAAAGAGGGGACAGGGGTGCAGATAGAGGGAAGAGAGGTGTAGAAAGAGGGAAGAAGGGTGCAGAAAGAGGCAGGAGGGGTGCAGAAAGAAGCAACAGAGATGCAGAAAGAGGCAAGAGGGTGTAGAAAGAGGAAGAGAAGTGCAAAAAAGAAGCAACAGAGGTGCTGAAGGAGGCAAGAGAACTGCAGAAAGATGCAAGAAAGTTGAAGAAACAGGCAAAAGAGCTGCAGAAAGAAGCAAGAGCAGTGTAGAAAGAACCAATAGAGGTACAGAAGGAGACAAGAGGGGTGCAGAAAGAGGCAAGAGGGGTGCAGAAAGAGGCAAGAGGGGTGCAGAAAGAAGCAAGAGCAGTGCAGTAAGAAATAACAGAGTTAAAGAAGGAGGCAAGAGGGGTACAGAAGGAGGCAAGAGCAGTGCAGAAAGAACAAAGAGACGTGCAGGAAAAGGGAAGAAGGGTCCAGAAAGAGGCACGAGGGGTGCACATAGAAGGAAGAGAAGTGCAAAAAGAAGCAACAGAGGTGCTGAAAGAGGCACAAAGGGTGCAGAAAGAGGCAAGAGAAGTGCAAAAAGAAGCAACAGAGGTACAGAAAGAGACAAGAGAGGGGTAGAAAGAGGGAAGAGAGGTGTAGACAGAGGCAAGAGAGTTGCACAAAGAGGGAAGAGGGATGCAGAAAGAGGGAAGAGGGGTGCAGAAAGAGGGAAGAGGGGTGCAGAAAGAGGGAAGAGGGGTGCAGAAAGAAGCAAGTGAGGTGCAGAAAGAGGCAAGAGAGGTACAGAAAGAGGCAAGAGAGGTACAGAAACATGCAAGAGAGGTACAGAAACACGCAAGAGAAGTGCAGAAAGAGGCAAGAGAATTGATGAAAGACGCAACAGAGGTGTAGGTGTAGGTGTTTGCAGACACATCAAAAGGGAAGGGGCCGACTGGCAGCTTTAAAGCCATGTCAGCGCCTTGTGTCAAAACTGGCACTGGTGATCAGACCATGCTGAACAAGAGATTACTGCCTGCGATGGTACCCTGCTTGTCCGTGGGCACGCAGCCCTGGTGTCCTCGTGCCCTGCTGGCATGAGAGACAAACTGAGGCACTCTAAGGGCTGAGATTGTAACCTCTAAGAGAACTCTTGACTGCACTTGCTTTGACACCCCTGACCTCTGAGAGAGTTATCAAGAGACTTACACTGTTCAACATTTTGCTGGAGAAAGTCCCTGAGCCAGTCTCAAACACCCAGAGCAAAAACAACAAGAGGGATAACGAGAATAAGTAGTAACTTGTTTTTGTCAAGCGTTTCATACCACACGTCTGTCATTTCTAAGTGCTGTAAACAGCATGTTTCAGTATTAAACACTATTTAATGTTGCAGCATGTGTCCACTGCCAAAGGATCCCCCACCCCCGGTGCCATGACCCTGCAGCACTGTCCTGGGATGGGTCACGTGAGGCAGGTGGAAGAACCTTTGTAAGAGTGAACCCAACAACCGAATCACCGCTAAGCATGCCGCTGAAGATCAGGGTGGAGGCTGGTAGGGCGCCCCTTGAGGACACCGCTGTAGGGTCTGTGGTATGGAGGCCACCAGGGTTGGTTAGACAGCCAAGGCGCCCCTCTGGGATACCGCTGTAGGGTGTGCCCCTACTGCAGGGGAGGGAAAGAGTCCACAGGCACAGGCCCGGGCCCGAGGCTGAATGGTCCTCCATTAATGCATCGTGTTTTACAAACGGTAGAGGGTGAAGTGGATGTCCTGCAGAAAGAAGTCTGCTTTACTGTTTACTTTAAACCCCCTCTGACCCACCCCTCCGCCTCCCCCACCTCCCAGGAAGGCCAAGTATTCACAGAAATCTCCAGTGGTCAGGGTGCAGGGATGCCTGAGAGCGGATATTCGGAGCCGCGCGGGTATTTAGAGGGCTTGGTAATGTTTTGTAGAGTGGGTAATCCTTGCGAACAGGCAGGACTGCCGAGAAGGGTTCATCTCGTAGAAGGCTTCCACCCATTCACACACAGCACCAGGTGGAGAGGGCTGGGGTGCAATGGACGCTTCATTCACCCCGTGTCCTTGCCCAGAGTCTCTCAGCATTCAGAGGAGGCTACTCCTGACCTGTGCAGGGTCCACCCTAAGATAGCCTCAGCCCTTCATGCCCTACAGGTATGGGGTGCTGCCTCTGAATGACTCGCCAGCCTCATGGCAGGACCCTCCCAATGCCGCCCTCACAGCTCAGAGCCATCTCTGGACACTCCTGTGCACAATGCATTGAGTCCTCTGCAATGGAAAGAACACTATCAACTTTTCAGCCACCATTTTGTGAGGTCCCCAGCGGAACACGTTAGTGCCACAGACCTTGCGGGTTCAGGGAGAAGGAATGAAAGACACTGCCAATGCAAAGCACACACGTACAATCAGTTGTTGACACAGGCTCTCCTCACTTCAATTTTAATGAGTCAGTGTCACGAGTGAGGGAGTTAGACCTGTACTATTCAAGGCTGCAAGCAGGGTCGGCCCTAAATCGGATTGATCGGGACAGCGCCATGGCGAAAACAACATTTGGTGTTTGTTGTGGGGGCGGGGAGTCCTTGCAGTTTGAGGCAGGAGGTGTGAGGAAGATGGGGGAGGGCAGGGGGCTCATGCGGTGCTGCCAATTCGCTGAGGTACATTAGGAGCAGATTACAAAGTCTTTAACGGACCCGAGTGAGACCAAGTGGGATGGACGAGCAGCTGTTTCCATAACACTACGTCAGACAGGCCCCTGCTGCGCCCCTCGGAATATTTGGCGCCCCGGGCCCAGCTCAACCATGCCTATGGCCAGCCTTGGGTGCAAGCATGGTGCCACACAGGGACAGGGTAAAAGTGCAAAACAAGACTTGCTGTCTAGGATGTGGTATTACTAGGCGCTCAGTACTGCAGTGCCAGGCGCCACTAGTGCATTTTGTAGCTTCATGGAGCTTTAGACGGGTATACGACTGGTCACTCAACTCGAGTGACACAACATTGCACAAGTCATTCCACTTTAATGTAGGGGCCTTGGAAGGGTATCAATCAATCAATCAGCATTTGTATAGCGCAGCACCGTCACCCCTTGGGGTATCTGGGTGTAGATTGTTGGTTACAAACCCATCTATACAGCACATCCCAAACCCTCTGAGCTATCTCAGTGATACAGGTATGACAATAAGGCACGAATGAATTATTTGTAAAAAATCGGGTTTAAAGATATTTCCAGTCCAGATCGGATCTGCTTGGTAGAACACTAGTTCAAGAAAGAGAGGTGGTCAGAGGCCACGCCCCTTTTTACACCTCTCTGCAACGCAGCTCTGTGGCGCTTAATGGAGGTAGCTGGTGGGCTAGTTGCACCCCAGGGACCCTCAGGATTCAAGGGGAGTTAATCCCCCAACTTAAAACGCGCCACAGGGCGTGTTTGCACACATGTCACCTCAGGCCCCGCCTCTCTTCACCACTGTGCAAACGCGCCCCATGGCGCGTTTTAAGTTGAGGGATTAACTCCCCTTGAATCCTGAGGGTCCCTGAGGTGCAACTAGCCCACCAGCTACCTCCATTAAGCGCCACAGAGCTGCGTTGCAGAGAGGTGTAAAAGGGGCGTGGCCTCAGAACACTACTCTGCAACGCAGCCCCTGGCGCATACTGGAGGTTCCTGGTGGGCTAGTTGGCCCCCAGGGACCCCCAGTATTCAAGGGGAATCGTTCCCCCTCTGCAAACGCGCCAGGGGGCGCATTTGCAGAGTGCTGCCAAGAAGGGGGCGTGGCCTCCGGCGCGATGCCGGTCTTTTTTTTTTTTTTTTTTTAGAAGGGGGGCTGTATGGCCCCCCTTCTTTTTAATTATTTTGGGCCCTGGGGACCCCATCCCCCAGGGCCTGACCCCCTTTTATTTTATTTTTTAAAAACGGAATGGGAAGGGGGCCGCGTGGGCCCCCTTCCCGTGGCCAATTTCGGCCCGGGGACCCCATCCCCCGGGTCATTGCCACATATTTTTTTTAAACTTTTCATGGAGGGGGGCTGCGTTGCCCCCTCCTCAGGCCTCCTTAGGCCCCGGGGACCCCATCCCCCGGGGCCGGCAATTTTTTAATTTTTTTTTTCTGATAATTTGGGGGAGGGGGGCCTCGTGGCCCCCCTCCCGGGCCACTACTTGCCCCGGGGACCCCATCCCCCGGGGCTGGCCCTATCCTTTCGGGACAGGTTGGGGGACCCCAACTCCCCCACGGTCCCGCCGGCTCCCTGCCTCCTGCGGGAGCCGGCATTGCTTTTCCACACGGTGAACTGCTTAGATGCAGCTCCCCGTGTGGAAAAGCAATTTGCTTTGAATTTTGGAAGAGAGAGCAGGTTTCCTGCTCTCTCTTCCAAAATTCAAAGCTAGTTTGCTATGACAGGACGGGAGCCGCGAAGCTCCCGCCCTGCCATAGCAAACAGCAGTGTCCCGGGGGTGGGCACCCCGGGACACTGCAGGAGCCGGCCCTGGGGGGTGGCGGTCCCTAGGGCCATCACAGGCTCCAGGAGGGGGGCCGCGCGGCCCCCTCCCATCCTGTGCACAGCCCCGGGAGGTGGTGGTCCCGGGGCTCGGGTCCGTAACGGACCCCACATTTACATTTTTAGTGCCCCGGGAGGTGGCGGTCCCTGGGCGTGTGGGAGGCTCGAGCCCCCCACACAGGTATTTTAATTTTTAAAAAAAGAAGCCCCGGGGTGGCGGTCCCCGGGGCTGCGGGAGGGCCGAGTGCCCTCCTGCACCATTTATAATTCAAAGCCCCGGGGGGTGGCGGTCCCCGGGGCTTGGGGGGGCTTTAGAGGCCCCCCCACACATTATTTCTATGAACCCCCGCATGCCCCCGGGACTTGGCCCACCCGGGGGCCAAATGCCATCAAAGTGCGGGAGACCGTGCTTCGTTTTTTTTTTTCACTGCGGAATCCGCGCACCCTAAGCGCATCCCGCCGATTAAAAAAAAAAAAATGCTTTTTTTGGCCCTGGGGGTCCTTGTGGGACCCCCTGAGCAGGCCTAGGGGGTCAGGGTGTTTCTACCCTGCCCCCTTTTTGCGTTTTGCGCACTTGTTTCTGTGCCTCGGTTCTACCGAGGCACAAAATGGCTGCCAACACTTCCTGATTTGGAGTGTTGACAGCCAGTTGACAGCCAATTAGCATGCAGCTCGTGGTCGGGATGGTGCGCGGATCCTCCGTGGCCATAGATATATATGTGATTTTACTTTTGATTTTCTCAGGAACTACTGAACGGATTTACACCATTTAACCAAAAGGCACGACTCTGAACCAAGGGCTACCTTTTTGCCAAATTTGGTGTAATTCCGTTCAGCAGTTCGAGCTGTAGCTGCGACTAAAGGTTCCTATGGAAAATTGCATGGGAAAACACGTTTTGGGACCCCCTTTTTCTCGGCCCTCACTTGACGAATCACCCCGAGACTTTCAGGATAGGAGCGGACTGGAGCGCCCCACAAGTTTTGAAAATTTCGTGAAGATTCGTCAACCGGCGCCAAAGTTATTGGGAATAGAATGTTGCGGATTTCCTATGAAAAATAGGTCCTAACTATAACTATCTACTGGCGACCGCCAGTAGATAATATGTGGGATATTTGGCATGGCAGAACAGACTGTTGAAGGACAGGGTAGTATGGCAGAACAGCAGGAGCTCCCGGAGGACCTGCAAGCAGGCAGGAGAGGGGGACCATTAGTGAAGGTGTGTGCGCGGAGAGCGCAAAACAGGGAATTGGAGCACCTCATAGGCCTGGGGTACATAGAATGCAGTGCAGGAACTCCCGCAAGCCCTGGAATTCAAGGCGTGTCATGATTTGCAGACGATGGAACCGACAGTGCAGCGTAGAGGACAACAGGCTGTCATGGCAGAGTAAAGGGTTCAGGCAGGAGGCCTAGATTCGGGGTGGATGTACATATGCTGGCCAGGGGTGAACAGGTGCTTTGGAGGAAGAATGAAGGTGCGCAGCCAAGCCCCATGTTCGGCTGGGGATCGTGCAGGGGGGGTGCCAAGAATGCACAGCCGGAGCCCTCACTGGGCCAGCTGGAATGCAGGGGTCTCAGGCTGCGCAAGGTCCTATTTTTAACTCTGTGGCGAGGGGGTTGGTTGTCTGGAGCGGTATTGCTTTACAGCCGCTCGTAGTGAAACGAAGAGTTCAGTTTCGAACCTGTTTAAACATTGCAGTATTTTGTTAAAAATGACCGTTGGGTGTCTACGTGTGCCAACGTGTGCCACCTGCGAAGCCACTGAGCTCGGACTTCATGCAAAGAATGATTAGTGCAGATCTTTTAAAGGGAATACACCCTGTTACATATGTCATGACAGACGCATTTCTGTTTTTTTAGAGCTGCTGCCGTGTCTGTTCTCTTCGCTGCCAAAACCCTTACACGAACGCACTTGTTCTTTCAACTGTAGGGGTTCCTACACCAGAGAGCGGAGTTGCCAGCTGTTAGAAGCTCCTTCTGATGCCCGACGGTGTTTTACATGGAGTATTGGAGACTGCCGAATTCAAATAGGATAAATATGCAGGGAGTTGGCAGAATCCTTACAATTAGCTTTTGCCAGTAGTGGTAACAATTGCAAAAATAAAAATAGCTTAAGTAAAACATTCTGGAACGTGTCCCACCATGACTATTTGTGGCCATTTATGTAGAGATATGCTGTGTTCAGTGGATTCTGATTTGGTGGAGATTGTGTTGTTGTGTAAGTAATTAATTGTTTGTTGGTGTTATGTCGTAGGTTGTTTGTGTATCGCGTGTTCCCCCATTGCAACTTCAAAACGCTCAGCGGGAGCTGGAGAAAGGAAAAAGACGTGGGATGGTGGAAGAAAAAGAGATGACATTGCCCGTATGCTGCTCTGACGGTGCTTCAAGGCGCTGGTGAGGGAGCGGAAGGCGTCGATGAAGGGAATGGGAGAGAAGTTAAGGAGGTGTGTGTTAGATCATGTTTAGCTTTTTATAGCCCTAAAGGTACTTTTGGGCTGATTCAGTGTATCAACGAGCACTAGTAAAAAGGCTATATGATGTGCCATATTGGTTGACGCCGTCACCCGAAGACTTCTTCATAGCACTAAGTTGTAAACGGAGAAGATATATAGGAGACTGGTTTGGAACGTAGAATGGTGGTTGGCTGGCTGGCTTGGAGTGGGAAGTGGTGGTAGGGTGTTGCTGTAAGGTGGACTCTGGGTTAAACAAAACCACTGTCACCAATCCAGTCGGTATAAGAGATTAGACTTATTTTATTTGTATTTTTACGTGTTAACAAGTTCCAGGGGTATTGAAAAAGAGTTTGTCGCTTAAGGTTCCCTTTTTATTTAACACAAGCATCATTCACAGTCAGTACCGATTGTAGTCATAACAATAAGACACTATTTAATATAAAATCTTACACTTTGGTACAGATGTACACTTTATGAGAAAGGGAAATTCTGACTGAAAATTGAGTAAAAAGTTCAACAAAACTGGAGGTAATCGATTCTGTTGTGTGTGCTCAAGCAATCTGAAAGAGAAACTGACAGCTTTCAGACACAGGCTCTGGAGTCCTGAGGGTAGCGTCCCACGTACCCAACCACAGAGGAACACACGTGTACCCCCATGCATGTGTACAGTTCAGTCTGTCAACGGGATCCCGAGGGAAGAAAGCAATAAAATACAATAAATCAACCGCACCCCCTAGCCGGCGACAAAACCACACTGTGGACCGGAACGTGAGAAAGAGTAAAGAAACATCACCAGCAAAACAGTCCTCAGGATTAGAAGTTGGAAAAACACTATTATATGAGCGTCCGATGGAATGCAATCCCCCAAAAACAGCCTGCAGTTATTACTGTTATAAAAAGGGAATCGTTGTCAGTCAAATATGATTCCAGTTTCTCGAGTGTGAACATCTGTTCAATATGTCTGAGAAAAGTCATGTTTTAAGAATGAAATTATTTCTTTGAAAAACTATTTTCAGACTATCTATCCCCAGCGACCGTGTCTCTCATTCAGATTTGGTCTCACTCACGTTTGCTGTCTCTGTATCTGTGTCTCACTCCTACTACATCAGACAGTGCCCCATTCCCCCAGACTGCCTCAATGCGCTGTCTCGATCACTCCTTGACTCTCTTAGTCTCCCACCCCCTTCTCTGTTGTAAATGGCCCCACGAGCACTCTCTCTCCCTTAATTTCTTTCTTTCTCCTGCGTCTCTCTTTTTACCCGATCTGTCAATATCTGTGTTTCTCTCCCACCCACTCTCTTATGCTCTCATTTTTGGTGTCTCTTTCCATCTCACTCCACTCTTCTCAACTGTTCTTCTGTTTACAGTTCTCTGCGGCTACCACGCCCCCTTCTAGAAGCCTGCCTGTGCACTGTCTCTGTCTCCCTGGCAGTCTCTCCCCTGCCCATGTCTCCCTCCTTGCCTCGGATCTGTGGCTGTAGAAGGCCTATCTCCCTCTGTCTCCTCCCCCTCGTCAAAGCCTCACGCTCATTTCTTTGCTCTCCCCTGTCACTGCCACCAGTCTGTGCCTATCTCTTGCTCTGTCCTACTCTCTCTTCACTCAAGTGCATTCCTTTACTGGCTGTCTCTTCCCTGCCGTTACCTCTATGTGTCTGTCTCTTTCTCTGTCCAATTTCCCCTCTCATTTCTGTCTCACGTCTTCGAGGTCACTCCCTGTCTTTTCCCTGTCGCTGTCTGTTTGCCTGACCTTTTTTCTGCGTCTCTTAGGTCTCGTCCAGCTCCTTCCTCCCCCCTCTCTCTCATCTCTCGCTCTCTTTGCTGCCTGTCTCTCGCCCCTCTTGCTCCTATCTGCTCCGGCTCTGTTTTCTTCTCTCTTGTCCCTGTCGCTGCCTCAGTGCCCGTCTCGTCTCTCTTTTCTAAAGCGCTCTCTCACCCCTGTCGCTCCTTTGTCTCTTTCTCTGGCTCTCTTTCTCTCCCTGTCTGACCTTCTGTCTGTCTGTCTCCCTCATCTGCTCCAGTTCATTCCTCTGCGCTCTCCCCTTTGGCTCTCATGGGCAGAGCTCAAGCGCCCACTATTTTTAAGCATGGAACATTATTTCACAAGACCAGTGCAATAAAAATGTTCCCCTGCCTTCCGTCAACTTTAAAATAACTTTCACTTTTACAGATATTCTCCATTCTCTCCTCGCCTCTGCTGTGAACCAGGGCGCCCGGGGGGGCCCTACATGGTCACCCCAAAAACACAGCTAGGAAACTTCTGCAGGGCTCGCAGGCAGCGTCCCCGAGCCTGCAGCGTGTGCATGTGAGTGCCCGGCTCTCGGCACAGCCACGGCACTGGTAATCATCTGCCTGGGGGTCAGCCAGATCTGGGGGGGGCTGCCCGCCTACTCCTCAGATCACGGCCCCTGGTCATCCGCTGCCCCCCCCCGGGGTCAGGAGCAAAGGCAGAAGCAGAGGGAAAGTACATAGCTGCCAAGTTTTAAGATTGCCATGTGTGACATTTTCATAATTTCATTATAATTATGAGTGAAATTTCAACAACTGTGAGTGACACTTTTCGCAAGCAAAATCAAGCAATGAAGCGGAGGAAAACATATAAATAGCAGTAATGTCACCCATTAATTTCTTGGCGGGACACAAAATAGTTTAACTTACAGACAGAAAGTAAAAGTACTGTAAACAAGTGGGTGGAACTGTACCCCTCACACACATAATCTCTTCTTACCCCAGAAACAAGCATTGGAAAAGGCACAAGAGTTGGCTAATTATTTCACGTGCAAAAGTTCTTTCTAGTAAATATCTTATGTTGTGTGAAACATCTGGGCGCGCAACCAGAAACAGATGTGCATGCAGCCGTATACACAGAGACTATACCAAGAGGCACATAAACAATCGGGGGATGGATTCCTGGGTAAATCTGGATGATGGCTGTATTGGTTGATGTATGCATACCAGTGGGTAAATGTGTGAATCGACGCCAGTGAATGGAAAGAATGGGTGCTAGCTGTGAGCAACAAGAAACTATTGGGCATATTAGCAAGGGCTTTATCGCCGCTTTAGCGGCACTTTTTGCCGCTTTAGCTGCGATTTTTTTATCGCCCTATCAGCAAGCTGTCGCTAACAGGCGTTAGCGACAGCTTTCTGGCGATAGCAGCCCGTTTTCCCATCGCCTTGAATGCCAGCGATAATTATCGCTAATGACATGCAAGGTAGGCGTTCCCAACTAAAAGCGACTGAAAACAGTCGCTAACACAACTTCCCCTATTAGCAACGCAGGCGAGCGATAAAAAAACTCGCGCTAAGCGCGAATATCGCTAAATTTAACACCTGCTAAAAACATGACTTACCTGTTTGTTGTATGGGAGGTGGATTGTCAGGCTAAGTCCCCCATGGCGTTAATGCGTGAATATCGCTGGATTTCCAGCGATATTCACGCATTTCAGCCCGCTATCGCTGGATATTTTATCGCATTGGAGATAAACGTTGCTAATAGCGTGTTATCTCCGCGATAATATCCAGCGATAGGCGGCGATAAAAAAAACGCGCTAAGCGCGGTTTGCGATAATTATCGCAAGTTGTTGCTAATATCCCCCTATATATTAGTACTAGCAACTTAAGAAGCCTAGGAGATGATACTTGTCACTCAGGCACTTACTCTTTGCAAAGCGAGGCGGCGTCAATTGGCGATCCGTGACCGCACCTTGTGGATTATCATTCTGTCTCAGCTGCATGTGTTCTGAACTGCTAAGGAACACTCCGGCGGTCGCCAAGGTCATCCACAGATTCACTCTGCCTCTAGCACCGGTGGGGTCGGATCCAGTCGCGGGATCATTTACCGCGGTCATGCGAGCCATTGCCAGTACTATTCTGTATGACTTTTAAAAGAATTTCTTCTGCTTGATCAGCGATCTGCGGTACAATTAAACGTGGCATTATTTATTTTTGGTTGTTCCCTTTTTGCCTCACTTCTTCGTATATGACCCATCTTGTTTACTGTGACGTCTCCTTGTCCCTTTTCCCTTCTCTTTGATCCATTAGGCATACAGGGTGGGCCGGAGATGAGTGAGTCCTCGGGACTCTGAGGCCTCTTATCAAGGCGCAAGAGGGAAGGGGTAAGCCCCGGTGAGTGCCTGAGAGACAGAGTTATATATGTAAGGGCAGGCCAGGGAGGCACAGTGACCGTGACCGCAGCAGCAATTATTTTGGGGTGGAATGCTGTCCAGGCTGACAGTCTGCTGTGAGCCCTCTCTGTCCTGGCGACCGCTGCATGAACCTTACCGGTCGTCAGTGAGTGTTGGATCATAAGACTCCGACGACGGCCACTGCAATTGACTCTACCTATGCCCGGCTCAGAAATATTGAATTTGCAGCGGGCGGCGGCCATCATAAGCTCCACAGCACAGGTGGCCGGACCGCTGCGAACACTGAGCAGCAGACAGCAGCGCTGAGTGCCGAGCACCACCCGCAAACCAATGAATCCCCTCGCCGGCCTTCCGAACTCACAAACTTCACATGGCTATCTGACAGCAGGACATGAGTCATAAGTAGAAATACTTACTTTTCCCCAGCTTGGATCTCATGTCTTCTCATCAGCACCATCTCAGGCCGGCGTGCTGTTTCTCTCCCCTGCGCTGCCCCTTTAAGAGAAACCCGACGCTCTGTATGTGCGAAACAGCCTGCGCGCTCCGGCCAGGCACTGGACACTCCGGCATAAACTGAGCTCAATGTGAAAGGCAGTCAAAAGCATGAGATTATATACATGTATATCATGAAAAACGCCCACTATTTCTAAAGCATGGAACATTATTTCACAAGACTTGGAACAGCCCCCGGGACCTGGCCCACCCGGGGGCTTATTAAACCAAAGCGCGGGAGCCAGCGCGAATTCGGTCGATTTTTTTTTTTTAATGCTTTTTTTGGCCTTGGGGGTCCTTGTGGGACCCCCTGAGCAGGCCTGGGGGGTCAGGGTGTTTTTACCCTGCCCCCTTTCCTTGTTTTTTTATCTTTTTCCTCACCTTTTCTTTCTCCCTCGGTGGGAGCACAAGATGGCTGCCAACACTTCCTGGTTTGAAGTGTTGGCAGCCAATCAGAGCCAAGCTGGTGCTCTGGAGTTAGGCTCCGCCCAGATATCGATATTTTTATTTTTTTAATTCCTCAGCAACTACTGAACGG
This sequence comes from Calotriton arnoldi, assembly GCA_963921515.1. Classification (NCBI taxonomy): domain Eukaryota; kingdom Metazoa; phylum Chordata; class Amphibia; order Caudata; family Salamandridae; genus Calotriton; species Calotriton arnoldi. The sequence goes on from CAWUFW010012713.1 coordinate 485,470, forward strand.
ATTTACACCATTTAAAAAAAAGGTCGCTTTCTGAACCAAGCACTACCTTTTTGCCAAATTTGGTGTAATTCCGTTCAGCAGTTCGGGCTGAAGCCTTGCCTAAAATTTCCTATGGGAAATTGATTTTTTGACTCTTATTGTTTGAATAGCCCGTCTCAAAATTTCCTATGGAAATTAACATGGGGAAAACGCGTTTTGGGACCCCCTTTTTTCTCAGACCCCGCTTGACGAATCACCCCCAAATTTTTAGGATAGGAGCTGACCTGGATAGGCATTTTTTTGGGAGAATTTCGCGAAGATTCGTCAAACGACGCCAAAATTATTAACAAATCAAAAAACGCTTTTCTTATGGAAACTAGGTTCTAACTATAACTACCTACTGGCGACCGCCAGTAGGTAATATATATATATATATATATATATATATATATATATATATATATATATATATATATATATATATATATACTTCCAACCCCTTTCCAGAAGAAATGGAGCGCACTCACGAGTGACATTCACAATGTCTTTTTAATGCACAATTCAATATCAACGGGCAAATCCTCGCTTCCAACCAACTAAAAAGACATTGTGAATGTCACTCGTGAGTGCGCTCCATTTCTTCTGGAAAGGGGGTTGGAAGTATATGTAACGGCTTGGCTCCGCCGTGGAAGTTGCACTGCTAGAGATGCGCCAGGAATCCGGCGACTTTGAGCCGAACTTGGAGGATATATATATATATATATATGTATACTTACTGATGCAATAATACCAATGAGATATGGTGCACTAAAGGTATAGAAGGTGCATCTATTGTGTTTTTTGACATATATGTGTGTGTGCACATTAAAGTTTTTCCTTTTTCAGAGACATCTGGATAGCTGATATTAATCTTCTATAGGTTTAGATTGTAAGGTGGTGCGCTAAAATGCATTTAATGCAGTGCATTCGCCAGGGATTAGTGAGAATGAATCAATGCTTTGTTTATAAATTGTGACCAGTTGTCATTTTTGGTTAATAATATATGTACTAGTTTATTGTACCACACATAAGAAAGAGTACAATATCATTTAATGGATTAACTGTACATTGTAGAATTAATATGCATTTAAAGAAAACTGTTAAGTTAGTGTGATTGTGGGCCTCAAGCTTACAGTCTAGACATTTAATACTAATGTGAAAGTTATTTTGTTCATGTTTTTCGCCTCTGCAGGTACAGACCAAAGGCATTCATTAGTTAGTAAAAAGCACATTGTATTTCAGAGATAGTGAGGCAACAAAAAACTGTCAAAGTCAAATAATTTAAATAAAGGCAAAGGGAGTGTTACCAGTTGGGGATATCAGATGAAGGTAGGAATCCAGGGACGCCTTGGAAGTGGAGACTTGGATATGGGAGTTGCGTTCAAGACACCAAGGGAGCTTATTATCTAAAAAGTGCGCTAAACATCGCAAAACGTGTTTAGCGAGCACTTTTTTATTGCCGGCTATCGTCGGAATAATTTGCCATGCTAACGCTGTATTAGCGACATTTAGCGCTATGGCGATAATTATTCCAGCCATAGCGGTGTTTTCCATGCAACATCGCTGGTTTTCCAGCGATGTTTCATGGAAAACAGCGATAACCTTGCTGATACGACCCTGTGGTCGTATCAGCATAATCCACCCCCCCATGTTAGATATGGCTAACACCTGCTAATTGCAGGTGTTAAATAAATGGCGATGACCCCGGTTAGCGCGACTTTTCACGTCGCTAACTGGGGCCATGGCCACCTTGCTAATAGGCGATAGGCCTGTTAGCGGGTGTTTCCCAGGTTTGTTCGTCGGGAACGCCCACTTTGCATGTCATTAGCGATAAATATCGCTGACATGCAAAGCGGTAAAAACACGGGCGCTAATGCCCGAAAACTGTCTGTAACTGCTGTTAGAGACAGTTTGCTGATAGGGCGATAAGAATATCGCTGCTTTAGCGGCAAAAAGTGCCGCTAAAGCGGCGATAGTGCCCTTGCTAATATGCCCCCAAGTTCTTTCATGGGAACTGGAAAAGTACTATGGTGTGGATGAGGTCCTGTTTCTCAAATGTTCTTTGTGAATTTTAATTAGTGAGTGTTAGACCTGGCATCCTTGGCGTGGGTCTCCCTTCCATTTTTTCATAATGCCTCCACGGTTGCCGATATGTTTTTGCTGGACTAGATGCTCATGGGCACTTTGCCGCTGCTAATCAGTGCCAAAGTGCAAGTGCTCCCTATCGTTAATTGATACATGTATTAGTGACTCCATGATTGGATGATTGGTTTACTTGTCAGTCCCTAGTACAGTGCACTCAGTGTGCCCAGGGCTTGTAAATCCAATGCCGCTGGTGGGCTCGCAGCACTGGTTGTGCCACCCACAGAAGCGGCCTGTAAAATATGTCTCGGGCCTGCCATCGCAGAGCCTGTGTGCAGCCTCGGGCTGCCATGTCGACTTGGTGAGTACACCCACTTACCAGTCCCTAAACCTTCCCTTTACTGCATGTTGGTCACCCCTAAAGTAGGCCCTAGGGCAGGGTGCATTGTAAGTATAAGGTAGGACATGCCCTGGTGTGTGTGGCATGTCCTAATAGTGAATTACAGCCATTTTCGTTTTTCACTATTGCAAGGCTACCTGCTCCCCATAGGCCAGAATGGGCAGACTGACTATTACACCTTATAGTCAGAACTGACCCAGGGAACCTGGTAGAAAAACGAATTTAGTATGCCTGAACTCAGGATGATAAAATACATCTTTTAGTGAAGTTGGTTTTAACATTCTGTGTTCGAAAATACCACTTTTAGAAAGTGGGTATTTTCTTGCCTAACTATCCAAGCCTGCCTCTGCTAGGTTGTGTATTCCTTGTCTGGAGATTGAGTGACAGGGGCTGGGGGTGGCTACAGGAGACAGGGTGAGTCAGCGCAGGTCTGAATAGGGCTGTGCCTGCCTTCCACAATGCTGGCTCCACCTCCTGCCGGGCGGCTGAGCACTCTGCCCCACATTCTGAAAGGAAAGAAGGAGTCAGAAAAACAAAGTGCTCCAGGACTGACCAGAACTGGTTTTGGACTAGGCAGAGGCCTCTCTGCCTCCAGAGAACAAAGAGAATCAGGGTATAAGAGGGGCACCCAGACCCCAGGAAGATCAGATCACTTTTGGGAACAAGAAGAAACCTTTACTGAGGAGCGGAACCAAGAAGAAACTGAGGAGAAACTATCCCTAAGCCTGAAGTGCTGCTTGGGGGATTGGCCTGCAGTGGTTTGCCTGACTGCCAAAGAGAGGAGAAAGGAACTTTTGCTTTGCTGTGACTTTCATCAACTTGTGAAGGATCTCCAAGGGCTTGGAAGAGAGCTTGCCCCCTGACCGAAGTCCCAGGACCATTGGACTTCACCCCCTTTGTGAATTGCTGCTGGAAACCTGTTTCAGTGGCTACAGAGGTAGGGAGCTGTGACCGACTCTCACGACCGACTCGGTGTCCTGCAAGCACCGCATCGAAGCACCGTCTCGCCCTGCAACGCACGGCCCTGGTCTCACCGACTCCGTCAACGAGCCGCTGCCTGCACCGCATCGAGGGACAACGCGTCCTGCAACGCTCGCTACGCCGAATCGAACTGGTCCGACCGACACGGTCACTGCTGCTGAGTTCGAGTCCTGTGACCGCACCGGAGTTGGGCACCGCTCGCACGCTTTGCGACGCACCGCCCGACTCGCACCGCTGTCCGGACTGATCGACGCCAGCTCCTGAATCCGGCTCCGTCGCCGCACCGCAACCTGCCAGCACCGCATCGAAGCACCGTCTCGCCCTGCAACGCACGGCCCTGGTCTCACCGACTCCGTCTCGACGACGTCAACGAGCCGCTGCCTGCACCGCATCGAGGGACAACGCGTCCTGCAACGCTTCCATTTTTGCATCGCGACCGCGACGAACAGCCATCCGGCTCGCACGCCCGTGCCTGCCGCTTCAAGTAAAGGTACTGTGACCGAGTCTGTCTACGCTGTGTTGGCCCGTCTCGACGCGGTCAGCTGGATTTGTTAGACTCTGTTTGTTCTCGACATCGCCGTAGCCGGAGGAGGCTACCGACTCGCACAGAACCTTGAATTAAGCCTTTTTGATCAGAACTAAGTATTCTTAACAGTATTGTGGATTATTTTTGTCGTTTATGGTCTTGTGATAAATCTATATAAAGTATACCTATTTTTATAAATATATAACCTGTGTGGTGTCCATTTGTAGTGTTGTCACTTGATTACTGTATGTGTTCACAAATGCTTTACACACTGCCTCTGAACTAAGCCTGTCTGCTCGTGCCAAGCTACCAAGAGGGTGAGCAGGGGTTATTTCGAGAGTGTACCTACTCTCCCTGACTAGACGCAAGGGTCCCTATTTGGACAAGGGTACATACCTCTGCCAACTAGAGACCCCCAAATCTAACATTGGTGGTCAGCGGTGAGGATTCTGGACTTGCATTTGTGACTCATGTACAGTGATTGGTGAACACTACTTAGTGAGTGCAGACCAAAACGCAACCACATACTTTAATAGCATTTTTTCTGGGATTTCCTATTTTTGCAAATGCCAAGTTCAGTCACTATGGAGAAACCAGCATCAGTAGCCTCTGTTGAATGTGATTGGGAAGAAGAGAGGCTAGAATGCTACACCCTTAAGCAGCTCAAGCAATTCTGCAAAAAGTTTAAAGTGTCCATGACCGGGATCTCCAGGAAGGAGGACCTCCAAAAGGCGCTGAGGGCCTGGGTCGAATCAAGGAGTGCCCCTGTGGAGGGGGCTGAGAATGCAGAAGGGCAGCTGGAGGGGCTATTGGGTCTAGGGGCTAGAAGACCACCTTCCCCAGTAGGTAGCAGTGTTTCTGCCAGAGGACTGTCTCCAGAGGAGTTGGAGGACAGGAAAGAGAGTAGGATGCACGAAATAGAGCTGACCAAACTCAAGCTGAATAAGCAGTTAGAATTCGAAATGCAAACAAGGAAATTAGCCCTAGAGGAAAAGAAAATGCAGTTTGAACATGAGAAAGTTTTGAGGGAGTTGGAATTGAAGGCCAAGAGCTTAGAGATTACTCCCTCTGGTGGCAGTGTACCGCCTGTGCCTGTTGAAGCTAGGGTGTATATTCCCAAAGATGTGGTGAAGGAGTTTTTTAAAAATGACGACATAGGGCAGTGGTTCAAAGCCTATGAGGTAGCCATGTCTTCCCACCGGGTCCCTGAGAAGGATTGGGGAGCGGGGTTGTGGGGACGGTTCCTCAGTGAAGGGCGGGATACCTTGTTGGATTTGCCCTCTGAAGTCTATAATTCGTACAGCCACATGAAGGATGCCTTAATGACTAGATATGGTTTGACCCCTGAGCTTTATAGGCAAAGGTTCAGGAACTGTAGTAAGATTGAAAGCAGTACCTGGGTTGAATATGTGACCTTCTTTTGCAGAGCCTTGGATGGTTGGGTAAAGGGTAGCAAAGCGACTGATTTTCAGGCGCTCTTTGATTTGATTGCCTGGGAGCACTTGTCCGGTAATTGTTTTCCTGAGCTACGCCAGCACCTGATTGATAGTAAGCTGACTAACCCTAGGCAGCTTGCTGAGGAGGCGGACCGCTGGGTGAGTACCCGGGTCCACAAGGGTCACGTGGGAGACTCCGCCAAGGGTGGGCAGGGTCCCCAGCAGAAGAGTGGGGGACAAGGGTAAACAGAAGGAGTTCCATAAAGGGCCCCAAAGTAGACCCCAAGGGAACCAAGGGAAAGGTTCCCAGCCTCCCCCTGAGAAGAAGCCAGTGGCCCTGACAGGCCCCCCTGTTCACCAGGGACCACTGGTATGTTACAAGTGTGGCGCCCCTGGCCACAAGGCAAACGATCCTCGTTGCCCTTTGCATGGAAAACCAGCACCCACCAGTGCAGTCCCCCGGCAGTTGGCTAGTGTAGCCCTGGGGGAGGAGTTGGGTGCCCAAGGTGGGGGGATCCCACAGTGTTTTCCCTTGTCTCATTAGGAGACTCTGAGATGGTCCCTAGGACCCCGCTGCCTGAGAACACTAAGAAATACAGGCAGTGGGTGACCATCAATGGCCATAGGGTGGAGGCTCTGAGAGACACAGGAGCCAGTGTGACAGCTGTCAAGTGTCACCTGGTGTCTAAAGAGCAGGTTATCCCTGATGCATTCTATCCGGTTGTTGCCGCTGACAACACAGAGAGTCACTGCAAGGTGGCTCAGGTTCCCTTTGAGTGGGGGGTCTCGGGTACTCTTCAAGTAGCTGTGAGGCCAGCCATGCCTGTTGACTGTTTGTTAGGGAACGATTTGGAGAGCTCACCTTGGGCTAAGGTGGAGCGGAGTGCGCATTTAGAAATGTTGGGCTTGCCTGATTGGGCATGTGTGACCACCCGGTCAATGGCAGCTAAAGGTGTTCAAGAGGACCTGGAGCCTGAGAGGGAGGCCCAGGTGCCTGCCGGAGAGAGAGGAGGCAGGGGGCGCGGGAAACCGGCCCCCGAGGTTCCCACGGTCCAGGAGGAGGCAGACCCTGAGGGGGATGCCCTGGAACCTACAGGGGAACAGGTAGCTGAACTGGGGGACCTACCTGAGCTGACCCATTGGCAGCAAGAAGGAGGACCCTCCAGGGAAGAGTTCTGCAAGGAGCAGAACACATGCCCTTCTCTCGTGGGTCTGAGGCAACAGGCCACAGACCAGGCAGCAGGTGATCAGTCTGGATCACATTGGGTTTACTGGGAGAATGGTCTCCTGTATTCAGAGCCTAAGGTTGCTGAGCCTGGGTCAGCCCGTGTGCTGGTGGTACCCCAGCGCTTCAGAGCCTTCCTACTGGGGTTGGCTCATGATGTACCGTTAGCGGGACATCTGGGGCAGGACAAGACCTTTGACAGGCTTGTTACCCATTTCTATTGGCCCCAGATGCGCAGGAGTGCCGCCACTCACTGCAGGACATGCCAGACTTGCCAGGCAAGTGGAAAAAGTGGGAGGAAGCACAAGGCTCCTCTCCAGCCATTCCCTGTGGTCAGCACCCCTTTGAACGGGTGGGTATTGACATTGTGGGGCCACTGGACCCCAAGACAGCCATGGGCAACAGGTTTATCCTGGTCTTGGTGGACCATGCCACCCGGTACCCTGAAGCCATCCCTCTGAGGACAGTGACGGCCCCCGTGGTGGGACGGGCACTGATGGGAATTTTCTCACGTGTGGGATTCCCTCAAGAGGTGGTGTCTGACAGAGGTACCAACTTCGTGTCCAAGTACATGAAGTCCCTGTGGCAGGAGTGCGGTGTAACTTACAAGTTCACCACTCCTTACCACCCTCAAGGAAATGGTCTGGTTGAGAGATTCAACCGGACCCTCAAGGGCATGATTATGGGTCTGGAAGAACCCATGAGGCGTAAATGGGACGTCCTCTTACCATGCCTGTTGTTTGCATACCGGGAGGTGCCACAGAAGTCTCTAGGGTTCAGTCCCTTTGAGCTCCTCTATGGACACCCGGTGCGAGGACCTCTGAGTTTGGTCAAGGAAGGCTGGGAGCAATCTCCCAGGAAACCTCCCCAGGATGTATACAGTTACATGCTGGCCTTCAGGAACCAGACTAGGCGTTTCAGAGAGCTTGCTGAGGCAAATCTGGAAGCCAGCCAGGAGGAGATGAAGCGGTGGTACGACCAGAATGCCACTCTGGTAGAGCTTCAGCCTGGTCAGAAAGTGTGGGTCATGGCCCCTGTGGAGCCCTGTGCGCTCCAGGACAGGTGGACCGGCCCTTTTACGGTGGTGGAGCGCAAGAGTCCAGTTACCTATTTGGTGGACTTGCAGTCTCCCAGGAACCCCTTGCGGGTCCTGCATGTGAACCGCCTGAAGCCCCACTTGGAGAGGTCCCAAGTGGGCATGCTCTTAGCTACAGATGATGGAATGGAGGAGGAGACCGAGCCTCTTCCTGACCTCCTGTCAGCCCGAGAGCAAGATGGATCAGTGGAGGGAGTAAACCTCTCTACCTCCCTGACACCTGAGCAGCAGGGTGACTGTCGCCAACTGTTGGGACAGTTCCCTGACCTGTTCTCCCTGGTTCCCAGTGTCACCCATTGGTGCGTCCATGATGTGGACACTGGGGACAGTCTTCCTGTGAAGCACAAGGCTTACAGGGTGACTGACAGGGTCAGAGCCTGCATCAAGGAGGAGGTCTCCAAGATGTTTGCGCTAGGGGTGATTGAGTCCTCTAACAGCCCTTGGGCCAGCCCCGTGGTCTTGGTTCCAAAAGCTGCCGCGCCTGGTGCCACACCAGAACTCCGGTTCTGTGTGGACTACAGGGGACTCAATTCCGTCACCAGGACTGACGCCCACCCCATCCCCAGAGCTGATGAGCTCATAGATCGGTTAGGGGCTGCGCGGTACCTCAGCACGTTTGACTTAACGTCTGGATACTGGCAGATCGCCTTGACTGATGGGGCAAAGAGAGGTCAGCATTCTCCACACCAGATGGGCACTACCAGTTCCGGGTGATGCCCTTTGGGATGAAGAATGCCCCTGCCACCTTTCAGAGGTTGGTCAACCAGGTGTTGGTTGGACTGGAGGATTTCAGTGCCGCCTACCTGGATGACATCGCAGTGTTCAGTGCCCGTTGGGAAGAGCATCTGCGCCACCTCTGGGAAGTGTTGATGGCGCTGCGGAGGGCAGGCCTCACAATCAAGGCGAGTAAGTGCCAGATTGGGCAGGGTTCTGTGGTGTACTTGGGACACCAGGTTGGGAGCGGCCAGGTGGCGCCCTCCAACCGAAAATTGATACCATTCTGGCTTGGGAGCCCCCAAGACCCAGACAGAGGTGAGAGCCTTCCTAGGACTCACCGGGTATTACCGGAGATTCGTCAAGGGGTATGGCAGCATTGTTGCCCCCTTGACCGAGCTGACTTCCAAGAAGCAGCCCAGGAAAGTGATTTGGACTGACGCCTGTCAAAAAGCTTTTGACACCTTGAAGACTGCCATGTGCACGGCGCCTGTGCTCCAGGCACCCAACTTCTCCAATGAGTTCATTGTTCAGACCGACGCTTCAGAGCATGGTGTAGGGGCTGTTCTATCACAGATCAATGAGGAGGGCCTAGACCAACCTGTAGCCTTCATCAGTAGGAGGTTACTTCCCGGGAACAGAGATGGAGTGCTATTGAGCGTGAGGCATTTGCTGTGGTCTGGGCACTGAAGAAGCTGAGACCATACCTGTTTGGGACTCACTTCCGGGTTCAGACAGACCACAGGCCCCTCAGATGGTTGATGCAGATGAGGGGTGAGAATCCAAAGCTGTTGAGGTGGTCCATTTCCCTACAGGGGATGGACTTTACGGTGGAACACCGCCCTGGTACAGAACACGCCAATGCTGATGGACTGTCCAGATTTTTCCGCCTTAGCGATGAGAACTCCCTAGGGGTAGGATAGTTCTCCCCACATTTCAGCTGGAGGGGACACGTGTTAGACCTGGCATCCTTGGCGTGGGTCTCCCTTCCATTTTTTCATAATGCCTCCACGGTTGCCGATATGTTTTTGCTGGACTAGATGCTCATGGGCACTTTGCCGCTGCTAATCAGTGCCAAAGTGCAAGTGCTCCCTATCGTTAATTGATACATGTATTAGTGACTCCATGATTGGATGATTGGTTTACTTGTCAGTCCCTAGTACAGTGCACTCAGTGTGCCCAGGGCTTGTAAATCCAATGCCGCTGGTGGGCTCGCAGCACTGGTTGTGCCACCCACAGAAGCGGCCTGTAAAATATGTCTCGGGCCTGCCATCGCAGAGCCTGTGTGCAGCCTCGGGCTGCCATGTCGACTTGGTGAGTACACCCACTTACCAGTCCCTAAACCTTCCCTTTACTGCATGTTGGTCACCCCTAAAGTAGGCCCTAGGGCAGGGTGCATTGTAAGTATAAGGTAGGACATGCCCTGGTGTGTGTGGCATGTCCTAATAGTGAATTACAGCCATTTTCGTTTTTCACTATTGCAAGGCTACCTGCTCCCCATAGGCCAGAATGGGCAGACTGACTATTACACCTTATAGTCAGAACTGACCCAGGGAACCTGGTAGAAAAACGAATTTAGTATGCCTGAACTCAGGATGATAAAATACATCTTTTAGTGAAGTTGGTTTTAACATTCTGTGTTCGAAAATACCACTTTTAGAAAGTGGGTATTTTCTTGCCTAACTATCCAAGCCTGCCTCTGCTAGGTTGTGTATTCCTTGTCTGGAGATTGAGTGACAGGGGCTGGGGGTGGCTACAGGAGACAGGGTGAGTCAGCGCAGGTCTGAATAGGGCTGTGCCTGCCTTCCACAATGCTGGCTCCACCTCCTGCCGGGCGGCTGAGCACTCTGCCCCACATTCTGAAAGGAAAGAAGGAGTCAGAAAAACAAAGTGCTCCAGGACTGACCAGAACTGGTTTTGGACTAGGCAGAGGCCTCTCTGCCTCCAGAGAACAAAGAGAATCAGGGTATAAGAGGGGCACCCAGACCCCAGGAAGATCAGATCACTTTTGGGAACAAGAAGAAACCTTTACTGAGGAGCGGAACCAAGAAGAAACTGAGGAGAAACTATCCCTAAGCCTGAAGTGCTGCTTGGGGGATTGGCCTGCAGTGGTTTGCCTGACTGCCAAAGAGAGGAGAAAGGAACTTTTGCTTTGCTGTGACTTTCATCAACTTGTGAAGGATCTCCAAGGGCTTGGAAGAGAGCTTGCCCCCTGACCGAAGTCCCAGGACCATTGGACTTCACCCCCTTTGTGAATTGCTGCTGGAAACCTGTTTCAGTGGCTACAGAGGTAGGGAGCTGTGACCGACTCTCACGACCGACTCGGTGTCCTGCAAGCACCGCATCGAAGCACCGTCTCGCCCTGCAACGCACGGCCCTGGTCTCACCGACTCCGTCAACGAGCCGCTGCCTGCACCGCATCGAGGGACAACGCGTCCTGCAACGCTTCGCTACGCCGAATCGAACTGGTCCGACCGACACGGTCACTGCTGCTGAGTTCGAGTCCTGTGACCGCACCGGAGTTGGGCACCGCTCGCACGCTTTGCGACGCACCGCCCGACTCGCACCGCTGTCCGGACTGATCGACGCCAGCTCCTGAATCCGGCTCCGTCGCCGCACCGCAACCTGCCAGCACCGCATCGAAGCACCGTCTCGCCCTGCAACGCACGGCCCTGGTCTCACCGACTCCGTCTCGACGACGTCAACGAGCCGCTGCCTGCACCGCATCGAGGGACAACGCGTCCTGCAACGCTTCCATTTTTGCATCGCGACCGCGACGAACAGCCATCCGGCTCGCACGCCCGTGCCTGCCGCTTCAAGTAAAAGGTACTGTGACCGAGTCTGTCTACGCTGTGTTGGCCCGTCTCGACGCGGTCAGCTGGATTTGTTAGACTCTGTTTGTTCTCGACATCGCCGTAGCCGGAGGAGGCTACCGACTCGCACAGAACCTTGAATTAAGCCTTTTTGATCAGAACTAAGTATTCTTAACAGTATTGTGGATTATTTTTGTCGTTTATGGTCTTGTGATAAATCTATATAAAGTATACCTATTTTTATAAATATATAACCTGTGTGGTGTCCATTTGTAGTGTTGTCACTTGATTACTGTATGTGTTCACAAATGCTTTACACACTGCCTCTGAACTAAGCCTGTCTGCTCGTGCCAAGCTACCAAGAGGGTGAGCAGGGGTTATTTCGAGAGTGTACCTACTCTCCCTGACTAGACGCAAGGGTCCCTATTTGGACAAGGGTACATACCTCTGCCAACTAGAGACCCCCAAATCTAACAGTGAGCCCATCTTGCGTTTAATCCGATTCCCTTTAGAATTAAAGGGGTACAGATCTCTCTTGGCATCTCTGATTGAGTGGCTTCATGGCATACATGACTCCTACCTATAGAACCTCTTTACAGAGGTCCTGGTGCTGACACCTTTCAATAGGGTTTCCCCTATCCTTAGTTTAGTGTAGGGTTTCGTAGATGTTGCAAATCTTTCCCATGTATTGGGGAAAGGCTTCGAACCATTTGTCTAGTCATCAAATCCTATTTCTTATTTTCTGGATTGCTGTCACCAAATTTCTCAGAAGCTCCTTGCTGTTGAGGAACAATATTGTACGTTGCTTTGGTCTTACCTTGATACTCCTGTACTTTTATAGCATGTTCTTGAGATTGATTTATGTTAGTCTGGCTTTGAGTTTGTAATAAACCTTTAAACTTCAAGTTACTGACTCAGACTTTTATTGTGTGGTCCTAACGGTTACACTGTACCTTAATATTCAAATTTGTTGCTTTTCCTCTCAGGCTACTACAATGGTCTATTGACCAGCGTTAAATTGGAAGAAACGGCCCAGAAATTTCTCAGATGGTAACATACCAATGATGGTTAGTACCTGAAGTAGAGGGGCTAGAAAATTGTTCTTTAGATTAGCCCAGATCCAATCTCAGTCTCTAGTGTCCATGTTTTGATTTGGAGAATCAGTAATGTTCCAGTGGTTCAAGTTGTAACAGTGGAGGAGTGAGTATCAATAGATTGTGTATAAGCTGCTTATGCTTAGCTTGAGGTGTTCAAGGCAATTGTGTCTTGTGGAGATTGTGTGATGTGGTGTGCTAATGTTTTAGATGATCGTGTGAAGGTAGCGCTTATTGTTGAGAAGTTGTTATCGGGTCCAACGTGGCCTAAGATGATATTAAAAAGTGTAGAAGAAACTGTATTGTAATTGTATCCTGAGGATTTGTGGGGTTTGTCGTGGGACCCTTGACAGCCCAATCAAGATAGGAATGTTTATCTTTTGTGTGAAAGCGAGGTATGATTAGTGTTGCGGGCCTTTTGCGCAGAGAAAAGCTGCACCGATCAGAGTGACTCCCCGCAGGGAGAAATTTCAGTTGAATGTGTGGTTGTGTTGCTTTGTATGACTGATTTCTGTTGATTCTTCAGTAAAGCAGGCAATTGTTATTTATTGCTATTGCATTGTATTTAGTACTAATTTTTTTGCTGAAGAGTGCCTTTTTGAAAATTGTAAAGGAGGGTGAGCTGTTGCAAGGAGTGAGATTGTTGTCATAGCATGCCGCACTGAGATAGGTCGGTTGGTGTGAAGCCGTGCTGTTATTGGCTGTCTACGTTAGGAGGTGTTGCGCTGTTATTGGTTGACGATTTGGAATGTGTTTGTAAGTGATATATTGATTTTGTGTTGAAACAAATACATTTTAATTGAAAATGAAATGTTTTAAAGTTGTATGAGATTTGTTTAGAGGAGAAGTTCAGATACTTCTTAGAGCAGGGAAAGAAGCCCCGCATGAAGACACTGCAGATCATTATATGGCAATTAATGTAGGGTTACACACACATGTATTTGGCTCGAACAATTGCACAAGATCATTGAGAAAGAGAGTGCACTGGTGTTTCCACGTTATGGGAAACCTTATTTGCAAATTATAAAATATTTGAGGAGAATTCTATATGAAATGAAACCACAACCTAGACCCAAGCAATTTAAAGTGCTTAATGCTTGGGAGTGCACGGGTCATGATAGAGAAAAAGAGAGATATCAGGGATGATTAAAAAAGGCAGTACACGGTGAGATACAGAGCAGAAAAGGTGGAGAACTAACATGATCAACGCAGGAAAATTATACCCATTATTGTAAAGTAGAGAAGGGGAAAAGGGGACCGAAAAGAGAAAGAATAATACAATTAGACAATCAGAAGAGTAATATGAAAATAGTGACAGTCTTTTTGATATAATAATGTCTGAATGACCACTTCCGTATGATGAGATTCAAACAGAGGGAGGTTGGAGCGAGGTTGCAGGAGGGAATACTGGAATGCCTGCTGCACCAGTAAGCATGAGTCATGGTATGATAGGTATTTCCCCTGTGCAGAAGGACCAGAGTGTGATGGGGACTATAACAGTGAATCAAAATATGATAGGAGGAAATTCAAGGACTTATCTTCCTGCGACCTTCACTGTCCGTACAGTGCCAGATGCACTTAGAGTTCCTGTTACCATTGGACTAGAGAGTGGTAGAATTTATTCCTTTAAGTCCAATTAATGCAAGTTCTCTGTCTGGTGCAAATGCAGACCCATCTGTGCATCAGACTAGATTTGGACATTTAAGGTCTTTCCCAGGGTTATCCGATCTGGGTTTACTTACTTAGGAACTGCCTTTAAATATGCAGAGTAGCGCAGCTAAAGTGAATTTAGCATCTGCAGCCCCTGAGGTACATCTTGGTCTTAATGTCCAGGAACTGGAAGACTTTTTGAAAGCTCCTAATGCTACATTGAATGAGAGTGGGAGTATGGAAGTGAGTCAGGGAACTCTTCCGTCCACTTTGAAAGTAAAATGGTGGCTGTTGGAAAATTAAAAGTGGAATTGGATGAGATGATAAGTGATTGTCTTTCATTGGATCAGATATTAGCAGTCTAAACTTTTGTTTATGAGTAAGTATGTTAGTGGGAGAGCAAGAAAAGCCCATGATAAACTATCTGATTTAGCTCAGAAAAAAGAAGTAGAATTGGAGCAGACAAATGATTTACAGGAAATCAACCAACTAGCTTTTAGTGATCAGGACATAAACATGTGAGAATACCAGGGCTGAAGATGCAATTTCGTGAATTAATTCACAGTATCCGAATTTGGAGTAAATTAGAAAAGAAGAAAGCTAAATGGTCAAAAAGAAGGACTCCTGATAGAAGGATGGGAAAGTTGCCACCTCCCAGAAGGGGGAGATGGGAGTTACAAGCTTACTTTTGTGGGAGGTACCTAGTGGAGATTACATATATGTACTGTGGAGTAGGAGTGATTTTAAGTCATTTACAAATTAATTTCCCAAATTAACAGAGAAGCCTGTTGGGCGGTACAAACAGGTTGAGCGGTTTGTGAACATTTTGAAAGCTTTGTGTACTGATTTGAATACCTTGTTTGATTTTGTGGTTCCAAGTGATTTGTGGATGGTGTGCAAAATAGCCATAGAGTGGCCCCAGAAAGAGCCAACGAGAGGTCCTGCAGCTAACGGTCCTTCAGCTATAGTGATGAGGAAATTTGATCAGGTAATGCTGTGGTTGAGGTCTGAGGTGGCACCCCAAGATATTGACTGGGTCAAGATCAATCGGACGACCCAGGAACCGAAAGAGATGGTTCATGTATGCTATCAGAGATTGTTACAGGCATTCAAACAGTAAAGTGGAATGGAAACACTGGAGCCTAAAGACATGGGACATTTTGTGTCCAGGTTTGTGACAGGATTGAGGCCTGATATTAGTATGATGATTCAACAGCATTTGATTTGTTGGCAGAAGAAGTCGGTTGACGAGATTTTGCTAAATTCTAAATATTGCAACAATGAGATGGAAAAAGTTAAAGGAGAAATTGATGGTGGAACAAATGAAGGCTGCTTAGAGAGGAGTTCAAAATCCACTGTTTGTAAGGGAATGTCCCTCCAATGCAGGGAGTGTATCAACAGGAAGCTCTGGCGATGCAGGGTGGAGGTGGATTTCAGTCACAAGGTAGAGGCTGGGGTGTTCCTATTGATCTGAGTACTTGAATTGATGTGGTTACATTGAAGAAGTCTAATCCATGCCACTGCTGCAATAGGCTGGGGCACTGGAAGCAAAACTGTTGTCTGAATCCCGCAAATCAGGGAAAAAATTCAGGGTTTGTACCACTTCAGAACAGCAATTCTATGCAGCAACAGAATGCACCAGACCTAGATCTCAGAACTTTAATGTGCCACAAGTCCCAGTGATGTATGTCCCAACCTCTGATGCTTCAGCAAGTTTCTGATATTCCCAGATTTTCTTCAAACCAGGTCCTGAATTTGAATCAGAAAGCTTTCCAGAATAATAACCCTTACCAACAATTTCCCATGTTCCAGACAAGTGAAAATGTCAGCATCGGTCAGTCTTCCTGATGGTTCCTGAAGGGAGAGTAAGATTGCGTGCTTGGCGCAGTCTTGGAGGTAGACCAGAGTGGCCCATTTATAGATGTTGAGGTAAATGGCTACCACATATCCTTTTTCGTTGATACTGGTGCTACCCGTTCTACTGTGAGATCAGCGGAAGTTCCAAACCTACCCCTCTTGGGAAGACCTATCCAAGTTGTTGGAGTTGCTCATCAACAAATGAAGAACCCTATTACTGAGGATGTCCCTGTAAATATAGGAAGTTTTGAGGATATGGTTGGTGATTCGAGTCCTGTGAGTTTGTTAGTATGCGATTTGTTGTGCAAATTGAACTGCACCATATACTGTACCCGGAAAGGAATAGAACTGCAAACTTGTGATGAGGACATTTCCTTCAAGTTGGCAGATCAAAATGTAATTATTGGAATGTATCCGATGATGATGACACAAGCCTTGCCTTTAGATCTCAAAGACAGTGAGACCAGAAGTTTGGGATTTTTAAGGAAAGGACATTGGACTCATTAAAGGAGTTGAACCTGTCCGTATTAAGATAAAGCCGAATGTTCAATATCCCAGAACACCACAGCATAATTTGACCCCTGAAAATGATTGCTGGAATAACCCAAGTGGTCGAGAAAATGATTCAACAAGGTATGCTGAAGGAGATTATGGGGAGTCCATGTAACTCACCCATTATGAGCCTGCAGAAGCATAGCAGAAAGTGCCGCACAGTGCAGCACCTTTTCAAAATCAATAATATTGTGATTCCCTGTTGTCCTGTGGTACCAAATCCTGCTGTAATATTGTTTCAATTTGTATGTGAGATTGAGCGGTTTACTGTTATTGATTTGTGCCAAGCGTTCTTTTCCATACCCTTGTAGGAAGACAGTCTGTTCCACTTTGCATTTAGGCTCAAGAACTGTGTTTTGGCATGGTGCCATGTCCCATAAGGGTATACAGAGTACCCCTCCATTTTTTAGTTAGATCGTTAAGGAGAATTTGGAGCCTTTGGTTATGCCCTGTAATTCTGTCCTTGTCCAGTATATTGACGACCTGCTGGTTGCGTCAAATACTTGTGAAGCATGCAAAGCTGACACTATTGCATTGTTAAACCATTTAGCTGAGAATGGAAATAAGGTGTCCCCAAATAAGTTGCAGTACTGTTTGAGTGAAGTCCTACATCTTGGTCATTATATCAAAAAAAGGTGCGAGAAGGGTATCACAAGAGAGAAGTTCAGCAATCATGTGAATGAATCCGCCAACAACACAGAATAAAATTAGGATGTTTTTGGGAATGCTGAGCTACTGTTGTCAGTGGATACCCAACGTTTCCCTAGTGGCAAGCCTTTACAAAGGCTGCCACACAAGGATGTGTCAGATCCTGTGACTTGGGACAATGACTGCCTGGTTGCCTTCCTAGAGTTGAGGGAAAGCCTCTGCTGCTCCCTGGCACTAGAAATGCCTGATTACAACAATGTGTTTTCACTTTTTTGCAGCGAAAGAGAGGATGTGCTCTTTTAGTATTACCACAGGACCAGGGGAGAGATTGAAGACCAGTAGCTTACTTCTCAGCCACATTAGATACAGTGTCTGCAGCCCTGCCTGGATGCTTTAAAGCAGTGTCAGCGACAAGTGTCAGCATCAAAAGGTGCAAAAGTATAGCAATGGGTCATCCCTTGACTGTATATGTTCCTCATTCTGTCAAACGTTTGTTAACTAGAATGAGGACAGAACACCTCACAAACGGCCACCTGACCTGGAGTGAGCAAATAATACTGGAGGCCGAGAACATGTCCCTAAAGTGTTGTTCGGTTCTGAATCCTGCCACTTTGCTACCCCTTCCTGAGAATGAAAATGATGATGGTGAGGTAGTGCATGAATGTCTTGGCATTACTGAACTATGCACCAAGACGAGACCGGATATACAAGATGAACCACTACCTGAATCTGATTATGTGTTATTTGTGGATGGCTCATGTTTATAAGACCACGAAGAAAATTTGAGAGCTGCTTGTGCAACTGTACCATTTCAGATTAGTGGAAGTTGCTGTGCTTCAAGGAGTAGTCTCCGCACAAGTGGCTGAATTGATTGCACTTTCCTGAATATGCTATGTTTCAGATCGATTACAGGTGACTTTATTTACAGATAGTCAGTACGGCTTTGATGTAGTGCACGACTTCAGACAGTTATGGTCCCAGAGGGGATTTATGATGTAATCAGGATCCCATATCCATAATGGTGAGCAGGTGAGAAATTGTTAGAGGTTTTGCAATCGTTAAATGGTCCGCACATTTCAAGGGAGATGAATATGTGACAGTCGGCAACAGATATGCTGATGAAGTTGAAAGGTACTATACTTACTATGCTTGTACATTTTATTGATAGTATGTAAATTAAGTAACAGACAAGGCCAATTACAAGCTTTTGCTCACAGCAGCTGAGATTTGGGAGAAAGTTGAGAGGTGACAGGAAGAGGTCTTTGAAGCAGAACAGCAGATTTGGGTAAACGCAGGTTGTGTTAAAAGAGATTGTTAGAAATGGGGGTCTCTAGTTGGCAAGGGCTTGCACCTTTGTCCAAGTAGGGACCCTTCTTCCTAGTCAGGATAAGGGAGTTACACTCCTAAAATAACCCCTGCTCACCCCCTTGGTAGCTTGGCATGAGCAGTCAGGCTTATTCTAGAGGCAGTGTGTAAAGCATCTGCACCAAACCAACAGTAATACAATGTAAGCACTACAAACAGACACCACACCAGTTTAGAAAATTACCCAATATTTTTATATACTTTAAACAAGACCAAATACGATAAAAATCCACTGTACAGTACTTCAGAACTAGTTACTTCTCAAACTGTCTTTAAAAACAGTTCCTTGATGTCGAAAGCTCCGTCCAGGGCTATCACGGCGTCGTGAACAAACAAATCCAAACAGTTCTGGCTGACCGCGGCGTCGCGGGTCAGCTACGGTGTCGGGAAGACCCGTAAACAGTAACTTTCAGAAATGCAGGGCGTCGATGACCTCGCGGTGAGCTTCCGAAAACACGGCGTCCGCAGGCGTCGGTTCCGGAGGTCGGTGCGGCGTCGTCGGGGCCCTCGAAGTCACACAAGTTGCATATCGATCTCCTCTGTTGAAGTCAGGAGCGCTGGCGTCGGCCGGCGTCGGGTGCTGCGGTGCGAAGTGCAGCGGTGCGGCGTGCGGTGCTCTCAGGTCGCGGTGCGAGCAGCGGCTCGGTGGCGGCATCGGATGGCGTCGTCGGGGATACCAGGGTCGCGGTGTGAGATGAAGGCGGTGCTCGTCACAGTGCTGGCAGGTCACGGTGCAGCAGCGGCGTCGTCGTAGCTGCAGCGCTGTCGTCGGCTGACGAACTGGAGTCGATGGCACCGGCGTCGGTGGGCCAAGGCTGCGGTGCGGGACGAGGGCGGTGCGTCGTGTAACTTACGAGCGGTGCCCCCGAACCACGGTGCAAGCAGCGGCGTCGAGTCCGGCGTGGAGCGGTGTCGTCGGGAAGGCCACGGCGTCGTCGTCGCGAGGCGGTGCGGAGTGCGGTGCCCACAGGTCGCGGTGCGAGCAGCGGCTCGGTGGCGGCGTCAGCAGGCGTCGTCGGTGAGACCAGGGTCGCGGTGCGGCGTTGCGGCGGTGCCCTCTGCGGTGCCGTCGGGACACGGAGTCGGCAGCGGCATCGTCGACGTCGTCGAGTTGCTTTTCTTCTGTTGCAGCACAAAACACACAGTCCCCAGTGCTGAGGGCAGAAGAACTTGAATTCTTTGCTGTTCCTGAGACTTCTTGAACAGGGGGCAAGCTCTATCTCAAGCCCTTGGAGACACTCACAAAGTAGATTGCAGAAAGTTCAGTTCCAGTCCTTTCACTGCCCAAGACAGAAGCAGTCACTGCAGGCCAACACAGCAAAGCACACAGCAAAGTGATAGTTCCTCCTCACAGCTTCTCCCGCTCTTCTTCTTGGCAGTCTTCTTGATCCAAAAGAGTTCTAATTTTCTGGGGTTTGGGTCCCCCTTTTTATCCTCAATTTCTCTTTGTTCTCTGAAGGCAGAGAGGCCTTTGCCTAGTCCAAACCAGTTCTGGTCAGTCCTGGAGCACTTTGTTGACAAGTCTCCTTCTTTCCTTTCACAGTGCAGGCCAGGGACATCAGACGCACCACAGGAGGTGGAGCCAGCATTGTGGAGGGAAGGCCCAGCCCTATTCAGGTCCCAGGTGCATCTCCTCCCACCCATCTACATGTAGATATTGCTATTCAGCCCTGTGCTGACTCACCCTGTCTCCTGGCATCCCCCAGCCCCTGTCACTCACACTCCAGACAAGGAATACACAACCTAGCAGAGGCAGGCTTGGATGGTTAGACAAGAAAATACCCACTTTCTAAAAGTGGTATTTTCAAACACAGAATGTTAAAAACAACTTTACTAAAAGATGCATTTTATCATTCTGAGTCCAGGCATACTAAACTCGAATTTCTACCATGTTCCCTGGGTCAGTTAGGATTATAAGCTGTAATAATCAAAACTGACCATTCTGGCCTATGGGGAACAGGTAGCCTTGCAATAGTGAAAAACGAAATAGGCTGTAATTCACTATCAGGACATGCCACACACACCAGGGCATGTCCTACCTTTCACATACAATGCACCCTGCCCACAGGGGTACCTTGGGCCTACCTTAGGGGTGACTAACATGTAGAAAAGGGAAGGTTTAGGGACTTGCAAGTGTGTGCACTTGCCAAGTCGACATGGCAGCCCCAGGCTGTGCACAGGCTCTGCAATGGCAGGCCAGAGTTACACTTTACAGGCTGTTTGTGTGGGTGGCACAATCCAGTGCTGCAGCCCACCAACAGCATTTGATATATAGGCCCTGGCACTCTCAGTGCACTTTACTAGGGACTGACACATAGATCAAATAGGCCAATCATGGAAATACCAATCCATAACACATTTTGTACAGGAGCACTTGCACTTTCCCACTGGACAGCAGTGAGGAAAGTGCGCAGAATCATTACACCAGCAAAAACAGAGTCAAAAACCAGGAGGTCAGAAAGCAAAAAGTCAGGGGAAACACGCCAAAAGATGCCAAGTCTAACACATGTCCCCTCCAGCTGAAAGTAGGGAGAACAACCCAACCCCATTGGAGTTCTCTTCACTAAGGCGGAAGAACCTGGACAGACTATCTGCGTTGGCGTGTTCTGTACCAGGGCGGTGTTCCACCGTAAAGTCCATTCCCTGTAGGGAGATGGACCACCTCAGCAGTTTTGGATTCTCACCCCTCATTTGCATCAACCATCTGAGGGGCCTGTGGTCTGTCTGAACCCGGAAGTGAGTCCCAAACAGGTATGGTCTCAGCTTCTTCAGTGCCCAGACCACAGCAAAAGCTTCCCTTTCTATGGCACTCCACCTCTGTTCCCTGGGGAGTAGTCTCCTGCTAAGGAAGACTACAGGCTGATCCAGGCCCTCTTCTTTCAATTGTGAGAGCACCGCTCCCACACCATGCTCTGAAGCGTCAGTCTGCACGCTATGTGGCATATTAACAAGGCGGCGATAAACAATTATCGCCGCTTTTGCGGCCGTTTTCGGCCGAAAAGCGGCGATAATTATATCGCCTTATCAGCAAAGACACGCTATCGCGTGTTTTGCTGATTTTGCTCCCGTTTCCAGCACGCCTGACTTCGCATCGATAATGAGATGCAAAGTAGGCGTGTCTGTAGAAACAACATGGGTAAATATCGCGAAGGCAGCTTCGCGATATTTACAATGCGGGGAAGCGATTGTTTTAATCGCGTTAAGTATGCCTTAACGCAGGAATTTAACGTCTGTTAAATTCCTGACTAAGGCATACTTAACATGGGGGGTGGATTCTGTGGCTAAGACCACAGGCCCTATCATCTAGGATATCGCCGTTTTCCCATGGAAAACAGCGATATCCACGCTATCTCTGACATTTTTATCGCCACGGCGATGCGCGTTGTTAATAACGCGCTAACCGGGCGATAAATTCCAGAGATAGCCGGCGATAAATATGCAAGCGCTAAGCGCGCTTTGCGATATTTATCGCCGGCCCTTGATAATATGCCCCCAAATTCCTTGGAGAAGTCAGGTGCCTTGAGCACGGGCGCCGTGCACATGGCTGCCTTCAGGGCATCAAAAGCTTTCTGGCAAGACTCAGTCCAGATCACCTTCCTGGGCTGCTTCTTGGAAGTCAGCTCTGTTAAGGGGGCAACAATGGTGCCATAGCCCTTAACAAATCTCCTATAGTAGCCGGTGAGACCTAAGAAGGCTCTCACCTCTGTCTGGGTCTTGGGGGTTCCCAAGCCAGGATGGTGTCAATCTTGGGTTGTAGGGGCGCCACCTGGCCGCTTCCTACCTGGTGTCCCAAGTACACCACAGAACCCTGCCCGATCTGGCACTTACTGGCCTTGATCGTGAGGCCTGCACCTTGCAGAGCCCTCAACACTTTCTCAAGGTGCTGTAAATGTTCTTCCCAGCTGGAACTGAACACAGCAATGTCATCCAGGTAGGCGGCACTGAAATCCTCCAGTCCAGCCAACACCTGATTGACCAACCTCTAAAAGGTGGCAGGAGCATTCTTCAGCCCAAAGGGCATCACCCGAAATTGGTAATGACCTTCTGGGGTTGAGAATGCTGACCTCTCCTTGGCCCCATCGGTTAAGGCAATCTGCCAGTACCCAGACGTTAAATCAAATGTGCTGAGGAACCGGGCAGCTCCCAACCGATCAATGAGCTCATCAGCTCTGGGGATGGGGTGCGCGTCAGTCCTGGTGACGGCATTGAGCCCACGGTAGTCCACACAAAACCGGAGTTCTGGAGTGGCACCTGGTGCAGCAGCCTTTGGGACCAAGACCACTGGGCTGGCCCAAGGACTGTTGGAGGGCTCAATCACCCCTAACGCCAACATCTTAGAGACCTCCTCCTTGATGCTGGCCCTGACCCGGTCAGTCAACCTGTAAATCTTGTGCTTCACAGGAGGGCTGTCACCAGTGTCCACGTCATGGGTACACCAGTGAGTAACACCGGGGGTCAGAGAGAACAGTGGGGCGAACTGTCCCAACAACTGGTGACAGTCCCCTGCTGCTCCTGAGTCAGTGTAGGGGAGAGGATCACACCTTCCACTGACCCATCATGCTCCTTGGTAGACAGGAGGTCAGGGAGAGGCTCACTCTCCTCTTCCACCCCATCATCTGTCGCCAAGAGCATACTCACTTCGGACCTCTCGAAGTGGGGCTTGAGGCGGTTCACGTGAAGGACCCTCAAAGGGTTCCTTGGAGACTGCAAATCCACCAGGTAGGTGACGTCACTTTTGCGCTCCACCACCTCATATGGCCCAGTCCACTTGTCCTGCAAGGCACAAGGTTCCACTGGGGCCATGACCCACACTTTTTGCCCAGGTTGAAATACGACCAGAGTGGCATTCTGGTCATACCACCTCTTCATTTCTTCCTGGCTTGCTTCTAGGTTCGCCTGAGCGGGTTTCCTGAAGCAGGCAGTTTGGTTTCTAAAGGCCAGCATGTAACTAAACACATCCTGGGGAGTTTTCCTGGGAGCTGCTTCCCAGCCTTCCTTTACCAAACTCAGAGGTCCTCTGACAGGGTGGCCATACAGGAGCTCAAAGGGGCTGTACCCAAGAGACTTCTGAGGCACCTCCCTGTAAGCAAAGAGTAGGCATGGCAAGAGGACGTCCCACTTACGCCTCATGGTTTCTGTTAGACCCTTGATCATGCCTTTCAAGGTCTGGTTGAATCTCTCCACCAGACCGTTTCCTTGTGGGTGGTAAGGATTGGTGAACTTGTAGGTTACACCACACTACTTCCACAGGGATGTCATATACTTGGATATGAAATTGGTCCCCCTGTCAGAAACCACCTCTCTGGGGAAGCCCACACGGGAAAAGATCCCCATTAACGCCCGGCCCACCACTGGCGCCGTCGTTGTCCGGAGAGGGATTGCCTCAGGGTACCGGGTGGCATGGTCCACCAAGACCAGGATGTACCTGTTGCCCATGGCTGTCTTGGGATCCAGTGGCCCCACAATATCCATCCCTACCCTTTCAAAGGGTGTTCCAACAACAGGAAAAGGTTGGAGAGGAGCTTTGACCTTCCTCCCACTCTTACCACTTGCCTGGCAAGTTTGGCAAGACCTACAGTGTGCATCTGACTGCCTTCGCATTTGGGGCCAAAAGAAGTGGGTGACAAACCGGTCAAAGGTCTTGTCCTGCCCCAAATGTCCTGCCAAAGGCACGTCATGAGCCATACCCAGAAGGAAGGTCCTGAAGCGCTGGGGTACCACCAGCACACGGGCTGACCCAGGCTCAGCAACCTTAGGCTCACTGTACAGGAGACCATTCTCCCAGTAGATCAGATGTGACCCAGACTGATTACCAGCTGCCTGGTCTGCAGCCTGCCGCCGCAGACCCTCCAGAGTAGGGCACTCGTTCTGCTCCCTGCAGAACTCCTCCCTGGTGGGACCCCCTTCTTGCTGCCAATGGGTCAGCTCAGAGATGTCTCCCAGTTCGGCTACCTGCTCCCCTGTAGGCACCGGGGCGTCCCCCTCGAGGTCCGCCTCCTCCTGGTCCATGGGAACTTCGGGGGCCGGTTTCCCGCGCCCCTGCCCTTCCTCTTGGCAGGGACTTGGGCCACTGTTCCAGGCTCCAAGTCCTCTTGATCACCCTTTCTGGCTGCCATTGACCGAGTAGACACGCATGCCCACTCTGGCAACCCAAGCATCTCCAAGTGAGACCTGAGCTCAACATCCTTCCATAAGGACTGCTCCAGGTCGTTACATAGCAGACAATCTACAGGCATGGTGGGGCTCACAACCACCCTCAAGGGACCTGAGACCCCCCATTCAAAGGGAACCTGCGCCACCATACACTGGCGCTCAGAGTTGTCTACAGCAACTACTTGGTGGAATGCCCCTGGGACTACCTGCTTCTCAGAGACCAGGTGACACCGGACTGAGGTCACACTGGTTCCAGTATCTCTGAGAGCCTCTACCCTGTTCCCATTAATGGTCACCCAGGTGCTATATTTCTTTGTGTTAGGGGGCACCTGGTTTCCTGGGACCATCTCACTGTCCCCTAGTGAGACAAGGGTCATTTCTGCGGGATCCCCACCCTCCTGTGGGCACCCCTCCTCCCCAAGCGCTACACTAGCCAACACTTTGGACTGTCCACCGGTGGGTGGCTGTGTCCCCTTTGGGCACTTGGGGTCCCCCTTAAAGTGACCTACCTGGTCACATGCATAACACTTGCGGGGGCCGGTCTCAACAGGCTTCCCTGTAGAGACCCCTTTCTTCTTATCACCGGGGGGCTGGGAACCTTTACCCTGGGTACTAGTTTGGGGCCCTTTAGAGAACTCCTGTGCTTTACCCTTGTCCCCCCTGCCTTTCTGCTGGGGACCCTGCCCACCTTTGGCTGAGTCTCCCCCAAACGCTTTCTAGTGGACCCTGGTACTCACCCAGCGGTCCGCCTCCATAGCAAGCTTCCTGGGGTCAGTTAGCTTACTATCAACTAGGTGCTGGCGCAGATCTGCAAAACATAGACTAGACAAGTGCTCCCATGCAATCCAATTGTAGAGTCCCTGAAAATCTGTCACGTTACTGCCCTTCACCCAACCATCCAGCGACCTACAGAACATATCCACACATTCCAACCAAGTGTTGGCCTCAGCCTTTTTACTGGACCTAAACTGATCCCTGTACTTCTCAGAAGTGAGCCCATACCTAGTGAGGAGAGCGTCTTTCATGTCAGCATAGGTGAGGTCCTGCCCCTTACCCAAAGCTATCAGAGTATCCCTAGCTTCCTCTGGAAAGAGAGGCCACAACCCCGCTCCCCAGTTCCTCTCAGGGACCCCATTCATATGAATAGACGACTCGTACCCTTGAAACCACCTTTGTATGTCATCACCCTTTTTGTACTCTTTACCTACATTCTTGGGGATGTGTACAATCCTGTCTGTGTGTGCTGAAGAATTGCTGCCACCATCTGAACCGGATCTACTCTTTAGCTCCAGCTCCTTAATCATTCTCTCATGATCTAGTACCATCTTCCTTTCCTCCATGGCTATTCTTTTCTCTTCCCTCTCACTTTCTATTCTGAGTTTCTCCAATTCAAACCTCCTTACTTCCCGCCTGTCCTCCAGCTCCTCTGGGGACAAACTACTGCTGCCTGGCCTGGAGGGTTCCCCCCTCCCAAAAGCACATCCACCCTACGAACAGGCTCCTCCACCTCTCCATTGAGATCACCAGATTGCCCACTGGCATGTCTGGCTGCTACCCAGGCCCTCAGCGCCTTTTGTAGCTCATCCTTCCTGGTGAGGCCTCTGACCTGGACTTTCAGGTTCTTGCAAATCGATTTTAACTCCTTGACATTGTAGGCTTCCAATCGATCCTCCTCAAAGGCAATTTCTACTGATGCAATTGATGATACTATGGGGCATATTTACAAGCCCCTTGCGCCACTTTTGCGCCGCCGTTGCGTCACGCATGTGACGCAGAGGCGACGCAAACCATGCGCCGCGTTGCGCTATATTTACAACGTGACGCATCTAGGGAGATGCGTCACGTAGTAAACCCCTGCGCCACATGAAACCTGCGTCAGGTTTCATGTGGGCGTACCGGCGCAGGGGGGGGGCGTTCTGGCGCAGGAACGCCTCGGCAAAGTGACGTAGTGAAATCTACAAGATTTCACGCAGTCACTTTTCCGGCAGCTGGTGCGTCAAATCCTTACGCCTGCTTCAAGCAGGCGTAAGGATTGACGCACCATGTTAGGGATAGGGAAGGTTGGAACAGTGCTGGAGTTGCGTCGCGCTTGCGACACAACTTCAGCACTGCGCCAACCTTCCGCCGGCAGATGCGTCACGCATCTGCTTATCCTTGCGCCACGATGCGCCGCAATTGTAAATGCGGCGCATCGGACGTGGCGCAAGGGTAAACTTGCGTGACGCATTTTCCCTGGCGCATCCCTGCTGATATGCAGGGATGCGCCAGGAACGTAAATATGCCCCTATAGATTCAGGCATGTTGAAGTAGCAAGTTCAAACTGGCAAGATCAAAAATAGGCCAAAAAGAAAAAGAACCTGTAAGTGGTACGTAATGGTCTGCGATATGGTAGTAGTGCACACCAATCACTGTAAGTCAAGTGCAAACACAAGTCCTATCCTCACCGCTGACAACCAATGTTAGAAATGGGGGTCTCTAGTTGGCAAGGGCTTGCACCTTTGTCCAAGTAGGGACCCTTCTTCCTAGTCAGGATAAGGGAGTTACACTCCTAAAATAACCCCTGCTCACCCCCTTGGTAGCTTGGCACGAGCAGTCAGGCTTATTCTAGAGGCAGTGTGTAAAGCATTTGCACCAAACCAACAGTAATACAATGTAAGCACTACAAACGGACACCACACCAGTTTAGAAAAATATCCAATATTTTTATATACTTTAAACAAGACCAAATACGATAAAAATCCACTGTACAGTACTTCAGAAATAGTTACTTCTCAAAATGTCTTTAAAAACAGTTCCTTGATGTCGATAGCTCCGTCCAGGGCTATCACGGCGTCATGAACAAACAAATCCAAAGAGTTCTGGCTGACCGCGGCGTCGCGGGTCAGCTACGGTGTCGGGAAGACCCGCAAACAGTACCTTTCAGAAATGCAGGGCGTCGATGACCTCGCGGTGAGCTTCCGAAAACACGGCATCCGCAGGCG
The DNA here is from genome assembly GCA_963921515.1 of Calotriton arnoldi. Classification (NCBI taxonomy): domain Eukaryota; kingdom Metazoa; phylum Chordata; class Amphibia; order Caudata; family Salamandridae; genus Calotriton; species Calotriton arnoldi. Next base: position 513,061 of record CAWUFW010012713.1, read on the forward strand.
TCGGTTCCGGAGGTTGGTGCGGCGTCGTCGGGGCCCTCGAAGTCACACGCGTTGCAGATCGATCTCCTCTGTTGAAGTCAGGAGCGCTGGCGTCGGCCGGCGTCGGGTGCTGCGGTGCGAAGTGCAGCGGTGCGGCGTGCAGTGCTCTCAGGTCGCAGTGCGAGCAGCGGCTCGGTGGCGGCGTCGGATGGCGTCGTCGGGGAGACCAGGGTCACGGTGTGAGATGAAGGCGGTGCTCGTCACGGTGCTGGCAGGTCATGGTGCAGCAGCGGCGTCGTCGTAGCTGCAGCGCTGTCGTCGGCTGAAGAACTGGAGTCGATGGCACTGGCGTCGGTGGGCCAAGGCTGCGGTGCGGGACGAGGGCGGTGCGTCGTGTAACTTACGAGCGGTGCCCCCGAACCACGGTGCAAGCAGCGGCGTCGAGTCCGGCGTGGAGCGGCGTCGTCGGGAAGGCCACGGCGTCGCAGTGAAGCGAGGCGGTGCGGAGTGCGGTGCCCACAGGTCGCGGTGCGAGCAGCGGCTCGGTGGCGGCATCAGCAGGCGTCATCGGTGAGACCAGGGTCGCGGTGTGGCATTGCGGCGGTGCCCTCTGCGGTGCCGTCGGGACACGGAGTCGGCAGCGGCGGCGTCGAGTTGCTTTTCTTCTGTTGCAGCACAAAACACACAGTCGCCAGTGCTGAGGGCAGAAGAACTTGAAGTCTTTGCTGTTCCTGAGACTTCTTGAACAGGGGGCAAGCTCTACCTCAAGCCCTTGGAGACACTCACTAAGTAGATTGCAGAAAGTTCCGATTCCAGTCCTTTCACTGCCCAAGACAGAAGCAGCCACTGCAGGCCAACACAGCAAAGCACACAGCAAAGTGGTAGTTCCTCCTCACAGCTTCTCCTGCTCTTCTTCTTGGCAGTCTTCTTGATCCAAAAGAGTTCTAATTTTCTGGGGTTTGGGTCCCCCTTTTTATCCTCAATTTCTCTTTGTTCTCTGAAGGCAGAGAGGCCTTTGCCTAGTCCAAACCAGTTCTGGTCAGTCCTGGAGCACTTTGTTGACAAGTCTCCTTCTTTCCTTTCACAGTGCAGGCCAGGGACATCAGACGCACCACAGGAGGTGGAGCCAGCATTGTGGAGGGAAGGCCCAGCCCTATTCAGGTCCCAGGTGCATCTCCTCCCACCCATCTACATGTAGATCTTGCTATTCAGCCCTGTGCTGACTCACCCTGTCTCCTGGCATCCCCCAGCCCCTGTCACTTACACTCCAGACAAGGAATACGCAACCTAGCAGAGGCAGGCTTGGATGGTTAGACAAGAAAATACCCACTTTCTAAAAGTGGTATTTACAAACACAGAATGTTAAAACCAACTTTACTAAAAGATGCATTTTATCATTCTGAGTCCAGGCATACTAAACTCGAATTTCTACCATGTTCCCTGGGTCAGTTAGGATTATAAGCTGTAATAATCAAAACTGCCCATTCTGGCCTATGGGGAACAGGTAGCCTTGCAATAGTCAAAAACGAAATAGGCTGTAATTCACTATCAGGACATGCCACACACACCAGGGCATGTCCTACCTTTCACATACAATGCACCCTGCCCACAGGGGTACCTTGGGCCTACCTTAGGGGTGACTAACATGTAGAAAAGGGAAGGTTTAGGGACTTGCAAGTGTGTGCACTTGCCAAGTCGACATGGCAGCCCCAGGCTGCGCACAGGCTCTGCAATGGCAGGCCAGAGTTACACTTTACAGGCTGTTTGTGTGGGTGGCACAATCCAGTGCTGCAGCCCACCAACAGCATTTGATCTATAGACCCTGGCACTCTCAGTGCACTTTACTAGGGACTGACACATAGATCAAATAGGCCAATCATGGAAATACCAATCCATAACACAATTTGTACAGGAGCACTTGCACTTTCCCACTGGACAGCAGTGAGGAAAGTGCGCAGAATCATTACACCAGCAAAAACAGAGTCAAAAACCAGGAGGTCAGAAAGCAAAAAGTCAGGGGAAACACGCCAAAAGATGCCAAGTCTAACACATGTCCCCTCCAGCTGAAAGTAGGGAGAACAACCCAACCCCATTGGAGTTCTCTTCACTAAGGCGGAAGAACCTGGACAGACTATCTGCGTTGGCGTGTTCTGTACCAGGGCGGTGTTCCACCGTAAAGTCCATTCCCTGTATGGAGATGGACCACCTCAGCAGTTTTGGATTCTCACCCCTCATTTGCATCAACCATCTGAGGGGCCTGTGGTCTGTCTGAACCCGGAAGTGAGTCCCAAACAGGTATGGTCTCAGCTTCTTCAGTGCCCAGACCACAGCAAAAGCTTCCCTTTCTATGGCACTCCACCTCTGTTCCCTGGGGAGTAGTCTCCTGCTAAGGAAGACTACAGGCTGATCCAGGCCTTCTTCTTTCAATTGTGAGAGCACCGCTCCCACACCATGCTCTGAAGCGTCAGTCTGTACGCTATGTGGCATATTAACAAGGCGGCGATAAACAATTATCGCCGCTTTTGCGGCCGTTTTCGGCCAAAAAGCGGCGATAATTATATCGCCTTATCAGCAAAGACACGCTATCGCGTGTTTTGCTGATTTTGCTCCCGTTTCCAGCACGCCTGACTTCGCATCGATAATGAGATGCAAAGTAGGCGTGTCTGTAGAAACAACATGGGTAAATATCGCGAAGGCAGCTTCGCGATATTTACAATGCGAGAAGCGATTGTTTTAATCGCGTTAAGTATGTCTTAACGCAGGAATTTAACGTCTGTTAAATTCCTGACTAAGGCATACTTAACATGGGGTTGGATTCTGTGGCTAAGACCACAGGCCCTATCATCTAGGATATCGCCGTTTTCCCATGGAAAACGGCGATATCCACGCTATCTCTGACATTTTTATCGCCACGGCGATGCGCGTTGTTAATAACGCGCTAACCGGGCGATAAATTCCAGAGATAACCGGCGATAAATATGCAAGCGCTAAGCGCGCTTTGCGATATTTATCGCCGGCCCTTGATAATATGCCCCCAAATTCCTTGGAGAAGTCAGGTGCCTTGAGCACGGGCGCCGTGCACATGGCTGCCTTCAGGGCATCAAAAGCTTTCTGGCAAGACTCAGTCCAGATCACCTTCCTGGGCTGCTTCTTGGAAGTCAGCTCTGTTAAGGGGGCAACAATGGTGCCATAGCCCTTAACAAATCTCCTATAGTAGCCGGTGAGACCTAAGAAGGCTCTCACCTCTGTCTGGGTCTTGGGGGTTCCCAAGCCAGGATGGTGTCAATCTTGGGTTGTAGGGGCGCCACCTGGCCGCTTCCTACCTGGTGTCCCAAGTACACCACAGAACCCTGCCCGATCTGGCACTTACTGGCCTTGATCGTGAGGCCTGCACCTTGCAGAGCCCTCAACACTTTCTCAAGGTGCTGTAAATGTTCTTCCCAGCTGGAACTGAACACAGCAATGTCATCCAGGTAGGCGGCACTGAAATCCTCCAGTCCAGCCAACACCTGATTGACCAACCTCTGAAAGGTGGCAGGAGCATTCTTCAGCCCAAAGGGCATCACCCGAAATTGGTAATGACCTTCTGGGGTTGAGAATGCTGACCTCTCCTTGGCCCCATCGGTTAAGGCAATCTGCCAGTACCCAGACGTTAAATCAAATGTGCTGAGGAACCGGGCAGCTCCCAACCGATCAATGAGCTCATCAGCTCTGGGGATGGGGTGCGCGTCAGTCCTGGTGACGGCATTGAGCCCACGGTAGTCCACACAAAACCGGAGTTCTGGAGTGGCACCTGGTGCAGCAGCCTTTGGGACCAAGACCACTGGGCTGGCCCAAGGACTGTTGGAGGGCTCAATCACCCCTAACGCCAACATCTTAGAGACCTCCTCCTTGATGCTGGCCCTGACCCGGTCAGTCAACCTGTAAATCTTGTGCTTCACAGGAGGGCTGTCACCAGTGTCCACGTCATGGGTACACCAGTGAGTAACACCGGGGGTCAGAGAGAACAGTGGGGCGAACTGTCCCAACAACTGGTGACAGTCCCCCTGCTGCTCCTGAGTCAGTGTAGGGGAGAGGATCACACCTTCCACTGACCCATCATGCTCCTTGGTAGACAGGAGGTCAGGGAGAGGCTCACTCTCCTCTTCCACCCCATCATCTGTCGCCAAGAGCATACTCACTTCGGACCTCTCGAAGTGGGGCTTGAGGCGGTTCACGTGAAGGACCCTCAAAGGGTTCCTTGGAGACTGCAAATCCACCAGGTAGGTGACGTCACTTTTGCGCTCCACCACCTCATATGGCCCAGTCCACTTGTCCTGCAAGGCACAAGGTTCCACTGGGGCCATGACCCACACTTTTTGCCCAGGTTGAAATACGACCAGAGTGGCATTCTGGTCATACCACCTCTTCATTTCTTCCTGGCTTGCTTCTAGGTTCGCCTGAGCGGGTTTCCTGAAGCAGGCAGTTTGGTTTCTAAAGGCCAGCATGTAACTAAACACATCCTGGGGAGTTTTCCTGGGAGCTGCTTCCCAGCCTTCCTTTACCAAACTCAGAGGTCCTCTGACAGGGTGGCCATACAGGAGCTCAAAGGGGCTGTACCCAAGAGACTTCTGAGGCACCTCCCTGTAAGCAAAGAGTAGGCATGGCAAGAGGACGTCCCACTTACGCCTCATGGTTTCTGTTAGACCCTTGATCATGCCTTTCAAGGTCTGGTTGAATCTCTCCACCAGACCGTTTCCTTGTGGGTGGTAAGGATTGGTGAACTTGTAGGTTACACCACACTACTTCCACAGGGATGTCATATACTTCGATATGAAATTGGTCCCCCTGTCAGAAACCACCTCTCTGGGGAAGCCCACACGGGAAAAGATCCCCATTAACGCCCGGCCCACCACTGACGCCGTCGTTGTCCGGAGAGGGATTGCCTCAGGGTACCGGGTGGCATGGTCCACCAAGACCAGGATGTACCTGTTGCCCATGGCTGTCTTGGGATCCAGTGGCCCCACAATATCCATCCCTACCCTTTCAAAGGGTGTTCCAACAACAGGAAAAGGTTGGAGAGGAGCTTTGACCTTCCTCCCACTCTTACCACTTGCCTGGCAAGTTTGGCAAGACCTACAGTGTGCATCTGACTGCCTTCGCATTTGGGGCCAAAAGAAGTGGGTGACAAGCCGGTCAAAGGTCTTGTCCTGCCCCAAATGTCCTGCCAAAGGCACGTCATGAGCCATACCCAGAAGGAAGGTCCTGAAGCGCTGGGGTACCACCAGCACACGGGCTGACCCAGGCTCAGCAACCTTAGGCTCACTGTATAGGAGACCATTCTCCCAGTAGATCAGATGTGACCCAGACTGATTACCAGCTGCCTGGTCTGCAGCCTGCCGCCGCAGACCCTCCAGAGTAGGGCACTCGTTCTGCTCCCTGCAGAACTCCTCCCTGGTGGGACCCCCTTCTTGCTGCCAATGGGTCAGCTCAGAGATGTCTCCCAGTTCGGCTACCTGCTCCCCTGTAGGCACCGGGCGTCCCCCTCGAGGTCCGCCTCCTCCTGGTCCATGGGAACTTCGGGGGCCGGTTTCCCGCGCCCCTGCCCTTCCTCTTGGCAGGGACTTGGGCCACTGTTCCAGGCTCCAAGTCCTCTTGATCACCCTTTCTGGCTGCCATTGACCGAGTAGACACGCATGCCCACTCTGGCAACCCAAGCATCTCCAAGTGAGACCTGAGCTCAACATCCTTCCATAAGGACTGCTCCAGGTCGTTACATAGCAGACAATCTACAGGCATGGTGGGGCTCACAACCACCCTCAAGGGACCTGAGACCCCCCCATTCAAAGGGAACCTGCGCCACCATACACTGGCGCTCAGAGTTGTCTACAGCAACTACTTGGTGGAATGCCCCTGGGACTACCTGCTTCTCAGAGACCAGGTGACACCGGACTGAGGTCACACTGGCTCCAGTATCTCCTGAGAGCCTCTACCCTGTTCCCATTAATGGTCACCCAGGTGCTATATTTCTTTGTGTTAGGGGGCACCTGGTTTCCTGGGACCATCTCACTGTCCCCTAGTGAGACAAGGGTCATTTCTGCGGGATCCCCACCCTCCTGTGGGCACCCCTCCTCCCCAAGCGCTACACTAGCCAACACTTTGGACTGTCCACCGGTGGGTGGCTGTGTCCCCTTTGGGCACTTGGGGTCCCCCTTAAAGTGACCTACCTGGTCACATGCATAACACTTGCGGGGGCCGGTCTCAACAGGCTTCCCTGTAGAGACCCCTTTCTTCTTATCACCGGGGGGCTGGGAACCTTTACCCTGGGTACTAGTTTGGGGCCCTTTAGAGAACTCCTGTGCTTTACCCTTGTCCCCCTGCCTTTCTGCTGGGGACCCTGCCCACCTTTGGCTGAGTCTCCCCAAACGCTTTCTAGTGGACCCTGGTACTCACCCAGCGGTCCGCCTCCATAGCAAGCTTCCTGGGGTCAGTTAGCTTACTATCAACTAGGTGCTGGCGCAGATCTGCAAAACATAGACTAGACAAGTGCTCCCATGCAATCCAATTGTAGAGTCCCTGAAAATCTGTCACGTTACTGCCCTTCACCCAACCATCCAGCGACCTACAGAACATATCCACACATTCCAACCAAGTGTTGGCCTCAGCCTTTTTACTGGACCTAAACTGATCCCTGTACTTCTCAGAAGTGAGCCCATACCTAGTGAGGAGAGCGTCTTTCATGTCAGCATAGGTGAGGTCCTGCCCCTTACCCAAAGCTATCAGAGTATCCCTAGCTTCCTCTGGAAAGAGAGGCCACAACCCCGCTCCCCAGTTCCTCTCAGGGACCCCATTCATATGAATAGACGACTCGTACCCTTGAAACCACCTTTGTATGTCATCACCCTTTTTGTACTCTTTACCTACATTCTTGGGGATGTGTACAATCCTGTCTGTGTGTGCTGAAGAATTGCTGCCACCATCTGAACCGGATCTACTCTTTAGCTCCAGCTCCTTAATCATTCTCTCATGATCTAGTACCATCTTCCTTTCCTCCATGGCTATTCTTTTCTCTTCCCTCTCACTTTCTATTCTGAGTTTCTCCAATTCAAACCTCCTTACTTCCCGCCTGTCCTCCAGCTCCTCTGGGGACAAACTACTGCTGCCTGGCCTGGAGGGTTCCCCCCTCCCAAAAGCACATCCACCCTACGAACAGGCTCCTCCACCTCTCCATTGAGATCACCAGATTGCCCACTGGCATGTCTGGCTGCTACCCAGGCCCTCAGCGCCTTTTGTAGCTCATCCTTCCTGGTGAGGCCTCTGACCTGGACTTTCAGGTTCTTGCAAATCGATTTTAACTCCTTGACATTGTAGGCTTCCAATCGATCCTCCTCAAAGGCAATTTCTACTGATGCAATTGATGATACTATAGGGCATATTTACAAGCCCCTTGCGCCACTTTTGCGCCGCCGTTGCGTCACGCATGTGACGCAGAGGCGACGCAAACCATGCGCCGCGTTGCGCTATATTTACAACGTGACGCATCTAGGGAGATGCGTCACGTAGTAAACCCCTGCGCCACATGAAACCTGCGTCAGGTTTCATGTGGGCGTACCGGCGCAGGAGGGGGCGTTCTGGCGCAGGAACGCCTCGGCAAAGTGACGTAGTGAAATCTACAAGATTTCACGCAGTCACTTTTCCGACGCTGGTGCGTCAAATCCTTACGCCTGCTTCAAGCAGGCGTAAGGATTGACGCACCATGTTAGGGATAGGGAAGGTTGGAACAGTGCTGGAGTTGCGTCGTGCTTGCGACACAACTTCAGCACTGCGCCAACCTTCCGCCGGCAGATGCGTCACGCATCTGCTTATCCTTGCGCCACGATGCGCCGCAATTGTAAATGCGGCGCATCGGACGTGGCGCAAGGGTAAACTTGCGTGACGCATTTTCCCTGGCGCATCCCTGCTGATATGCAGGGATGCGCCAGGGAACGTAAATATGCCCCTATAGATTCAGGCATGTTGAAGTAGCAAGTTCAAACTGGCAAGATCAAAAATAGGCCAAAAAGAAAAAGAACCTGTAAGTGGTACGTAATGGTCTGCGATATGGTAGTAGTGCACACCAATCACTGTAAGTCAAGTGCAAACACAAGTCCTATCCTCACCGCTGACAACCAATGTTAGAAATGGGGGTCTCTAGTTGGCAAGGGCTTGCACCTTTGTCCAAGTAGGGACCCTTCTTCCTAGTCAGGATAAGGGAGTTACACTCCTAAAATAACCCCTGCTCACCCCCTTGGTAGCTTGGCACGAGCAGTCAGGCTTATTCTAGAGGCAGTGTGTAAAGCATTTGCACCAAACCAACAGTAATACAATGTAAGCACTACAAACGGACACCACACCAGTTTAGAAAAATATCCAATATTTTTATATACTTTAAACAAGACCAAATATGATAAAAATCCACTGTACAGTACTTCAGAAATAGTTACTTCTCAAAATGTCTTTAAAAACAGTTCCTTGATGTCGATAGCTCCGTCCAGGGCTATCACGGCGTCATGAACAAACAAATCCAAAGAGTTCTGGCTGACCGCGGCGTCGCGGGTCAGCTACGGTGTCGGGAAGACCCGCAAACAGTACCTTTCAGAAATGCAGGGCGTCGATGACCTCGCAGTGAGCTTCCGAAAACACGGCATCTGCAGGCGTCGGTTCCGGAGGTTGGTGCGGCGTCGTCGGGGCCCTCGAAGTCACACGCGTTGCAGATCGATCTCCTCTGTTGAAGTCAGGAGCGCTGGCGTCGGCCGGCGTCGGGTGCTGCGGTGCGAAGTGCAGCGGTGCGGCGTGCAGTGCTCTCAGGTCGCAGTGCGAGCAGCGGCTCGGTGGCGGCGTCGGATGGCGTCGTCGGGGAGACCAGGGTCACGGTGTGAGATGAAGGCGGTGCTCGTCACGGTGCTGGCAGGTCACGGTGCAGCAGCGGCGTCGTCGTAGCTGCAGCGCTGTCGTCGGCTGACGAACTGGAGTCGATGGCACTGGCGTCGGTGGGCCAAGGCTGCGGTGCAGGACGAGGGCGGTGCGTCGTGTAACTTACGAGCGGTGCCCCCGAACCACGGTGCAAGCAGCGGCATCGAGTCCGGCGTGGAGCGGCGGGAAGGCCACGGCGTCGCAGTGAAGCAAGGCGGTGCGGAGTGCGGTGCCCACAGGTCGCGGTGCGAGCAGCGGCTCGGTGGCGGCATCAGCAGGCGTCATCGGTGAGACCAGGGTCGCGGTGTGGCATTGCGGCGGTGCCCTCTGCGGTGCCGTCGGGACACGGAGTCGGCAGCGGCGGCGTCGAGTTGCTTTTCTTCTGTTGCAGCACAAAACACACAGTCGCCAGTGCTGAGGGCAGAAGAACTTGAAGTCTTTGCTGTTCCTGAGACTTCTTGAACAGGGGGCAAGCTCTACCTCAAGCCCTTGGAGACACTCACTAAGTAGATTGCAGAAAGTTCCGATTCCAGTCCTTTCACTGCCCAAGACAGAAGCAGCCACTGCAGGCCAACACAGCAAAGCACACAGCAAAGTGGTAGTTCCTCCTCACAGCTTCTCCTGCTCTTCTTCTTGGCAGTCTTCTTGATCCAAAAGAGTTCTAATTTTCTGGGGTTTGGGTCCCCTTTTTATCCTCAATTTCTCTTTGTTCTCTGAAGGCAGAGAGGCCTTTGCCTAGTCCAAACCAGTTCTGGTCAGTCCTGGAGCACTTTGTTGACAAGTCTCCTTCTTTCCTTTCACAGTGCAGGCCAGGGACATCAGAGGCACCACAGGAGGTGGAGCCAGCATTGTGGAGGGAAGGCCCAGCCCTATTCAGGTCCCAGGTGCATCTCCTCCCACCCATCTACATGTAGATCTTGCTATTCAGCCCTGTGCTGACTCACCCTGTCTCCTGGCATCCCCCAGCCCCTGTCACTTACACTCCAGACAAGGAATACGCAACCTAGCAGAGGCAGGCTTGGATGGTTAGACAAGAAAATACCCACTTTCTAAAAGTGGTATTTACAAACACAGAATGTTAAAACCAACTTTACTAAAAGATGCATTTTATCATTCTGAGTCCAGGCATACTAAACTCGAATTTCTACCATGTTCCCTGGGTCAGTTAGGATTATAAGCTGTAATAATCAAAACTGCCCATTCTGGCCTATGGGGAACAGGTAGCCTTGCAATAGTGAAAAACGAAATAGGCTGTAATTCACTATCAGGACATGCCACACACACCAGGGCATGTCCTACCTTTCACATACAATGCACCCTGCCCACAGGGGTACCTTGGGCCTACCTTAGGGGTGACTAACATGTAGAAAAGGGAAGGTTTAGGGACTTGCAAGTGTGTGCACTTGCCAAGTCGTCATGGCAGCCCCAGGCTGCGCACAGGCTCTGCAATGGCAGGCCAGAGTTACACTTTACGGGCTGTTTGTGTGGGTGGCACAATCCAGTGCTGCAGCCCACCAACAGCATTTGATCTATAGGCCCTGGCACTCTCAGTGCACTTTACTAGGGACTGACACATAGATCAAATAGGCCAATCATGGAAATACCAATCCATAACACATTTTGTACAGGAGCACTTGCACTTTCCCACTGGACAGCATTGAGGAAAGTGCGCAGAATCATTACACCAGCAAAAACAGAGTCAAAAACCAGGAG
>CAWUFW010012714.1:0-45000 GCA_963921515.1 Calotriton arnoldi
GTTTGAATGTAAATACTCTAGGGCTACTTCAGACCATTAAATCCCTCAAACCATTATGAGGAGAAAAACAAACTATAGTGACACTAGAAAATTAGAAAAATGAAGAGATTTATTTATTAATTTATCTTTTTCTTATTTTTGGGTAAGTATAAAAACATGTATTAGAAGTAAAAACAATTCATACAGAGACTAACAAATGTACAACATTCTGACTACATTCATTCACAACCACAAACATACTATAAACACATGATCATATTGATATATATGATTTTTTCGTCAAACATGATAAAATGTATAAAGACTATAGCGAACAAACAAGCAGCAATAGCACTATGATGAAAAACAAGCTTTTTTAGGTGGTTTCCAAACTGACTCTACGCGCGTTTCGACAGAAACACTGTCTTCATCAGGAGTTCCACCGCAAAATGTTGTGCTCAAGTCTATCCAGCATCTGTATGCAAACAAATGAACTGTATAAATAGTCCAGGTCAGAATAGGATATTGTATCATAAAGAGTTTATACTCGTCATCCACGATGCATCTGTGGAATTCTTGTACAGTTAGTAACCTTTTTCAAAGGAGAAACGTTTTAATATGATGGCCGACTCCTCAAAAAAGAGGCCCTACTCGATAAAATGTATCCAGCAGGACAGACGGGCTGCTAGTCCTTCAGATGGTTAAAAATGGATACGGTATCAAAGATCCAAACAGGTTGGCAGCTCTAATCTCTGTATAACAGCCACCCGGAGGGGCTGGAAGACGCCGAAAAGCGTGTCACAGTTTGTCCAGGGATGCCCCGCCATGACTCCTCAGGATAGTTGTTTGGTGACGTATTTGAATTTGACATTTTGTTTGGTCTTTCAATGGTGTATGTATGAATCAGGATCTCAGTGCGCACATGTATGTTGATTGTTGCAATTGTGGGACATCAGGCGGGTGCTTGTGGTCATGTTTCCGTGCAGTTGATGTGCTGAGTCTTTGTCTGGGGGAGGTGGGGGTGCCCATGGTGGGGCTGGGGGGGTCCTGGGGGTGGTGGAGGTGGATGTTGTGGCTCTCTTGGGTGTCCGGCACGCATGTTCAGTGGCTTCATGGCATCTGTTGCCCTTCAGGTGTGGCTCTGGGCTGGGCTCCATTTTGTGGTGCAGGCTGTGCTCCGACTTTGCACCAGGTCAGGGCAGGTGTTAGTTTCCTGCTGCTAATGCGCCTTATCGCCTGTTTTGGGGTTTTATCGCTGATCGGGCTGGTCGTTGAGAATGTTGAGGTGTGGTGTTGTTGCGGGTTTTTGCTCGGGAACGCCTACTCTGCATCTCATTAGCGATAGTTGCAGGGGTCATCTGTGGCGATGTTTTTTGAGGATGCTTTCGCAGGTAAACTGGTGTTATAGGCTGTTAGCACCAGCTTGTGAATGTTGCGATACATTTTTCTCGACTTTGGCTGCGATAAAGTGCCGTTAACTCGGCGATAGCTCCTTGAGAATATGCCCCTATTTTTCTAAATTGGTTTGAGATTTTCCTTGTGTTTTGTTTTTCCTTTATTACTGTTTGAAGTGCTGCATAAATACTTAACACATTACCTCTAGGTTAAGCCTGACTGCTCTGTGCCAAGCTACAAGAGGGTTGAACACAGGTGAATTTGCGTTTTATTTGTGACTTCACCCTGACAAGGATTGAGGTTTCTGTTTAAATAGGGTTTCATCTACCCCCATCAACCAGCAACCTAATTTCTTACATTACCTCTTCAACACGAGGCACGACCCTTATAAATGATGATGGCCAGTCATACTCTGCAAGAATGATGTCATAGGCACCCAAACAAATCACCAAAAACTGGATTTATTTTGTGCAATATGTCTAATTCGATTTTTATTTTACGCCTTAAACGCTACCAGGAGAGCTCATGTGTCCATCCAATAATTCTACTTAAATGTACTCCTTATTTGGAGTCACCACCAGATGCTTTTAGCAAGTCTGCTGAACTATAGACAATTGTGCTGCATTGTCCTGAAGTGCTACTGTCCATGTCCTGTTTCACAGAAGTATTTGCAGTTTCTAAAGCATGCTTTTTCTTTTTCAATTCAACCACTTTCTTTTTCTTAAATGAGGTTTTGAATAGGAACCTTTCTATTCTTTCTTCATGCTAACCTCAACATCGCATGATTGTTCTCTTTCACTTTCGTCTTTCCTGCAATTCTCACTTGACCCGATTCTTTATGTCGTTCTACTCTCCCCAGAGTCCTTCAAACAATGGGAAGAACGGTTACCAGTGTATGGATAACGGTCTGACTTGTTACATTTTTTAAGCCTCACATTTTGTGAATCCCTTCTGGACTCTAGCTGTAGATGAGATCCCTTGGTGGAAAGGCTTAAGAAAGTCCTCCTCTAATGAAATAATTAAATCAAAGTACACACCAACTTCAGAGTTTTCACTTTTAGTGAAACACATATTGCTTCAAACTTCACATAAGCTATTTATACTTACAAGGCAACTGTTCCAAAAAAAAAAAAAAAATGTAGTGGTGCAATGCTTGTGGAAGGTGAATAAAGTTGGAGGTAGTTTACATTCATTACCTTGCTTGGGAACAACAGTGTTGGCACACAGCTAAAATGGTTGCTTCCTCTGTAATGTTACTAATGACTATTGAAGAGGCAGTTGCAGAGTTAACAGTTAACTTTATACCCAAATCAACCTTTAGAACATGTCTCTGCTCATTTTGTATTTGTTTGAGTGCCTCCAGTAACACCACCAAAGAGGGTGTGCCATGCATAGTAATGTAAATACAAGCAAATATTGTTCCCCAGAAAGAAAAGTCATCTAGGGTGGTAGCATACCAAGTGGTACACACATAGTTAACAATCTTTGCTAGTCTTGGGGAGTAGTGTGAGGATAGACTGCTTCCAATTGAATTCTGTAGTGATTTCTACACTAATCGCCACCCAAAGGTGATTGATATGGAGCTGCTGGACAAGGACACAGCATGGGGATTTCCCCAGCCAACTAGAAAGTCATAGTATAACTAAGAAAGATGAACAACTTAATATTTTACTTTCCTCAACTGATCTTCGCCTAACTAATGGCCGCATCCACTCAGATGCTCCAGCCAATAACTCATATAAATTGGGGAACTGAGAAGTTTAAGATTAAGTTCTTATAAATCTGGAGGCTTGATACTTGGTACGGGACATGAAAGTGAAGCAAAGATTAGAGTGCGACTGTGAAATTGGGTTCCTGGTTGACTGGGATGTGAGTCCTGGTCAAGCAGCAACCGCAATCCTAGTCAGGGTAAGGAACAAGCAAACCCCAAATTAACCTGTGCCTCAACCCACTGGTAACGTGCCACAGAACAGACAGGCTTAACTTAGAGGCAATGTTTAAACTATATGTGCAACACTTCAAACAGTAAAACTGTGGAAAACCCACACAAAAACATCCCACACCAGGTTAAAATAGAGCTGAATTTAGTACATAAAACATGACAAAAACAACATAAATCCAATAAAGGGAATCAAAGTTATGAATTTTTTAAGAATACACTGTAAAATAGTACCTAAAATCAGAAAGCGCCAACTACGGCTACCAGGTCGCGCTGGACTGGGTCAATGTCAAAAGTTCAGGCCTACCACAATATAGCGCGGGTTCGATACAGAACCAGATTAGTCCTGCTGAAGTTTTACCTTCACAAGTTTTGTGCCAAGAGTCCCATTCGCGTCGGAGAGGGTCGCAAAGAGAGCATCGCGGGACGCAGTCAACATGGTGTGAAGAGCAGGACGGGCATCACGGAGAGGCGGGCTGGAGCTTCAAGGTGGCTGTCGATGATGCTGTGCAAACAGACGGGCTGGCAGCGGCTAGCCATGGATTTCAGTGGAAGTGGAGCGGTTCCGGTGCAAACGGACCCGTTCACGGTCGCAAAGAGCCCCAAAATTTGATTTAAAGAGCCTGTGGGCCACACCAGGCATCCAGGACCTGAGATGTACCACTCGGGGCTCAGAAACGTTTTGAAGAGTAGTCCAGTAGCTGTTGGGGAGCCTTTTATGTCCCTGAGGTTTAGATCAGGAGACCAGCAGACTAGTCCTTTGAGTCACTCTGGGGTCCTGGGTTGAAGATAAAGTTACAGGTCCTGGGCCGGACTGGGAACCGAAACCGGCCCCAGCAAACTGCTCGGCCGTCCCCCAGAGGGGGGGGGGGGTTGCGTCGGAGCTGTTTTTTAGGGCCAGTTTCCGCCAATTTTGTTACAGGGGGCCGATATTGCCGGCCCCCGGTAACAATAATGGCCCCCCATGGGCCAAAACCGGCCCACACCCTTGAAGGAAGTGACCCGATTAGGGCCGCCCGGGTCACTCGCGAACACCTCTCAGCCTTCCATACAAATGAAGAGTCGGTCAGACAGTAGAGAATACAAACCAAGTACATGCTTATTCAGATACACTCAAGCGGAGCCCCGTCTGCCCAGTCGCTTGGGGTGCTGCAGAGAGGACTGACATCAGAAAACATGGTGATACATTATGTATGATTCAGAACCAATGAAGGCAGCCCAGACTGGAAATTTCCAGACGGAGGCAGCTACACAAAGGAGGTACAGAAGGATAAGTTTCGATCCTGGGACAGGACACACACTATCTCTTTGCTAAGGTCGTTCTGCCTGCGCCCATCACTGGACTAGTAGGAGCAGGCCTCTATCTAGTGGGAAAGGTATGCGCTAATAAGAACAGTGTATTCATTAGTACAGCAAGGCCCAACCTTGGAGAAAAGGAAAATTACCAAAGCTGCTTCTCGCAGGGGCAGAGAGAGATTAGTTTCACTCATGGATCAAAATGGCGGCCAAACATAAAATGGTGCCGCGAATGCAAACTTATGCAAAACAGTATATAAACAACACGTCTAAGACATTTTTATTCTAAACACCCTGGCGCCCACCTTGGAAACGCCCGGTGCCCGCTACGGCCAGTCCGGTCCTGTACAGGTCCAGTTCTTCTTCCTCAGGCAAGAGGGCTGCAGGCAGCAGGTCAGCATAGCAGGGCAGAAGATCCTTTAGAGCAGCAGCCCAGAAGAGTGGCAGTCCATGTAGCAGAAGAGCAGTATTTCTTCCTGGTAGAGCATCCACAGGTCCAGAAATGTACTGAATAGTTTGTGTCAAAGGTCCTTCTTTTATACACAGTTGTGCCTTTGAAGTGGGTAGAAGCTTCCAGGTGCATGTCTTTGAAGTGCACAGATGCCGTGCCATCCAGACCCTATTCAAGTGTAAGTGGAGTTGAGCCCAGCTCCTCCCTTATATCCTGCCAGTGATGGTCCATCCAGTCACACCTAAGCTCCCCATTGTGTGTGGCTGTCTAGAAGGGATACACAAAGTCCAACTGTCAGCTACACCCAGTCATGTGACCCAGAGACAGACTACAGGCACCAAATGGCTAAGGCAAAAAAATGCAAACTTTCTAAAAGTGGCATTTTCAGAATAGCAATTTAAAATCCGACTTCACCATAAAGTAGGATTTTGAATTGTAATTTCAGAGACACCAAACATGAACTGGTGATCGCTTCCCATTTGGAAATTACACTTATGAAACATAATAAGGCAACCCAAATAATAAACTATGGGATGGATAGGCCTTGAAGTCGTGAAACACAGATTTAAGAGTTTTTCACTACCAGGGCATGTAAAACTTAAAAGTACATGTCCTACTTTTTAAATACATTGCAGCCTGCCCTCTGGACTGTCCAGAGCCTGCGCTAGTGGTGACTTATATGTATTAAAAAGGAAGGTTTGGGGCTGGCAAAAGGTTTATTTTGCCAGTAAAAAATGGCAGTTAAAGCTGCACACACAGGCTCTGCAATGGCAGGCCTGGGACTTTAAGTGCTACTTAAGTGGATGACACAACCAGTGCTGCAGGCCCACTAGTAGTTTTTAATTTACAGGCCCTGGCCACATGTAGTGCCATTTCCGTAGGGACTTACAAGTAAATTAAATATGCTAAATGGCTAAAAGCCAATGTTATCATGTTTTAGGGAAAGAGCACAAGCACTTTTATCACGGGTTAGCAGTGGCAAAGTGTGCAGAGTCCTAAGGCCAACAAAAACGAATTCAGCAAAAATAGGAGGAGGAAGGCAAAACGTTTGGGGACGACCCTGCAGAAAGGGCCATGTTCAACAGCGACCATGACCATTACTAGTAGCATTACTCTCATCTTTCAGCAGCCCACCAACTGAACCTAATTAACTTCACCTTCCAGCCGATTCCTTGGCATTGACAACAAATAGTAAAAATATAGCCAGGCTTTATGTATTCTAGAAAGTACCAAATTAACCAAAAAGCAAATATTGGTATCATCTACATTGACGTCCAATACAGCCAAGGATACATTGGACAGAAACGCTGTTTATCTACTAGAGTCGCTGCTACAAATACCTCACAATTTAAAGATCATTACTAACAAAAGACAGAACTGTCCTCATAAATCACTGCAGTGGTTCGACTTGGAATGCTACAAGTTGAAACAGGTTCTAATAATTGTACTGAAAAACAGGTATTCTATCAAGGCATGGTAAGACCTTTTAAATAACCCGTGGAAGAGTACAAGCAACTAATCAGGTTCAAGAAGGGCCAGTTTACAACATAAAGCATGGTCAGCCCTGCAGGCAAAAATTAAAATTAAAACTCAAGGAACTTCTGGAATCTAGTGAGGGCCAAGCGAAAAACCTGGAATCAAACATCCGCCAACATTCAGGGTAAAACATTTTTCTACAATGTACCAGAATTCGTCCCAGGCAAATTACAGTGCTGAGATTAACTCAAAGCAGATCGCTGCTAAATCTGAAAAGAAATCTTTGGTGGTGCTGATTATTCATAATTTATTTTCGATTTACTCCTCGGAATTTACAGAGGATGAGTGAGGTCTATACAAATAATGTGTGTATGTGCGGTTTTTGAACTCTGGAGATCAGGTTCTCAAAGTGGCAAGCTGAGAGGACAGGTTTTTGTGACTTTACTGCCACCTCATGGTCATAGTTTCGTATTACAAGATAACAACGAAATTTCACACTTAAGAGTTGCGTTCTGATTTGGAGACGGAAGCTCCCACCAGGCACTTGCATGTGGATTGAATGTTATCATCTTTGTCTAATTCAGTGCCTAGCATATACGAACTGTTTTATAGGAAGAATGCATTCAAGGAAACCATCCATTGAATTTTTTATTTGTTCGTTAAAATGATTTGCTTCTTTTTAAACAGACTCAGGATTAGTACTGTGTCAAAGGATGGTAGCAAGTTCAACTTGCACAATCTGTTTAATGGCAACACACTGACAAACACTTTCTTTGAATAGAAAATAGAAAAATCAGAGGCGGTGTGTAACTAAAATCCACCAATAATGTTCAGAGGAATACTGATTTAGAGCTCTACAATTCAGAGATAGTTTAATTATGGATTGGACACACTATTTGTTACGCTGATTATTAGTAGTAAACTCACCAGACTGAAAACAGAAAGCCCACCATCAAATTGGCTAACTTTCTTCTGAAAATTACCTCATTAGAACACGGTGTAAAAGTCTAAGGGGCATATTATCAAGGATGTACAATAATTATCGCAAAGCGCACTTAGCGCTTATTTTTTATCGCTGGCTATCGCTGGATTACATCGCGGAGATAACGCATTATTATCAACGCTTATCTCCAAGGCGATAGAAAATCCAGCGGTAGTGGCGAAACCCAGCAATAGCGCGCGAAACCCTGCGATTAATTCCACGCGCTAATGAAAAGCTTGCTAATAGGCAGGTGAGGACTTAACCTTACAATCCACCTCCCATTGACTAGAATGGTTAAGTCAAGTTTTAAAGAGGTGTTAGATTCCAGCGATAATCGCGGTTAGCGCGAATTATTTTATCGCTTCGCGGGCCTTGCTAATAGGGGGAAGTTGTGTTTGCGACTGTTTTCAGTCACTTTTAGTTGGGAACGCCTACTTTGCATGTCATTAGCAATAATTATCGCTGACATGCAAGGCGGCCAGGAAACGGCAGCTTTCGCCATAAAGCTGTCGCTAACAGCTGTTAGCGACAGCTTGCTAATAGGGCGATAAAAATATTGCCGCTTTAGCGGCAAAAAGTGCCGCTAAAGTGGCGATACTGCCCTTGATAATATTCCCCTAAATAAGGTCAGAAAATGCAGGGAAAAAGTATTTCCGATAATATACCACATTCACAAACGTGTATATGCCCACTACTCAATTGTCCTCTTAAGAGTATCTTCCTTACTCTGGGTCCAAGCCTTCGGTGTCTCCGTCTTTACAAAATGAGGTGAGTCCTCTCACAGAAGAAAGGAAATTCAAGTTCCCCTTCAAAAAAGAAAAGAATCACTCTGCCAAAAACGTGTTTTTTAAACTTTGTTTCATCTTTCTCCTGTTCCTGTAAAACCTCAAAGAGCACGAAACTGGTCCTTGGAGAAGGGAGGGTATTCAGTGACTGTGACAAGGCAGATGTGGGCTCAAAGTAATGAAGATTATCAACTTATCTCCCTTCCTTGTGACAGTCCTTACAAAGTGAAGCGTACCCATCAGTTCACTGACATAAGCCCCCACAGACCGAAAGAAATGTAACCTCACAAAGGCAGTCAAGTCTCCAGTCCACAGGTTAAGAAATAGACTTGTTGGTAAGCAGAACACAAGGAGACAAAGTGCAGCACAGGAGAAGCCTAGGTTGTGAATCATCCAAATGACATGCACTGAGAGGCTTATTTATGAGAGCCCTGGGTCACTTTTTCACCACATAAAGTGGTACATGCATAATGCAGGGCTCTGAATCAGATTTATGAAGCCACTCAAAGCCACCTTGCATGGATTTGAGTGGCCTCATAAATCTTAAGTAATGCGACGCAGCATCAATCGATGCATAGCCGAACTCTGTACTCGGGAGGCTTTCCATGGCGTTGCGGTGTGTTTTCCCATGCAACACTCATGGATTTTGACGCTGCCCCAGATTTACAAAATCATGTAAACCTGGCAATGCACCAAATCCTTACGCCTCCTGAGGTGAGACGTAACAAGGAGAAATTACTTTATTTCTCCTCGTTTTTTCCTCTTTCTCTGTGTGCTGCATTCTGCAGCACGCAAAGAAAGAGGAAAATGCCTCTTAAGGTGCCTCTTCCTGCACAAAAACAATCCTGCATGCAATGGAGGCACCCTTGCACCATGGTGCAAGGATGCCTATGTTAGCGCTAGGCTGCCAAAAGAGCACCAGTGAAGGGAGAAAGGACAGGAATACACAGTATTGCATAAATACGGTGCATTCCTACCCTTTCAATTTGGCATAGCGCAGCGCAGCAAGGTGCCTTGCTGTGCTGCCCTACACCAAAATCCTATAAATGAGGGCCTAAGTATGATCAACATAATCGTATTCCTGCCCCACCTTGTGGGGTTGCTCTTATAAATCAACCATGCCAGTAAGAAGCTTGTTCTAGGAGAAACCTTGTGAACCTTATCATGCCTGAGAAAGTTAAGACAAAGGTGTGCACCAAAAAAACCCAAACAAACAGACTGGGCAGAGGGAAAGATGTCCCCCCAAATATGTATAGCGAGACTATACAATGGGTTAGCACATCGAATCTTCACGAGGTATGAATGTCAAAGAATATAAAGAGCAACCTATTATACATGAAAAAACATCCCTTGTTCAAGAGAATTACTGGAAGAACAAAGTAAGCTCCAGCGAGGAGGGTCTCACTGTGAAACAAGACTAAGTGCAGTCCCTCATCCTCACATGGTCTCATTCTGAGAGAACACAAGACACATGGAAAACATGTAAAAGTAAAGAATGGCAACTTTGATTTTTACCACACTATGGAAAAACTAAATTGCCGAGAAACAGTACAAACCACCATGCAATGTAATGGATGACTCACAGCCCTGGTAAACCGGTCCAGGAATGCAGACAGTGAGCAGAGCGTTAGGGACATAATTAGATGCAGAAAGGCACAGGCTGCAAGAGACATGAGCCATCTACAGAGATGATGAAGCCACACAAAAATATCTACATCAACACTAAACATCATCACCAATATGAAAAATGAGCAAGAAACAAACACACCTGAAAACCACTCATTCCTACAGCGAAAGGCAGAGGTGATATCTGGGCATGAGCCACAATCCAAACATGGCCAACAGTAAAGACTCAGATACAATGTGTGGGGCCGGGGAGGATGACCTACGAATGAGAGACTTCTGGAAATGGACCTGGAGTATCCTAGATGAAAGAAAATAAAAGCAATGGGCCTTAAGAGTGTCCAGACGATAAAGTGTACAGAGGCCACGCTCCCTGTGGACAAAGCCCCACATGCAGTTTGTAGGCAGCACAGGAGAGGATGTGGTCCGTCGGCTTGATTGCCGACTTTGGTGCTGGAAACCAAGGTTCGAGCCTCGGGGTCGCGTCAACATCCTGTGATTCTGGGCAAATCACTTAATCTCCCCGTGTCTGAATGTGTAACGTAACCGGTGCTCATGTAAAGCGCTCCAATACCTTCGGGTCGAGTTTGTGCTATATAAATCTGCATTAAAAAAAAGGCACAGCGCCCATCTAGAGTGAAAGGGCAAATTCCCCTCAATACCAGCAAGAAAGGGTCTAGCTGCATGAGCTGACGTGAACCAGGAACACAACTTCAATATTGCAAAGGTTGCGATAGGAAAACTGAAGATCAGAATCCAACAACAACTTTCAACATGAAAGAAAACTACACCAGGACCCAAAACAATGATCGCGAGAATTAACAGCAATATAAAGGCCACAGCAAGTGAGAATGTCATATAAGGCAGGCCGGAATGAGAACCAGAGCCAAAAGGCATGCGTCTTATCAGAAGATAGCACCATCTATCAAAGGCAACACAGAAGTAAAGGTAAAACAGAATATCTCTGAAACCAACAGGCAAACCACATGCACAGGTAAAATTCCAGGAGGCTGTATTTCCCTTCGGCCATACCAAAACCATGAACCGGAGCTGTTGGACTTGGCCTTTTTGCAGGGTCATCCCTAAACTTTTTGCCTTTCTCCTAGCCATTTTTCTGACATGGTACTGGTGGTTTTAGGACTCTGGGCACTTTAGCACTGCTGTTCATTGTAAAGTGCGTGTGCTCTCTGTGATAAATGTGGTAAGATTGGTCTACACCTGGTTGGCCTATTAATTTACCTGTGAGTCCCTTGTAAAGTGGTATCTCATATACCCAGGGCTGGTAAATTAAATGCTACTGGTGAGCTTGCAGCTCTGATTGCGCCACCCACCAAAGTAGCCTTTCAAACCTATCTCAGGCCTCTGCCATTGCAGGGCCTGTGCGCGCAGTGTTACTGCCGCTGTGACGTGACACCTAAAATGTGTGCCATGTCTGTGACCCCCCTTTTACCGCATATCAGTCACCCCTAAGGTAGGCCCTAGCTAGCCCTATGGGCAGGGTGCATTGTAGGTAAAAGATAGGACATGTACCTTAAGTGTGTGACATGTCCTGGTAGTGACAAACAGCCATTTTTGGTTTCTCACTTCTGTGGGGCTGCCCTCCCATAGGAATGCATTGGGGATTCCCTGATAAGTGTTTCAGTGGTAATCCCTGATATGAGAGGCGCAGCGTGGTCAAGTTTGGTATATTTGGAATAGTGATAATAAATGCTGCGCAATGGTGTGCGCAGATTTATTATAACTATTTTAGAAATGCCACTTTTAGAAGTTGGCATTTCTGTGTGCTATGTGTCTGCCTGCCTGATGTGAATTGCATGTCTGGCTTGTGAGTGACAGGGGCTGGGAGCTGTGTGTGGCTCCAGGAGGGGCAGGGTGAGTCAGCGCTAGGCTGAATGGTACACCTGGGCTGAGAGTAGTGGGAGGAGAAATCCCCTGACTCTGAATAGGACTGTGCCCAGGCTGTACAATGCTGGCTCCGCCCCCTGTGGTGTGTCTGATCACTGAGCCCCCACCTGACAAAGGGGAGAGGAGCTGGGCAAAACAAAGGGCTCCAAATCCCCCCTAAACCAGTTCTGACTGGTATCCCCAGACCCTGTGCTGTGACACAAAGGGATTTGCTAATATAAATATAGGGGCTGTGACCCCAAGAGGAGGTTCACTTCTTGTTCCTGACTTGCTGAGGGGCTTGCTGCTGCTGGGGCCCAGGAGGAACCGCCATGGGGGCTTGCCTCCCTGCTGGAGGGCCCTGTGTGCCGGTCTCCCTGGGCCCAGCTATGCCCCATGGACCTGGAAGAACTTTTGTTTGGGCTTGTTCCCTTTAAAATCCAGGGCTCTTGCTGTTAGCGCCTCGTGAGCGCTTTGCTGTGTTTCCAGGAGAGAGGAGCATCTGTGGTTTAAACTGACAGCGCTGGGCTGCGAGGGCGTTGGGAGGGAATCCCGACGTGGGGATTCCCCTGCCCTGCTGCTGACCAAAGCGGGAGCCCACCCCGCTGTTTTATGCCTCTAGAATGCGGGAGCCTACCCCACGTTATGCCGGTAAGGCGGGAGCCCACCCCGCGTTTTGCGCTGTCTGGCGGGAGCCCACCCCGCCTTATGCTGGTGCCTTCGTGGGTATAGCGGGAGCCCACCCCGCTTATTTTATATTCAAATTGAGCGGGTGCCCACCCCGCTTTTGTATTTATTGAAACAGGAGCCTACCCCGTATTGCTGCCAAAAAGAAGAAAGTGCCGCCGGCTGCAGCGGCGCGACCAGGAAGCCAGGCAGACTTGCCTGGTTAGGGGCGGGGCCTCGTGCCCGGAGGAAGCAGGAAAAGCCGGAAGCCAGAGGAAGCCCCGGTAGAGGAGGACGGGAGCCTACCCCGCCTCAGTGAGCCCCGGCCAGAAGTGCCGGCCCCCAGGAGAGGGACCGGGTGAAGAGGAGAGAAGGCGGCCGGGAAGACAGGAGAGGCATAGCGGGGCTCCCGTGAGCTGAGGGAAGCCTCGCGTATGCTGCGAGAGGAGCTGACCGGAGGAGTCCCCTGACGTCAGCGGAGTCCCAGAGGAGCCCGGTGAGTAGGGTCTCCTCTTCTTGCTGTCTGAGCAGTCCCGCACCTGACAGCGGGCCGCTCCAACGTTGGGCACAGTGGTTAGGAAGTCCCAATAGGGACCCCGGAGGCACCGTGGTGCCTGTGCTCATTTTCCTCTGGGGGCATTGTGTGTGGGCACTTCAAGGGCAAGGTGGTGCCGATCGGGGCACATTGCCGGTGCTCATTTGGTCACAGCTGCCCCGCCGGACAGTGGGCAGCTGCAACGCTTGGGGGCCAGTTCTTTTGTTGAAAGAGGGGTGAGTTGCCCCCCGCGCATCTGCGCCCTGTGGTTGTTACTGCATTGGCAGCCAGTCCTGATATTTTGGGACAGAAGAGGGCACAGTGAGTGCCCAGGCCCATATTGCTTATTCACAGCTGCCCAGCAATTAGTGGGCAGCTGCTACGTTTAGGCTTGCACCCTTGCGCACTTTCTTTTTGCTGCATTGGCAGCCCTGACATTGGGACATAGGGCATTTGAGCCCCTGTGGAAGGCCAGTTGGCCTGGGGGGTAGGTTGGTGACATTGGTAGAGCGCCAGGCTCTACAGGATTGCGTAAGGTACTTATGCCTACTCTGAATGTTGCCAAGAATGATTTAGGCCCATTGCGTAATGTGTTTATGCTAATGAGGTTTGGGCCTAATGTGATTTATTGCCTAGTGTCATGTTATGATGTCTTGGGGTAGGGCCTATTTGCGTAATGTGTTTATGCTTATGAGGTTATTGCATAATGTGTTTATGCAGGTGAGGCCCCTTGCGTAATGGGTTTATGCTAATGAGGTTTGGACCTAATGTGGGTTTATGTCTAATGCTAATAGGATAATGCTTAGGTCATTATGGTACCAGTAGTTACTGGTTGTGTTTTATATTTGCATTTACTTACCTGATCTGATGGTTCTGACCGTGGCCCGATTGGCCTGGTCCTGTACATAATTCCCCTGTGAATATTGCCCGTGCCAGTTGGCACAGTGTAAATGTGTGATTACGTTTCTAATGTGTTTATGATAATACAAAGGCTATTTTTTATATAACCTTGTGTGGAGTTCCTTTTGTAGTGTGCCTAGTGTGTTGCTGCTGTGTGTGTGTGTGTTACGCAAACGCTTTACACTTTGCCTCCGGGATAGGCCTGACTGCTCGTGCCAAGCTACCAAGGGGGTGAGCAGGGGTTATCTTGGATGTGTAACTTCCTTGCCCTGACTAGAGTGGTGGTTTCTGCCTGGCTTTGGCGCAAGCCTTAGCCAACCAGAAATCCCATTTCTAACAGGAGCAATCCTCTACAGTGTATGTCAAGTACCTAACTACAAGGCATGCGTGGAGTTGAAAGCAGCATTGACACAAGGGGGCAGATTTACAAGCCCCTTGCAACACTTTTGCGCCACCCTTGCGTCACTTTTATGACGCAGCGGCGGCGTAAAAAATGCGGCCAATTTACAACGTGACGCATCTAGGGAGATTCGTCACGTTGTAAAGCCCTGGGTCACATTATACCTGTGTCAGGTATAATGTATGCCTGGTGGGCATTCCCACGCAGGAAAGCCTTGTAAAAGTGATGCAGTGAAATCTACAAGATTTCACTGCGCCACTTCTAGGACGCCACTGCGTCAAAACCTTACGCCTGCTTGAAGCAGGCGTAAGGAGTGACGCAGTGTAGTGGGAATAGGCCCTGAAAATGCATTGCTGGAGTTGCGTCGTGCTTATGACACGACTCCAGCAATGCTTGACTTTTGCCCCAACAGATGCGTCAGAATTTCTGATGCATCTGTCAATTCTTGCGCCATGGTGCGCCGTATTGTAAATACGGCGCATCCATGGTGGCACAAGGGTTTCTCACGGTGGCGCAGGGAAAGTGACGCATCTCTACAGATGCGTCACTTTCTTGTAAATCTGCCCCAAGGCATTTATCTCTTTATAAGAGCATTAGTGGCTTTCCATTTTCTAAAGCAAACTTTAAAACATCTGGTGATAGAGCAGACTTTCATGAAGTCACAGAACAACGGATTTAAAACTAGAGTGTCTGCCATTCCGGGGAGGAATTCCACATCTTAAAGAACAAAACAATAAAGTTATAGAAACAGCCATGCTTTAGAAACCAGTAGAGCTCCGGGACCTTGATTCTTCAGACTGCAACAGAATCGCTAAGTTATCAATCAGAAGTTGAAAACACTTCAGCAGACAGAAGAAGAAACTGGTTGCAGGAAACATAACCAAGAACAAATGCACTTTTATTTTGTGTCACCATGCAGTTAAGAGTGATCATTAACAACTGACAGACAAGACTGAAATATAAAAAGCAGCTCTATGAATCCCTACATTTGTCTGCTCATCAGTCCATCCAAGATGTTAGGTACTGAGCATGTCAGAGATGAAAATTGGAGAAGCATAGAGTCTAAAGCAATCTTTTAGAGTTCAAATTTAAGGCAATTTGGGGCATATTTAGAGCCCCTTGTGCCACCAGAAAATCACTTTTGTGTCGCTCCGGCTATGCAAATTACAAAATCATATTTATGAGGCCACGCAAAGTCACTATGCGTGGCTTTGAATGGCCTCTTACATATGGAGTAAGGCAAGGCAGTGCAAAACGCTGCGCTGCCTTACTCTGTGCTCAGGAGGTGTTCCATGGGCGTTGCGGTGGGTTTTCCCACGCAGCACCCATGGATTTTGACACTTTCCCAGAATTAACAGAGCATTTAAGCCTGGGGAAGCACCAAAACCTTGCACCACCCAAGATGAGGCGTAACGAGGAGAAATGTCTTTATTTCTCCTCATGTTTTCCTCTTTTTAAGTGTGCTGCATTATGCTTAGGATTGTTTCTGTGCAGGAAGGAGCTCCTTCCTATACAAAAACAATTCTGCCGACAACACAGGCACCGTTGCACCACGGTGCAAGGGTGCCTGTGTTAGCATTAGGGGAATGGAATGCACCATATTGCATAAATACGGTGTACTCCTGCCCTTCTACTTTGGCGTAGGGCAGCGTAGCAAGCTATCTTGCTGTGCTGCCCTATGCCAAATCCCCATAAATGAAGCCTATGTGGCCACTGCAAATGGAGCAAACCTTGAAGACCAATACCCTGCTAAATACAGAAGGTTCACACATAACCAAACCCCTTCATGGCTTTCCAGAAAGACGGAGGGGGCAACCTTTCCTAGTAACCTGGAAGGAAATTCTGAAGCTCAGCTGTGATTTGTGTGTGTGTTGGGAGCACTGCACACAGTTAGGGATGGAGGCCCGCTGAATCACAACTTGGTCTATAGTGCAGGGGGCAACTACATGCCCTACTATGGCTCTGCACGGAATGAATGAATACATCTTAATTTGTTTCAGTTAATTAAAACCTTTATAAAAAAGATAAAAACAATTAATAAAAAGGATAATAAAAACAGAAGACAAGTATTAGGCCTGCTGGCATCCTTGGTGTGGTTTCCCCAGACGTTTTGCCTTTAAACCTCCTGGTTTTGCTGACTTCGTTTTTGCTGGCTCTAGGACTTTGGGCACCTTACCACTGTTTACCAGTGTGTGAAAGTGCATGTGCTCTCTGCTTAAAACATGGTAACATTGCCTTATCCACAATTGGCATATTTAATTTACTTATAAGTCCCTAGTAAAGTGCACCACGTGTGCCTAGGGCCTGTAATTTAAATACTACTAGTGGGCCTGCAGCACTAATTGTGCCACCCACTTAAGTAGCTCTTTTAAACATGTCTAATTTGTGCCATTGTAGAGTCTGTGCATGCAGTTTCAAAATGCCATGTCAACCTGGCATGTTAACCCTCTTGCCAGGTCCAAACCTTCCTTTTTAATACATATTAGTCACCCTAAGGTATGCCCTGGACAGTCTGAGAGTAGGGTTCAGTGTGGTTAAAAAGTAGGACATATTCTTTTAAGTTTTGAATGTCCTAGTAGTAAAAAACTCAAATTCATTTTTCACTACTGCAAGGCCTATCTCTCCCATAGGACAACAGTGGGATTACCTTATTACATTTTATGAGTGTAATTTCCTATTGGGAAGAGATGGGATCCCCAAGTTTGGTGTCTCTGGAATCACAATTTAAAATTACAATTAATGGTGAAGTCAGATTTTAAATTGTAATACTTAAAATGCCACTTTTAGAAAGTTGGCATTTTCGTACTTTAGCCATTTGGTGCCTTCTGCTTGTGTCTGAATACACATCTGGGGTGGCTGACAGTTGGGCTTTGTGCATTCCCTCTAGACAGCCACATAAAAAGGGAGTTTAGGTGTTACTTGATGGGCCAGCCACATCCTGATGTGCCATCCTGGACAGGATGGGAGGGAGGAGCCAACACTTACAACTGAATAGACTGTGTCCTGTCCCTGCACAAAGGGATGCATACCTCCTTGTAGTGAGCCTGGAACCAGAGCAGGAAGGGCAGGTTCTCTGCGCACTTCACAGGCATCTCTTTGAAGTCTCTCCCACTTCAAAGGCACAACTGGGTATAAGTACTGGACCTCTGCGACCATCAACTCAGTACACTTCTGGACCTGTGGATACTCTGCCAGGAAGAAGGACTGCTTTGCTGCTGAAAAGACTACCACTCAGCTGGACTGCTAATCTGCTGGACTCCTGTTCTGCTGTGCTGACCTGCTGCCCTCCTTTCCTGGGAGTGAGAAGATCTGGACCTGCATCTCCCGAAACCAGAACCCAGTCAGACTCCAAGGGCTTGCTGACTTGCCACCTTTTATTAAATCTCTGGGACATCAAAGACTGTCAACTCATCCTGCTACAGCACCTGGACTCTGCTATCTGTGAGATGAAGGGGGTTGGGAGCACACCGCTTCACCTCCAAGCACAGTTCACCCCTTAGCATTATGGTAAATGCAGTTCATGGTAAATGCTTACTTGAATATTTACTGGAGAATTTCACCAAAGTTGGTGCAGGTTAGTGCTGTAAATCTCTAGACACGTGTTTCTGGATATCATCCATCATCAGTAGAGATAAAAACTAATTTAATCAGGGGTTGCTTGAGAAGGCTGCCACAATCCTTTCAGGTCTCAGTGCCTCTCACTGGCGCGCAGGTGCATCACCAAAAGCTCGTCAACTCAATGACTCAAGGGAGTCTTTTCAAAATGAAGGGGGTTGGGAGCACAACGCTTCACCTCCCAGCACAGTTCACCTCTTAGCATTATGGTAAATGCAGTTCATGATAAATGCTTACTTGAATATTTACTGGAGTATTTCACCAAAGTTGGTGCAGGTTAGTGCTGTAAATCTCTAGACACGTGTTTCTGGATATCATCCGTCATCAAAACGAATTTAATCAGGGGTTCCTTGAGAAGGCTGCCACAATCCTTTCAGGTCTCAGTACCTCTCACTGGCGCGCAGGTGCATCACCAAAAGCTCGTCAGCTCAATGACTCAAGGGAGTCTTTTCAAAATGAAGGGGGTTGGGAGCACACCGCTTCACCTCCCAGCACAATTCATCCCTTAGCATTATGGTAAATGCAGTTCATGATAAATGCTTACTTGAATATTTACTGGAGTATTTCACCAAAGTTGGTGCAGGTTAGTGCTGTAAATCTCTAGACACGTGTTTCTGGATATCATCCATCATCAGTAGAGATAAAAACAAATTTAATCAGGGGTTGCTTGAGAAGGCTGCCACAATCCTTTCAGGTCTCAGTACCTCTCACTGGCGCGCAGGTGCATCACCAAAAGCTCGTCAGCTTAATGACTCAATGGAGTCTTTTCAGAATGAAGGGGTTTGGGAGCACACCGCATCACCTCCCAGCACAGTTCACTCCTTAGCATTATGGTAACTGCAGTTCACGATAAATGCTTACTTGAATAGTTACTGGAGTATTTTACCAAAGTTGGTGCAGGTTAGTGCTGTAAATCTCTAGACACGTGTTTCTGGATATCATCCGTCATCAGTAGAGACAAAAACAAATTTAATCAGGGGTTGCTTGAGAAGGCTGCCACAATCCTTTCAGGTCTCAGTACCTCTCACTGGTGTGCAGGTGCATCACCAAAAGCTCGTCAGCTCAATGACTCAAGGGAGTCTTTTCAAGATGAAGGGGGTTGGGAACACACCACTATCTGTGAGTATTGCCCTGCCAAGAACTGCCAACCCAGTCCTGGACCATTGAAAGTGGGTATAAAGTGATGTTTCAGTAAGAATCCACACATTGACGCCGTTGCGCCACTCAGAATCGATGCATCTCTATAGACAACACATCACCACTGGTGTGAGGATCAAGTGCATTGCATCACCGACTGCGCAGTGCATTACCTCCAGTTCTGACACATCATTGATTTTGCATGGCTCGAAGCCGACACATCGCCTTCATCATAAGGATCGTCGACAAAGCATCGCCTCGGCTGCACCCCGCATCTCGTTTCGACATCAACGCAAACAAGGTACTTTGCAGCGGGCCAAGGCTGGTCCCTGCATCCGACCCGTACTCCATCGCTGTTGGCCTGAACATCGGGATTTGACTCGGTCTAGCGCGAACAAATGGCCCCAGTTGACGCTTTATGCCTTTAAGCTCTTCATTTCAGTTTATTCTTTAGAAATTCTTAACTCTGGTTATTCTTATTGGATTTTTGTTGTTTTGGTTTTGTTTTGTTCATTAAAACCAGCTCTATTTTTCTAACTAGGCATGGTGTCTTTGTGTGTGATGTTGTCACTGTTTTACTGTTTGAAGTGTTGCACAAATACTTTACACTTTGCCTCATAAGTTAAGCCTGACTGCTCTGTGCCAAGCTACCAGAGGGTAAGCACAAGTTAACTTTGGGGTGTGTATCTGACTTACCATGATTAAGAGTGTGGTTTCTGCTTGGACAGGGTGCATACCTCTGCCAAACAGAAACCCAATTTCTAACAACAAGGATAAGAAGTTATCTCATTTTCCGCTTGTAGGATCTAGTACACAGAATTTGTAGCAGCAGCTGATAACAGAAGGCTCTGTTAAATGTTCAGGGCGTGAGTATCTCTAAAGTGACTAAGTGCATGAACAAAGTTTGCAGTTTCATCAGATCAATAGGTTGAAAAGGTTCTTATGTGCTGATCCAGCACTAACAATAAAAATACTTCTCCTATATAACTCGGTCATCCAGGTACAACTATCTCTCCAATACACAGACTATATCCATATGACGGTGGGGCCCATTGACACCGCATATACATTCATTTACTCATTTATTCCCTGGATTACCTCCGTCCTTAACCTAGGAGAAAAAACAGTAAAACGATTCGCTGGAAGGAGACGGGATACCTCTTTTAACACGACATAATGTTTCTCATTGCTTTTAAGGTATTCCGCTCATTGGTCGATGGACCAACTAGTAGGAATCAGTTGATGGTGATTAAGACCAGCTCAATCACAATAAACTCTTTAACATTTTACCTTAATTATTGAGCTAAAGAATCACTGAGTCATTTATTTAAAGATAATAAAGTTTATATAAAGTTTTTAGAAACAATGCATAAGTTTAAGTTTAGCACTCAGATTATTACATTTATCATTATTATAAGAATACATTGAAATTACAATGCATACCTATTGGATGGAAGATAAAGTTTGTCACAGCAAGAACTTCAAAAAGATCTATCTATCTGTCTTGGAAAAATCTAATAGCTCTAAATGAAAAATCTATCATGAATAAAAAGGTTCTTAAAAAGCAGCATCTTATACCTAAGGAAAATAGCAGCAGCAGCTTCGATCATCCGTAGCAGCAGCTCAGCACCCGTAACTCATCTATCAGCAATCTCAGCTCTCTCTTCTCCTAACCGTACGCTCGCTCATCATCATCAAGAAAAATAATACTACTAATACCAACCAACCCCTCCTGGAGTAGGTCTTCTTATACCCTAATTCTCGCTTACTAAATAAAATGTTGCCTCTTTATGGCGTGATTCTCTCTCATTGGTTCATTCAAGTCCATATACATTTTTATCAAACTTCCTTGTCTTAACCAGTTCTTTGTGGAATGTCCATGCTTGCATCGTTTCCCACAGTTCATGACATTACTCATCAGTTTCGATCAGTCAAATTTGTATCAATTTCTGATACTTTTTAGATTCAATAGTTCCGTTTGTCCATTTATTCATTTTGACTTCTCACGCTTCTTGCTGATCATCTTGGCACACATTTGCTCAGTTAGGTCACAATAGCCTTGACCATACTTCCATCCTAGGCTCTCAGCACGAACACGTGGTCATTCTTTTTCACAGCCTTTCTCCTTTTTCCACACGGCTTCTTGCACATGCGTACTCTAGCTCATGTCGGCCATTTTATATCGCTGCTCAACAGGCCTAAGCGCACTATTTTTAAAGATAAATAAAATATTGTTAAAATAAAGAATATAAACCCTTTCGTTTCCTTCCCGTCTTTCTACGTACCCCAATTAGGTATTACCTAGCAAAAAGCAACATATAAAGCCGTCCCTTACTTACCATCGCTTTATTTTGCCACTACACATTTTATTGTCAAAGCACAAATCATGCGTTTATTATTTTATTAGTACGCAAATATTAGATTATGTTAGCCACGTCAACGATTATAAGTAGATTCATTTGCACATAAAATAGCGTGTTACCTTTAACCCTTCACATGTAACATACATTGTTGGTTATTTACTTAAACGAACATGTTTATTAATTAATTTACGTAAATTATTAGGAGGTTAAAAATGTTCATTTATCCTGCTCCATCAGTGCTCTGCTCAATAGTAAAGTGCTATCCCTCATTTCAGAGCATTAGCCGGATGTCAGAGCAGTCCAATGGACACATCTGTTTTTAGCCTAAATAACCAGTATTTGTACCTAAAACTCAATAAATGCAATTACATTCTAAAAATACTAGTCATTCTAGCAAATAGGGTACAGTCGTTAACATGTTAGTCATTTTGTCATTGATTGATCGGTTCATTAGTACTTTTGAAATCGACACACATCCTGAGTCTTGAACTCCGCACTTCTGCTTACAGCGATTTGTCATTCAGTAGCTTGACTGCCAGACGCATAGATTTCAAAGAGAGGGCTGACAATTGCAGGAGTTTCTCAGATTGGCAGGCAGCAACTGCGTCTTTACAAGTTCTCACATTTAGTTGCAAGGAAACTGGCCACAGTCAGTACCTTCTAAGTGGCATTACAGGGGCACAGATACAAATTATGTGCATTAGAGACTCTGACTGCACTCCCCAAACTCAACATGACTGTTTTCCTTTTGTACCTTTAATTCGCCCGAAGCAATATTCTTTCAATGGAATCACCCCACACTGTAGGCGCAATAAACTCTGCTTCATTGACATTTTCTAGGGCAAGTCCAAAAGCCCTGAGTCTCTAGATTCATTGTATTGGGAGAGTAGGATTCCTGGTCGCTCCACAGCAGAGACAGCTTCAATGTGCATTGATCAAGAAATGAATCTGGCTTGCTTAGGCAAGACTCTGGACATGAGGTTTGGTGGCATGTCCCTGGCCCATATTTCTTCAGTTGCTAAGGCATTTACTGCTGATGCAAGATAATGATGCCACTTCAAGTCCTTGCTTGATTGACTGCCAAATCAAATGTCTCAGTGTTCCAGTCTCGGCATTCTTTGCCTTTGCACAATAGGCAATGAAGCTAGCTTGTAATATTAGGTTCTGCCTTGGTAAGTTGAACTCAAGACACAGGTGCACAGTTGGGCAACGAGAAGAATGCACGATAGCATCAGTTCTGGGCAAGAACTAGCCAAACCTCTAAGTGGTCTTTAAAGGTAAAGGCTCCATACATTACAGTTGGAATTAATTTAGAGTTTATCACTCAACACAGCACTGTTACCTGTGGCCAGTTTA
This sequence comes from Calotriton arnoldi, assembly GCA_963921515.1. Lineage (NCBI taxonomy): Eukaryota > Metazoa > Chordata > Amphibia > Caudata > Salamandridae > Calotriton > Calotriton arnoldi. The sequence goes on from CAWUFW010012714.1 coordinate 22,783, forward strand.
TCTCTCGTACCAATTTGCAAAATGAGACTGTTAATGCTAAGCCAACTTGCTTTTGAGAGGCTAGGTTGCCTCAACCACTGAAATATACTCCCAAGTATGTAGTCATGGGATTGTTACCAGTTTTTTGGTGCCCAGGTGTCATGATCCTTTTCTAATTTTGTTCCTACGAATCATTAAAATTTTAGTTTTCCCGCTGTTGAGTTCAGTATTATTCATTTGACAATATTCATTCAGAGCATTCAAAGAATGCTGTAAGCCTATTTGGGGTTGATAAAAAAAATAATTGTATCATCAGTATTTGAATAAGATGGATCTTGGCCCCTGCTGATTTTCGGTGGAAAGGCTTTCACGGTACCTAGATGCTTGTTGATATCTATGAGGTACAAGTTAAAAAAGAAGAGGGCCAGGATCAACCTCGTTTCACCCCCTCATGGTCAAAATTTTGCCTGATGTTACCCAATTGGTTGTAGTCCGCACTCTTACCCATGCGTCGGGATAGAGACTAATAATGGTGTTTAATAGGGAAGCTGGTACCCCCCCACTTCTGAAGCTTGTGCCATAGTCTGTTCACGCAATCAAAAGCTGTAGTAAAATCAATAAATGCAGCGCACATGGGAGCAGAGTTCTTCTTCTTGCCCTTGTCCGATGGATAGGTCAGTTAAATTATCTTCTGTCCCAAATCCACTATGGAAGCCCATCTGGGTCGGTGATAATATACTTTTTTTCTTTGGCCCATTGCACAACCCATTAACCAGGATCGTAGCATATGCATTCCCGTCTACGTCCAATAAAGCAATTATTCTATAGTTGGCAGGGTTAGCACAAGATCCTTTTTTGTGTATAGGAACGAGGACCGAGCCTCACCAGCTTTCTGGAATGGTGTGAAACATCCGGCATTGAACGAATAATATGTGCATCATCCCTGCCCATTCTGTACTTAACTGCTTTGAAAATTCTAGCTGGAAGGCCATCCCGGTGTGCCTGCCAGCCGCATGGACGTTATGCTCATGTATACTTTTTCAAGAGTTGGCCGTTGGAAGCCAGGAGCCATGGCACAGGAATGCTCCACTATATCAAAAATACTTTGTGGTTCCACTTGTTGATTTGGTCCCATACAGTTTGACAACATAAGTCGACCAGGATGATGCCATGATGTTACCATGCTTTTATTGGTTCGTGGGGGTTCATTACCACATGTACCAGCAACCAGAAAGCATGAGGAGTGGTAGATTTTGCTGCCTTATGTAGCTTTATCCACTGTTTTTCTTCTTGTAATTAGTCAGATTCCCATCTCTTTTTCTATATTCCCTCCATGCCAACCTTAGTGCAATCAGCACCAACTCTTTCTGTCCATTTCTCGACCAAAATCTGACACTACAATTCATTCTTCTTTTAAATTGAGTGATTTCCCTGATGTCATTGCAGAAGTGTTCAACTCCCGGCATGATTTTATCAATTGGTGTACCCCAGCTTTCAAATTTTTCTTGTATACTATTTATGATAATACGGAAGGTTGCTGTTAAGACTCAGTTTTCCTTGCTCCGGCTGGCTAAGGAATTTGTCAGTTTGGTAATATCTTCTTCCCGAGGCTCTTGTCGCCATCTGATTTTCCTAATGGTTGTGATATCGATTTGATTGCCCACCAGGAGAATGGGGTCCCTCAGACATGGGTTCACCAATAATTGGCACCAAAGCATTACATGATCACTGTCGCCGGTATAGTCAACATGAAAAATGTTTATTCTCTGGAAGCGAGCTGCTGTAATCCAAATGGATTCCAACATTGTTTCTTTGGTTCCCAAGATGCATGTATATGAAGCAGGCTGGTCAGTTGTAAATCTGCCATTCATAGCTCAGAAACCTATGTTATTCAGAGTGCTGGCCAACTGGAAGTCATGCAGTACTTCCTTAGTGTTGTTTTTCACTATTTGGGGATGCCCATTTCAGAGTCCTCAACTATGTGCCACATCGATGTAAATGTTTGCACCAACAGGTTAGAAGTGAAGTCCCCTGTAAGGAGGGTAGGACAATAACATATTTTGTAGGACCTCAACTAGAGAGTTTTGCCTGGCTTTTTTTTGTGGAGTGAGAATTTATATAAACATTTCCAATAATTATTGTCGCTGTGGCTTCTACTCCCAAGTTCTTATGTATGTATGTAGCCACTCCTCCAGATGAATGACCCCCTTTTTCTGATAATTCGGCTGGGCATAGTATTCGTTATGATTTTGCCACAGGCATGATGATCGCTGCCAGGTCTCTTGTAGCCTGACTATTTCATTTTGTTGCAGTTCCTGCAATAGGTCAGGTCTTTTAAGCAAGTTGTTCAAGACTCTGACGTTCCAGGATACAATAGTTAAAGTAGAGTCTAAGTCAGGCACTGCCAGCGCAGGTAAGAGCAGTGGGGGGCCGGGTGGGGCGGAGTCCACAGACGACGGGATAGGTAAAATTAAATAAAAAATTAATAAAACCACTTACCTTGCGCTCGCCGCTTCGCCGAGTCGGCAATGCGGCGAGCGCAAGGTAAGTGGTTTTATTAATTTTTTTATTTAATTTTACCTATCCCGTCATCTGTCGACTTAGCTCCCCCCACCCCGCCCTCCCCACCACTCTTACCTGTGCCGACCGCACCTGGTCTAAGTCTTTATTTTGGTCGCAGGTGCATGTAAAACCTCCTATGTTAGGGGGCATTGATGATTATTAAATTGCTCAAGACCAGTGGTGTAACGAAACGTGAGGGGGGCCCCCCTGCAAAGTACATGGAGGGGGGGCGAACACACTCCAGAATCAGTCAGGAGCTTTCAGGCCAGGGGCCCAACACCTGTGCACAGTACCAGAGGGGTCCCCTTGGAACTCGGGGGCCCCCCGCACCACGGGGGCTGCAGAGGTTAATGTTACACCACTGAACTCTGGGTTCACCTCGCATCTCGAAATTAATATTCCTTGTAAGGGATTGCCAATTAATTCGTGGCCTGTGGCATTCCGAAAGAATCTGATTCTTATGCTCTAGCACGTTCCTGTGACCCATTTGTATGGATGACAGCCCTTTCTGAGCCAGTCGAGAGAACACATCTGGATATCTGGATACCCCATGCTTCAAGGACTGCTTTGTGGGATAATATTTTAGCTTTAATCTCACTGCTAGACACCACAGATTCATACATTCGTTGATGTCTCCAATTTCCCCCCAGCTAAATGCTACAGAGAGGATATCAGATAAGTAGTTTTCCCCAGGCCTGGTAATGTAGAGAATAGTGTAGCAAATTCCCCCTATTTAATATGTCATGTTTTCCTTGTGTTGGATAATCAGGGCACAAGAATAATAGACCAAATTCTTCTTTCGGTGGTTTGTTAGAAGTGACTGTAGCGAGCCTGACCCTCCTGAGATTGTCACTGTGCTTTGAGGCAGTCTTATTAGGTCCCAGTTTCCTTTGGCAGCACTTCCTGTCTCTCTTAGTTTCATCTATGTCCTGTTCCAATCCATTGCCTCTTTTTTAATCGCAGCCCCACTGAACAGGTGCGTTCCAGTCACTATACATGTTACACATGTTGTGGGCTCCGACGAATGGAACTTATGTATACACGGTTGGGCAGCGTTCTGGTCATTATTATTACATATATTTCCTTCATTAATTGATGTTAGATTTTCAGTCTGAGTTAGTACAGAATTACTGTGTTGCATGCCTACTCATTTCTTCGTGCTTTCCTTGGAGTTCTCTATCTGTATCAGATTTCTCTCCCTATGAGACTTAATCAATTCAGCGGGGCACTCGGGCAGTGTCAGCGTTTTCTCCATGTGAGGCTTACTTGATTTGTCCATAGGACGCTTGGGTGGTGTTCCGTCCATTGTTGTTGTCCCGATGTTAACCGTGTTGACGGCCTCTTCCTGTTCCAATACATCAGATGGGGCCCTCTGAGGGTCTAGCTGGGGGGGGGGATTTTCCCTTTTTTATTATGTTTTTTCAATCACCTTGAAGCACGGGGTGGGGGTGGGGGGGTAGGTGGTGGCTTTATGGTCCTCTGTTGACTTATCTTCTTTCTGCTGCAGATCGGTATTTCATAAGACTTAGGACTGCCTGTATTGCAACTTCTTCTTTGATGTTATGATATAGGGGTGAATCATTTATTACCACTGAAGTTTCTGATTCTAGGCTCATACTTACAGAATTTTCCTCTTTTTGTGGTGGAGAATTGCTCTTTAAATCTTGGATTAAACTTGACATAATTTCTCAGAGACTGGCTAGTTTGTCCATTAAGTGCATACATGAGCACAACAGTTCAGAGGCCTGAGATGTAGATTGAGCTTTGATGATTAAGGGGTATATTCACAAGAACGTGTAATAACTACCGCAAGAGTAGCGTAACGCAACTTTCAACATCGCAGCCTATCTCGGGAAAATAACCCTGTGTCAACGTGGAATTCACAACAAGGCGGTAGCATGCGCTAGTCTGCCGAAACCGCGGACAATGTCCGCGATACAACCACCACGATGGAGATAAAAACACAAACCACAACACCAAAAAACATGCGATGGGCCAAAGCGCGATGAGGAAATCAGCGACAAGCAGCGCCAGGCCTGCAACACACACCTGGCAGGCGTCAATAATCACCATAAAAGTATAAAATACACCCACACACAAACTGACCAACACCCAAGCACCATGGAGGCAGCCGGAGCAGGCGCAGAGGGCGAGCGCAACCCCACAAGCACCCCGGAAGACCAGCTTGGGACCTCGGGGACAGGGAAGGGCAAGGACAAGAAGACCAGGAAGACCAAGTTCAGTCCGCAGGCCAACAGGATCATAGTCACGGAGGTGATGGAACACCATCAACAACTCTTCGTCACCTCCAACGTGTCATTGGGCACCAAAAATGGAATATGGCGGAACATCGTCGACAAGGTGAATGCCGTCGGAGAGCACAAGCGGACAATGGACGAGGTCAAGAGGCGATGGAATGACATCAAGCGGAAGACCAAGGAGAAACTCAGCGCCAACAAGACGGCAGCAACGCAGACCGGAGGTGGGGGCCCAGCGCCACAGCTGGATGACATGGAGGAGCTGGTGTCGACAGTCATCAGTATGGATACTGTGGCCGGAGTCGGGGGACCAGACACTGCTCGACAGGACACAACACAACCGCAACAGGGTGAGTGACCACCAGGTACTTGGTGGACGGGGGGAGATGGCCACAATGGCACACATGCACAAGCAAGCAGGGCACAGTGCACACCCACAATGACCCTGGGTCCCCGCCCAGACTCACAGACTGTCACAATGTACAACGCTATGCTGTCTGAATGTCAACCTGTACCATGCGGCTACATACATGTGGACACATTGTAATACACCATCTCCCCCTCACATCGCAGGGGCATCGTCAACACCTCCTGCAGAGCAGTCACAGCCACTATTCACTGATGACGAGGAGGAGGACAACACCAGCATTGACACCCAAACCATCCAAGACATCATTGACCTCATCCGCCAGCAACCTCCAGGATCAGGGCAGCCCAGCTACATCGATGAGACCCCACCCACCACCCAGACCACCCAGCAGGAGGCACCCACAGCCCCGGCACTCTCCCAAGACCCCCAGGAACAACAAATGGCCTTCCAACGCCGTGTGCTGGAGGGCCAGAGGGAGACGGCCGAGCAGGTGCGGGTGGGGTTCGACCTCATGGCTGCCAAACTGGACGCCATCCTTGAGTGTCTATGTCCGCCCCATGGTCTCCAACGAGCCCTGACTGACATCGCTGGAGTCATGACGCGGAGGGAGGAATACCTGTCCGCTCAGAGTGGCCCCAGCGATGCCAGCCGTAAGCTGGCACACATGCGGAGGCTCATGGAGGACATAGTGCGGATGGAGGCGGAAAGGATGGCAGCCACCGCTGCACATCAGCGAAATGTAGCTGGGATCTACCAGGCCCTGCATGTCTTCATCATGGCATCGCTGCCACAATGCGTGGCGATGATGAATGCTGCTGCCCCCACACCATCCAGATCTCCGCCCCCTGGTGTGTCAGTGCCTCCCAGTGCGGCAGGCGTATCCACTCAGGCACCTGATGTGTCACTGCCACACAGTGCGGCCGACAATCCTCCTCCGGCCCCTGATGTGTCAGTGGCACACAGTGCCGCAGCAGGTACTGCAACACCCACAGGTGGGGCAGAGCACACATCCGAGGACGTGGATGGGATTGAGATCAGAAGGAGGTACTAGCATTGATTTCCGCCACCTTGCCTGTTTCTGCTTGGTGCCGCACATGGCCTCAAGACCTACCACTGACCCCCGATACACTCCGATGCACTCACCTTGGACAGCGACATGGACTGCCACATCCTGTTGGACGACCATTGACACGGCGGACAGACTGTGGACTGTACCTTCCCCTTCCGCAGTACAGGTCATCCCCGGATGTACACTGGCTGGCCCTCCACGGGCCCATATTGTGTAGTGTGCTCGGCATTGCCCTGTACCGCTCCAGCAGCATGACTGCACTGGATGTGCAAATAAACATCCAGTGACGCACTGCTGTGTAATGTCTTACGTCATTCATGTATGGATGTGTGGATGAATGTGGGGGCAGTGCCTTCCCTTGCGTCAATGATGCTCATCCTGTGGGATGCCAGTCAGAGGGTGCGACATTGCATTTTGTGTACCGGGTCCCGTGAACACTACAACAGGGACACACGCATCAGTCACCTCCTTGTCCGGACATGGACTGGATCATGCAAAGATCACACGAGTCATTGTTGCAAGCCCTGCGCTGGTCCGGCGTACGGCAGGCCAGACCACTCCGCTTATGCCCCGAGGGGGGCCCTCATTGCTACCCGTCGCAGCCGTACTCGCTGGTGGTGTGCAGGTCACTTGTCTAGTCGTCAGCATGTCACAGCCACTCCCTGAGGGTAGGTTTTCACACACACACCACACCCATCCGGCACAGGCGTCACAGGCCATGTGACTCCGCCAACATAAGGGGCCGACGACGTCACATTCCCCTCTTCCGGTGGTGACTGGATGACGGACGCCCCACGGTTCGCACTCATATAGGGCCCATGAGTTGTTGCGCACAGGGTTAGTGGCATCCGAGGCTTGAGTACAACATGGGCCTACCGCCACGTGGCGCAGACTGGGGTTGCACAGTGTTAGTGGCACCAGAGGCCTTGAGTACGGCACGGGCCTACCGCCACGTGGCGCAGACTGGGGTTGCACAGGGTTAGTGGCAACAGAGTCCTTGCGGACGGCACAGGCACCCCGCCACGGGACGGTGACTTTGGGTGCACTGAGTCAGTGGCACCTTGAGCTGCTGAGCGGGTGTGCAGCCTGCGATGATGCCCCGTCCCGGCGGTCCGGACAGCTCAGGTTTTGTGTGCCCTGCTGGACTGCAGTGTAGGTCAGATCCAGCGGGCAGCACGGGCCTACCGCCACGTGGCGTCGCTTCCGGGATCCCAGAGTTGCACCCATTGGGCTGAGCGGGTGTGCAGCCTGCGATGGTGCCGGGTTGCACTGGTATGTCCTATGCCATGGAGTAATCGAGACCCAGCACCAAACGTGAGACCTGGTGGCCTGCGGAGCGGGGCTGCATGATGTGGAGGGTGCCATGTCCGTGGGCCACGGGCTTGTGGCTTGCAGCGGCACGTGGTGGGACCTCCTGTCTACGTGCCGGTAGCGGAAGGTGAGCATTGAGGCCTGGGTGTGCATGGGCGGGCATGCTCCGATGGGCGGCGGGAGGGGTTGGGGTGCCTCTGCCTGGGTGTGCATGGGCGGGCAGGCAATGTTGTCTTGTGCAAGTGTGTGTACTGTGCCAGTCATGTATCTGGGCTCTGTTTCAGCTGACGGCTCTGACTCAGATGTGTTACCTGGTGTCCTGCTATGCATACCGGCACGTGGTTGGAGACACACCGGTGGCAGCAGGTGAGCAGTGTGGCCTGGGTGCGCAGGGGTGGCACGTTCTCTCTCTCTCTCTCTCCCTCTCTTCCTCTCTCTCCTCTTCTCTCTCTCTCTCTCTCTCTCCCTCTCTTCCTCTCTCTCTCCTCTTCTCTCTCTCTCTCTCTCTCTCTCCTCTTCTCTCTCTCTCCCTCTCTCTCTCTCTCCCTCCCTCTCTTCCTCTCTCTCTCCCTCCCTCTCTTCCTCTCTCTCTCCTTCGCTCTCTCTCTGTCCTCTGATGTGCACAGGACACACCTTCTCATCATGTTTTTTGTCTTACAGGCTGTGACCTACGTATTGTCCCGAGGGGAGCGGCAATGTGTCTTCATTTTATTTTGTTGTTCATTTTAATAAAGTTTCATTTGTTGCTTCGAAAGTGGACGTGTGCTGCTCATTTCTGTGACGACACATGCATGTCACCAGTTGTGATTGTGCGGCATCAAGCGGAATATTCTGTACATGTTTAGGTGTGGCTGATGTGGCATGTCTTTGGTCGGGGGTGCCAGGGTGGGGTGGTCCTGGGGGTGGTGGCGGTGGGTGTTGTGGCCCTCTTGGGTGTCCGGGCCGCATGATGGGTGGCTCCATGGCATCTGTTGCACTTCCGATGTGGCCCTGGGCTGTGCTCCCTTTTGGTTTGCAGGCTGCCATCCGACTTTACACCAGGTCAGAGCAGGTGTAGATTTCCTGGTGCTAACGCGCCTTATCGCCTGTTTTGTGTTTTTATCGCCGATGTGGCTGGTCGTTGTGAATGTTGAGGTGTGATGTTGTCGTGCCTTTTGGCACGGGAACGCCCACTCTGCATCTCATTAGCGATAGTTGCGTGGGTCCTCTGTGGCGATGTTTTTTGTGGCTGCTATCGCGGGTAAACTGGTGCTGTGGGCTGTTTACACCGGCTTGTGAATGGGGAGGTATATTTATCACGACTTTGGCTGCGATAAAGTGCCGTTAATTCGGCGATAGCTCCTTGTGAATATGCCCCTAAGTTGTTTAATCTTTCTAGTTTCAAGTGTATTGCTCTTGTGTAAGTAGTCAACACTTGCAATACCGAAATTTGGACGGCAAATTTGTCAGCATGCATTATTGATGCTTGTCCTATAGTCAGCCGTATTCTCTCCACTTGGGCCCACCACTCTTTGTGGTATTCAGTTTGCTGGTAGGGGCCATCTTGATTTGCAGAAAAGGAAGGTAAGTTAGAAGGAGAGGACTGCAATTCCTTGGAATTTTAACTTGATTTTTCAAACAGAGGGCTATGTTGATAATCAAATAGGTCCAGGGCAAGGGAGAGCTCTTGGTCTGTTATAGATGTATTTAAAGCATCATCTCTCAACAGTTTTGCCTTATTTCACAAGGATGTTGACATTTGCATTGGCTTTATAATGCTTGGCTCCTTTGCTGGCTTCAGAGTTACAAAGTCCCTTGCTTCCATACCTGAACTGTTTCTCCTGTTTTCTGTTGTACACACACCATTGATCTTCTTATCATCTACTATTATGGTGGGCAAAAGTGGGTATACTGGGGCATCACTGTTCATCGCATCCTCGTCTTTCTCACTAGATGTTGCTGATGACACTAACGAGGCAGATCCAAATGCCTTATATCCACCCAAGGTGGTAGGATCCTCCTTCATTTTCTGCGGAGCAGGACTTGTCTAATACACCTCGTCTCTCTCGTGAGTATTTATCGCAAAATGAGGGTCCCTGGGAGCACCCTTAAATTATGACCTAATATCATTACCTTGGAAAAAGTGGTCTGACTGCACTGGTCCTACTTCCAAGATGGACAGCATCCGAGGGCCGGTGCTCCTCAGTGCGCACTTTACTGAGTTTTTCTTCAAGATCTTCCTTTTTTTTCCTTGTTGCAGCCTGTAATAGGAGCGAGCTACGTGTCCTCGTTGCCACTCCTGGCTTCTGTATGTCGCCACAATGTTAGTTAAATGGGACTGGATGAGTCAGGATGGAGTAGGCCGGGATTGGGGGAGCAAAGACAGAGATGGGCTGGCTGGCTGGCTGGGCAGTTACCTGCTGAAGCTTTTTGAAATCTGTAAACATCGATAGTGTCGAACGGATGGGGAACTTTGTACAGGTGACATGGCTCGCGCCCCTGCCAGCAGGACCACTTTCTACGATGCTGTACTCCACGGATACTTGACGTCTACTGAGTAGTTCTCTCACCAACACTATTTGTCAGTCTTGTGCCACAGACCTTGCCACTGATCAATGCTATGCAATTGTATAAGGACTTAAGGGAATTAAAGGTTATATATGGTGGTGATAGATCCCATCGGCTAATAACAACTGATCGTACAACTGATCACGCCCAGATGGACATACTTGGAGTGAAACTAGAGTCAATTTGGGGTCGTCCTTGGTCCTCGGTCGTTACTATAAAGGAACTAAGACTGAGCCGAAATGTCACCCAGCAACATTAATCGCGACAATATTGCAGGAGTTTTTGCAGGAGGCTTGATGAGTCTCGCAGAGTCTCACAAAGTATTACAGCAAATACCGGCCGGGTAGGGACCAGGTGATGACAAGTGTTGCAGTATTGCTCGCAGCACCCTGCAGGGATGAAGACTGAGCAGCTATAATAACTTAACTTAAATAAGTTAATTAATTAGGTTGCTTAAACTTGGTTTAAATTTATATTAAATTCAATTGCTTCCACTTACTTCACTTCAGCCGCCAACTCCGCCCTCTGACTAGAGTCTAGGTGCACCTGCAGGGCTGGCTTTATTTTCGTGCTGGATGCAGGCTGAGGTGCTGCTCCTTATATCATTCACTGCTAGGGCACATGCCTTCACCCCCTTGTCCCCCCTGCATCCATGGGGCCCACTGTGATGCCCTTCAGATGTCTTTACATCTAATACTAAATTGATGCAGTGGGCCTTCTACCTTGATCCCCTAGTAATTGAGGCACTTATCATTTCTACCGGACACATTAAAAATGCATTTTACAAACATATGTAGTGTGATCTCATAAACATTATGATTAGACACATTCTTATGACGTACACATAACTTGTTTTTTATCAATAAATACAGTTTTTTGCCATGTACCAAAGAGAGGTCCAAAATGTACCACTTTAAGATGGCGCATGCGCATGTGCAGGAGTTTCAAGAAACATGTACTCAAGTGAAGTTCTAGATTCACCACTTTCAGATGGCGCTCGCGCATGCGCAGTGGCATCAGGAAACACGCCTACCGGAAGTCAGGCACTCTGAAGAGCAGGAGCCTCGCTATATGAGGGAGACCGCGCTAGCAGCCCATCAATATGCAGGCACGCGTGTAAGGGGTAGGTGTTGTGAGGCAGTGCACCTGACGACAACCGTGAGTACTATTGTGTTGGTCATCTGTGACCGCGACCAGGTTTTCACGACACCCGTTTCACGCTGAGCTGCCATTACATCGTATGTTCTCCTTTCTCCCCATTTTTTGACTCTCAGCCCGTTACGGTGCAGGCGAACACGCGCTAGCCTATGGAGCGACCCACAACTTACTAATAGGTAAGAATGTATGACATGCCATGTTCTACCTATACCATGCCTTTGTGCTATGTGCCGGAAGTTTTTTTGGAATGCTATATTCCAACAATTAACCTAGGCGCCCACTGTACAGTTGTATTCTTTATGGCACAGTATAAAGGTCTTGCTAAACTGTGATGAATGTATTGCGATACCACGATTTCGGCCCATTAGCCCTGTATTTATACTGGTGCGTGAGTAGCGCCATCTGCTCAAATTCTACTAAGGCACTACTGGCATGTTTTTCGTTTGCCTGATAATCGAGTGTATCAATGTGGTGAAGTGCAGTCAATTGTCTCAACGCTGAGCATGATTCTACACTTATGTTGTATGTCTCGTTTGTAGTTTTCTGCGCTCATCATGTGAATACACTACTGGGATGAGGTGCCATCAATCATCTCACTGCTGAGAGACTTATAATATTTCACCCTTTGTGTTTCGTTTTCTATTCTTCACTCACCATCTAGGTCGCAACAAGAGCGGTCACTAATTGAGCTTAGGCCACCTTGTAGCTTGTCAAAAGGGGAACCACCTATTTTTCTTTAGTAGGGTTCTTTACCCATTCACGGTTTTATTCACTTTATTGGTCCTGAGGAAGCGCCGGGGATCGTTACGACCATTTTAGGGCGTGAAACATGTCGACCGAAGAGTTACTGAGGCACATTATTGCCTAGTCAGTAAACGCACAACCTACGGTTTTTTTAACCTGTCAGGGGAACCCACACATTAAACTAATTTAGTTTTGGTATCCCCTAGCCAGTTTTAACCATTCACTCACTCACTCACCCTTTCTTACGAACCCTTAATCTCACACCCTCACTCATCATACGGCGTTATCAAAAGATCTCCGCTAAAGCGACCCTTCAGGGGACCCGTAGGGCATTGCATCACCGGCCCGACAAGGAGCAATGCCCTATGATGAATCATGACATCTCTTGGGATGTGTGAGGGCAACAAGAGACAAGACTTGGGCTTGCCTCTATCCTGTGGGGTTTAGACCTAGTCCTTTCTGTTCCTTTTTCTATTTCTCTTTCTCTGTGGACAACTATTGTGCCCACACTGGAACAGTTACCTACCGTTTGGTTTGAGATGCCACAATGCTGCCACCAGTGGCTAACCCCCCGCCCCCCACAACTGGAAACAGGCTACGCTGCCTAGGTCTCCAAGGTCAAAGTCACTCGAGAACCCTCGAACCATGGCCCTCCTCATGGAGAGCAGAGCTCTGATGTTTTTGCGGGGGTGAATACAGAGAGTAATATGGTGGAATAAGGCTACCAATCTGACCGCTGCTCCTCTAAACCTATAATACGGCCCCTAGTGCGAGTCTGGATGCAAAACTAGATGAGAGCCGAGTACAGGCTGGTGAACCTGTGACAATGTGGTGATGATCTGGAGCCAAGCCGGAAGCTGAAGTCTGAAGTCTGTGTCGCATCGCGTCATGGTCAGAGGGCAGGCTGAGCATGGCAAGGGAGAAAAGCATGCTCAGCTTTGAACTTGAGGTGGCCTCAGCCCTGTCTCAAGCTTGCCACAAACAGTCCCTCACCCTTCATTGCTAGTTTGGGGGTTATTATGTGCTGGGTGAGTTTTTGAAAGGGAGGGTTAAGTCTGGGGCTGATGGAGTGTGTTTGAGTGCAGGGTGTCTTAGAAATGCAATATCATTGGTGCACAAACTACCCTGAACCTCAGTTAGCATTGCGCTAGTGACCGGGAGCACTTGTATTAAAGCCCCACCCACCCTAGAATCTCCTCAAGCTCAGCAGGACAAGGTACCATTGGCTGAGTGAGTGTGCATGAACCCATCTGTCTCTGTGACACTCGTGCAAGGGTCAGCTTGTGTCTGTCGGTGGCACATAGACATGAAGAAGGCTTCTGTTGCTCTTGTGTGGCAGGGGAGTTTTGGACCTGTGAGCTGGTAGTAATGCAAGATACAGATTACTCACTTCTGAATCAAAAGTAGACACTCTTTTCTGACAGCCTGCTCTTTGCAATTTTTTTCAAAAATTTGTAGTAAACATATCCTGAACAATCCACCACATAAATCCATTTTTTTCCTCAACTTTCTTGCAGGATGAGAATACCTCCCCCCACCCCCAACCCATCCCTTATGCAGTTCTGGCTTGCTGACTTTGCTCGCTCATTTTCCTCTGGTTTAAAATTTCTGCCGCACCATCCACCAGCTGCCACTGATAACATTTAGGGGCATATTAGCAAGACCCACGTTAAAATTATCGCCGTTTTAGCGGCAGGAAACTGCCGCTAAAACGGCGATAAAGGCTTGCTAATATGCGTTATGGAATTCAATAGAAGCCCAGGTTAGATGTCCTGCACATCTAACCTGGGCTTCTATTGAATTCTATAACGCATATTAGCAAGCCCATTATCGCCGTTTTAGCGGCAGTTTCCTGCCGCTAAAACGGCGATAATTTTAACGTGGGTCTTGCTAATATACCCCTTAGTTTTTTCTTAAAACGAGTTTCCAACAACTTGACAGCAGTGGCATATTTATCACCTGCATCTCCTTCCACCAACGCCGTTAAAACAGTCAAATGTTTTAATACTTTCCTTCCTTCAGTTCCCAAAGAATGCCATAATAAAGCAAGTTTCTTTCTCTGAGTAAATACTTCCCCTTCAATGCCCCCAAATATGCCTCGAAACCCTCTATCCACAATTCCCATTCAATAGTAGAATTACCTGGGGTTGGCAAAAAGGCAGATGGAGGTATTAACCTCTGTTGCATATTGAACTAAATGAAGACAGATATACATTTAAATACACAATAACAATCAGGCTTGATAATACAACTAATTAAAGTCTAGTAGCAGTTGTGAAAATCCCTGTTGCTGTAAATAGCACTGTGTCATACAGGCCGTGCTTAATAACTACTTATAGTTACTGGTGTGCTAATCATCGTTACTGTGATCAGCAGTAAGTGTTACCACCAATACTACAAAATCAGAACCTTACTTATTGGTGTGCTTATCACTGTGATAAGCATTCCTCATTAAGTGCGGGTGTGTGAATCCCCGATTGTTAGACCTGGCTTTTTCAGCGGGTTTATCCCCAGACTTTTTGCTTTTTGGCCTCCTCTTTCTGACCTGTTTTTGTTGGTTTTATGACTCTGGGCACTTTACCACTGCTATCCAGTGCTAAAGTGCATATGCTCTCCATGTAAATTGTGTTTATGGATTAGTGTTTCCGTGATTGGCTTAGTTGATTTACTACTACGTCCCTAGTACAGTGCACTGTGTGTGCCCAGGGCCTGTAAATCAAATGCTGCTAGTGGGCCTGCAGCACTGATTGTCCCACCCACACAAGCAGCCTTTCAAAGGGATCTCAGACCTGCCACTGCATTGTCTGCGCATAGTCTCTACTGCCATGTCGACCTGACAAGTGCAACCACTTGCTAGGCCCTAACCTTCCCTTTTATTACATGTGAGTTACCCCTAAGGTAGGCCCAAGGTACCCCTGTGGGCAGGGTGCAGTGTATGAGAAAGGTAGGACATGTACTGGTGTGAGTGACATGTCCTGATAGTGAAATAGAGGGTATTTAGTTTTTCACTATGGAAAGGCTACCTGTCCCATAGGATAGAATGGGAGTTTATTTATAACATCTTATAAGTATAACTTCCCATTGGGACAAGGTAGAAAGATAGAGTTTAGTATGCCTGAACTCAGAATATGAAAATACATCTTTTAGTAAAGATGATTTCTTTTAGAAAGTGAGTATTTTCTTGCTTAGCCATCCTATGTGCCTCTGCTGGGTTGTGGATTGACTGTCTGGCTTTGGAGTGACAGGGGCTTGGGATGTGCATTCTCTTCAGACAGCCACTAGGGGGGAGTCGAGGTGTGTCCTGCCTTTCCTGGATGAGCCAGGGCTGGGCTGAATGGACCTGGGCTGCATTTAGAGTAGTGGGAGGAGATTTCCTGGCACCTGAATAGGCCTGGTCTGCCTTGGACAATGCTGTCTCCACCTCCTGCCAGGAAGCTGGGCCAGAGAGGACAGAACTGGTTTGGACTGGGCACAGACACTCTCTGCCACAAGAGAACAAATGGAAATATGGCATAAATATTGGGGCCCAGACCCCAGGACTTTAGAACTCACTTTGATCAAGGAACCTGCCAAGAAGAAGAGGTGGGGAAGCTGTGAGTAGAGACTTCCACTTTGCTGTGTGCTTTGCTGTGTTGGCCTGCAGTAGCTGCTTCTGTCTTGGGCAGAGAAAGGACTGGACTGAACTTTCTGCAACTTCTTTGTTTGAGTTTCTCCAAGGGATGAGGTAGAGCTTGCCCCCAGTTCAAGAAGTCTCAGGGACAGCAAAGACTTCACCTTCCTCTGGGTACCACCTCTGGGACCGCGTGTCTCAGTTGCCACAGAGGGAAACCGCAACCCGGATGCCGCCACCAAGACAACCAGCAGATCTGTGACCTGAAGGCACCACAGAGGGCACTGTCGGACTTCGCACCGCAACCCTGGTCTCACCGACGACAGCCGCCGCCACCGAGCCGCTGCTTGCACCGTGTCCTGTGGGCACCGCACTCTGCACCGCCTCGCTTCACTCCGCCGCCCTGGTCTCACCGACGATACCGTTGCCAGCTGACATCGCCGCTGTGGTGTGCATCGTGGTCCGGGGGTACAGGCTTGTAAGCTATACGAAGCACCGCCCTGTCCCACAACGCAGCCACTGCCCACAAATGCCAGCTCCCATCAACCGGCACCACCGCCTTCACTGTGACCTGTCAGCACCACAACGAGCACCACCCCACTTCGCACCGCCGCCCCAGTTTCACTGATGCCGCTGGATGACCGTCACTGAGCTGCTGCCTGCACTGCTAGATGAGGGCACCGCATGCTTTGCCGCTCCGCTTCACACCGCAACTGCGACGGTTGCCGTGACCCGGTCGGCTGTAACCAAAGGTACCATTTACAAGGCTTCTGACACCGACGACGGACCTCACTAATGCGGTCGACTGAAACTTTTGGATTTGGTTGTTTTCAGCACTGCTGTAGCAGTTATTCTTGCAAAGTGCATATTGTGATTATTGTATGTTGGATTTTTGTTGTTTTTGTCTTGTTTGGTTTAGATAAAGATTACTTATTTTTCTAAACTGGTGTGGTGTCCATTTGTAGTGTTTTCACTGTATTACTGTCTGCACAAATGTTTAACACACTGCCTCTGAGATAAGCCTGCCTGCTTGTGCCAAGCTACCAAGGGGGTGAGCAGGGGTTGTCTAAGGGCGTAACTCCCTTACCCTGACTAGAAGCAATGGTCCCTACTTGGGCAAAGGTGCAAACCATTTCCAACTAGAGACTCCATTTCTAACATCGATCCACACCTTATTCCTAGCGCCCTAATACTGCCAAACAAAAAACTCCCTTTTCCAAAATGGCGGTGTTGACACCCAGTTGAGCGTGATGTCATCACCACATTTGTTTCAGCTCCCGGGATAGCCCAAGATAAGATGGAGGCCGCATCTGACGTCACACTGCGCTCCCGCTGCACCTGTGATGTTGATCGCTTTAGCGCTGCTTTGTGACTCCTTCCCCACAGCCACAAAGTACAGTGCATGTACAAAAGTCACCACAGCAGGCCAAAACTCAGGTTATGGATCCGATAAGCAGCTCTCATCCTCTTGATGCAGCTCTTCAACAATGCAGCTCCTGCCAGTCATCAGAGTGTGTGAGCCACTATGAAGTCCCTCCAAGAAGCACTTTGAACGAGCTCTGTTTTTAGGTGAAATAATTTATTTTACCTAAGTTCCTACACAACTGGCAGGGTTGACATCAAACTGGCAACTGCTCCAATTTGAATACCAGTCTAGGACATTCTACCTCTATTATGCTCCAACATTCTATGCCACAAGACCCTACAGCTTCTTGCTGATCTTCTGTTTGACAAGGGAAAGTTTCGACCTCAGAATCTACGTAAGCCCTTGAATGTACTACTGTATGCTTACAATGTAGTCATGTTAGATTGTTGTACCGCAGTAGGCCTTCAAAACCAAATTGATGAGCATGCTAACTACCGTTAAGAGGATTGTTCATTGCACGGCATTTGGATGGGGTGAAATTGGGATTTTATATAAAATTGACTTGACATTAAATGGGCATTGAAGCACAGTGACAGCGAGCGCGCTGGTGGCAAAAGATGGCCACCAAAGACTTAATCACATCTGTTGGGCTATACACTAACAAAAAGGTTCTCCGCCCCCATGCTCCAATTGATGAGGCTCCCCTGAATGCATAAGTCGTGTAAGCATGACATCTGACAGAATATGACAAATGATTAAAGTTGGGATTTTTTTATATCTCTGGTGAGCAGATGCGAAGCCGTAGCAAATCACTTATTTTAGTGCATCCACTTTTGCTTACCACATACTAAGACTAACCCTGGGCGGAGCTGGCGTAGTGCCACTATGCAGAGTTCCACGGAGTTATGAAAAAAATCAGTGGAACTCTGCTCCGCTCTGTCACCTGCCTCCACAGAAGCAGGGCCCGGGGCCTGGGCTTCGGCGTGCCCCAGGTTGCAGGAGCCCACGTCCTGCGGCCAGCCAAGGGTCCGTGTGCCCGGGGTGGGGGGTCCCTCGTGCCCGGGCAGGGTCCCAGTTCCCCTCGGCCTGGCTGGGTTGAGAAGCAGGGACCGGGGCCTCGGCTTCGGGCAGGGCCTGGGGTGCCGGAGCCCCCGTCCTGCGGCCTGCCGAGGGCCCGTCTGCCCGGGACGGGGGTGCCTGGTGCCCAGGGAGGCTCCCCCCCTCCCTGGCCTGGCTGGGTTCAGAAGTGGGGACCGGTTCCGGGGCCTGGGCTCTGGCGGGCCCTGGGGTGCGGTAACCCATGTCCTGCAGCCAGCCGAGGGTCCGGGTGCCCATCACGGGGGTCCATCGGGCCAGGGCAGGCCTCCCCCGCTTCGCCTGCGTGTCAAGGTGCCTGCGGGCCCCGGATCAGAATTCTGTCAGGGGCCCCCCTTGCAGCTCATGCCCGAGACCCAGCTAAGGGCTCTGATGAGCCCCCAGGAAGCAGAGCCCCCTAGCCCTCCAAGGGCAGGCGGGAGCCCTTCCTTTAAGGAGCAGGGCGTCCTTCGGGCCTGGCCATCTGGTCGCGCCTTTCCCCTCGGCTGCCCTGGAGGTCCCAATGAGGGCTTGTTTGCCTCTGTTTGCCTCCCCGATCCCAGCCAGGGCTCCAGGAGGTCAGGCACGTCCACGCCTTGGGTCCCCTCAGTCTCGCAGTGCGCACGGGTTACCAGAAAAGTGGGTACCCTTCCTCCGGTTTACTAGGGACAGGGTACTCCAAAACCCCTCTCGGCCTAGCGGTCCTCAGCCGGCAGCCGGACGGGCCAGGACGCCCCCCCCAGCCTGGGGCTCCGTCCCCCGGCCCAACATGTGGCGTGGTGCCCGGGATGGGGGCCCGCGGGCCCGGGGAGGCCTCACCTGTGCCCGAGACACCCAACGGGCTCCAGGGGCCCCAGGCTCAGTCTCCCGGCCTGCTGCTATGCCAGGGGCCTGAGATGGGGTTCCGCCGGGCCCGGGGAGCCTGCCCCTGCTTGGCTGGGTACAAGAGCTCTGAAGCACCCCCCCCAAGAGCTCTGGGGAGGGCGCCCTCCCCACCCCAAGCTCTGTCCTCGGGCCTGCCATGTGGCTGGGCGCCTGGGACAGGGTCCTCTGGGCACGGGAGCCCCAACGGGGTCCAGGGGCCTTGCCAGGCCCCCGGGAGGGCGCTCCCGCCCTGGGCTCTAGCTCCCGGTCTGCCGCTCCACCAGGGGCCCGGGACGGGGTTCCATAGTGCCCGGGGAGCCTCCCCCTGCTTGGCTGGGTTCAGGAGCTCCGGCCGTGGCCCCTGAGGGCCCTGGAGAGGCCGGCCTCCCCAACCCGGGCTCCGTCCTCGGGCTTGCCGCGTGGCAGGGTGCCCGGGACGGGGTCCTGCTGGCCAGGGGAGGCCCCACCCTGCGCCTCTGGGCACTGGAGGAGGGTGCTCCCACCCTGGGCTCCGTCCCCCGGCCTGCCGCTCCGCCAGTGGCCCGGGACGGGGTTCCATAGTGCCCAGGGAGCCTCCCCCTGCTTGGCTGGGTTCAGGAGCTCCAACCGAGGCCCTTGAGTGCCCTGGGGAGGGCGGCCTCCCAACCCCGGGCTCCGTCCTCGGGCCTGCCGCGTGGCAGGGTGCCCGGGACGGGGTCCTGCTGGCCAGGGGAGGCCCCACCCTGCGCCTCTGGGCACTGGAGCCCTGATGAGGTCCGGGGGCCCGCTGGGCCCCGGGTCAGGCGCTCCAACCTTGGGCCCCGTCCCCCGGTCTGCCGCTCTGCCAAAGGCCCGAGACGGGGTTTCGTCGTGCCTGGGGAGCCTCCCCCTGCTTGGCTGGGTTCAGGAGCTCCAGCCAAGAGGGCCCTGGGGAAGGTGGCCTCCCCACCCCGGGCTCCGTACTTGGGCCTGCCGTATGGCAGGGTGCCCGGGACGGGGTCCTGCGGGACCGGGGAGGATTCCCCTGTGCCTCTGGGCCAGGGAGCCCCAGCTGGGTCCAGGGGCCCCGCCGGGCCCCGGGTCGGGTGCTCCAGCCCAGGGCCCCATACCCCGGCCTGCCACTCTGCTAAAAGCCCGAGACAGGCTTTCGTCATGCTCGGGGAGCCTCCCCCTGCTTGGCTGGGTTCAGGAGCACCAGCCGGGGCTCCTGAGGGCCCTGGGGAGGGTGGCCTCCCCACCCCTGGCTCCGTCCTCGGGCCTGCCACTGAGCAGGGTGCCGGGGACAGGGTCCTGCAGGCTTCCCCTGTGCCTCTGGGCCTGGGAGTCCCGACTGGGTCCAGGGGCCCCGCCGGACCCCGGGTTTGGGTGCTCCAGCCCTGAGCCCCATCCCTCGGCCTGCTGCTCTGCCAAAGGCCCGAGACGGGGTTCCGTTGCGCCCGGGGACCCTCCCCCTGCTTGGCTGGGTTCAGGAGCTCAGTCCGGGGCCCCTGAGGGCCCTGGGGTGGACAGCCTCCCCACCCCGGGCTCCGTCCTTGAGCCTGCCGGTTGGCAGGGTGCCCGGGACGGGGTCCCGCAGGCCCGGGGAGGCTTCCCCTGTGCCTCTGGGCCAGGGAGGCCCGGCTGGGCCCAGGGACCCCGCCGGGCCCCGGGTCGGGTGCTCCAGCCCTGGGCCCCGTCCCTCGGCCTGCTGCTCTGCCAAAGGCCCGAGACGGGGTTCCGTCATGCCCGGGGACCCTCCCCCTGCTTGGCTGGGTTCAGGAGCTCTGTCCGGAGCCCCTGAGGTCCCTGGGGAGGGCGGCCTCCCCACCCTGGGCTCTGTCCTCGGGCCTGCGGCGTGGCAGGGTGCCCAGGACGGGGTCCCGTGGGCCCGGGGAGGCTTCCCCTGCGCCTCTGGGCCTCGGAGCCCCGGCTGGGTCCAGGGGCCCCACCGGGCCATGGGTCGGGTGCTCCAGCCCTGGGCCCCATCCCCCAGCCTGTCGCTATGCCAAAGGCCCGAGATGGAGTTCCGTCATGCCCGGCGAGCCCCCCTGCTTGGCTGGGTGCAGGAGCTCCGTCTGGGGCCCCTGAGGGCCCCGGGGAGGGCGGCCTCCCCACCCCGGGCCCCATCCTCGGGCCTGATGCATGGCAGGGTGCCCGGGACAGCGTCCCCTGCGCCTCTGGGCCTGGGAGCCCCGATGGGGTCCAGGGGCCCTGCCGGGCCCCGGGTTGCGTGCTCCCACCCTGGGCCCCGTCCTCCAGCCTGCCGCTCCACCAAGGGCCCGGGACGGGGGTCCGTCAGTCCCATGCAGACCTCCCCCGCTTTGCCTGCTTGTCAAGGTGTCCGTGGGCCCCGGATCGGAGGGCCCGGCGGCTCCCCCTCGCAGCCCCATGGCTGAGGCCCAGCTGGGGCCCCGAGCCTCCGGCCCCCCATGCCCCGGCTCCTGCTCGCCATTTCGTTAGGGCACAGAGCGACCAGATGGCCCCCCTTCGAGCCCGGCCATCTGGTCGCGCCTTTCCCTTCGGCCATCTGGTAGCACCTATCCCCTCGGCCATCTGGTCGTGCGCAATGCTTTCCAATGGGGCGACAAGATGGCCGGGCTTCCCTGGAAGTCCCGATGAGGGCTCACTTGCCTCCCCGATCCCAGCGAGGGCTCCAGGAGGTCGTGCACGTTCGCGCCTTGGGTCCCCTCTGTCACTCGGTGCGCACGGATTACAAGAAAGGGGGATATTTTTCCTCCGGATTACTAGGGAGAGGGTCAGTCAGACCTCCGTGAGGTCCGGCGATTCCGAGACAGGGGAAGGCAGGACCCGGGCCCGCCCGCCGGGGCCCCCAGGGGCCCGGGTCCACGCCTGCCTCTCAGCTCTTTCCCGATGGGCCTTTCCTCCAAGTCTGCTTGCCCCGGGAGCGTGCAGGGATGCAAAGCCGGCATCCCCCACGCAGGGCGGCCTGCGGGGGAGGCCCCGGCCGTACTCCGATCGATTGGGCACTCTCGGTCTGTTTAGGGATGGACTGCTTGGCCAGCCTCGGCTGTTGTTTCAAGCAAAGAGCTTCCACCACGCATGGACCGTCCGACTCAAGGGCCTGCCGCCTGGCGGGAGGCCCTTCACCCTACTCAGCAGAGCGAAGGCCGAGCGGCCCCGGCAACTCGTGCCCCCCAGTGGTCTGACCCGAGCGGAAGGGGTCAGGTGGCGCCAGGCCCTCGGACACTGCCGCCTGGCAGGTCCGTAGGCCCCGCGCGCCACGCCGTCGCCCCTCTCTGCCCAGCGCATTGCCGCAGCAGCTCAGAACGACCGTTCCGAGGAGTGCCGCCGCCGCCAGGCTTCAGCACCCCTGCATCTCGCTCAGGC